>OY757936.1:21284466-21289466 GCA_963585895.1 Sepioteuthis lessoniana | reverse complement strand
AAAACAGTCCTGGACACCAAAAGAAGACTTGCTGTCACCCAGACGGAAAGAAAGACCAAAGTCGGACAAACGATCACCTAATTTCGGCCAGACGACCAGACCTTATTATAATCAAGAAAAATGAAAAAAAAGAGTACTTGCAGAATAATGGACTTTGCGCACCCAGCTGACAACAGATTAAAATTGAAAGAAAGCGAAAAGAAGGATACGTACCTCGACATTGCTACGGAATTGAAAAAACTGTGGAACATGAAAGTGATGATTATACCAATTGCAATGTGTGCTCTTGGTACAGTCACCAAAGGATTAGAGGGCTTGGATATAACAGGACGAGTTGAGACCATCCAAACTACTACATTATTGTGATCGGCCAGAATACTGAGAAGAGTCCTGAAGACTTGAGGAGACTTGCTGTCCCTCAAACTTCAGTGAAAGACCATCAGCTAACACTGGGGTGATAAATCACATTATTGTGATCGGCCAAGAATACTGAGAAGAGTCCTGAAGACTTGAGGAGACTAACTGTCCCTCAAACTTCAGTGAAAGACCATCAGCTAACACTGGGGTGATAAATCACATTATTGTGATCGGCCAAGAATACTGAGAAGAGTCCTGAAGACTTGAGGAGACTAACTGTCCCTCAAACTTCAGTGAAAGACCATCAGCTAACACTGGGGTGATAAATCACATTATTGTGATCGGCCAGAATACTGAGAAGTGTCCTGAAGACTTGAGGAGACTTGCTGTCCCTCAAACTTCAGTGAAAGACCATCAGCTAACACTGGGGTGATAAACTCCCCAGGAGTAAATAATAATCAGATGAAAAAGAAAGAGAAGTAAGGTGAACGAAAAGAGATGACGCGAGAAATAATTACAAAAATAAAACGAAGAATTTCGACTACAATTGCTACTTGACATATACTTATTCTATCTCAGTTCAACACAATCTCAGAAATATTGAGCACCCGCAGAGAATTGCTCTTGCTACTAATGATCCTCTAATTTAACTAACTTAACATTTAACCAGACGTGGATCCCAGGATTTGATATATCATATTTACCGGCAGGATATGACACAAGGTCATTTTTAAGCGGAGTTTAACACGTTTGAATTCAGAGTTTTCCTTCTCCTTGACTGGCTGCCACACCAAGGCAGAAGAACCCAGTCTGCCCTACTATTTACCCATACTGGAGGGAGAATAATTGGATTCATACCTTTCCCAAGAGTATTAGTGCTATGTGAAATGCAATCAGTCTCGTCCAGGATTTGAACTCGTGTCGTCGTGTCCATTTCCTTCGATGATACCCATTACACAACGGGCACCTCCCAGGATTTGATATATAGTTTGGTTTGGTTTCTTTGTTTAATGGCATATCAACCTTTGTAGGTTATCTAATGCCAAAGCTATTCTAGAAGAACAGTAGTGAGGATAAGGGGGTTCATACCTTTCTGTGACTGTGACTGTGGCTGTGACTGTGGCTGTGAGGATAAGGGGGTTCATACCTTTCCCAAGGCTATTTACCCGAAAGTGAACGTAACAGCGGGACTGGGGTTCGATCTCGCTTACTATGATTCCGCAGTCCATCGCTTTTACCATTACACCAATGGAGAAATAGAAAGGTATGAGGGAGAGAGAAAGAATCAGATGAAAATGAATGCAATTACAGTGTACCTCAAAATAGATGCAGCCCATTAATATGATAATGATTTATTGCTGAGACAAGCACAATGCTGGTCATTTGGAATACGTCCCATAAAAACTGCATCTTTTGAGCAAGAGAGATCAAATTCATGTTTTTTTTATAAGTTGTTATTATGTCAGCTTCCAGGACATGCAATGTTTCTTTGAGTTTCTTAACTCAGTAATAAATCATTATCATAATAATGGGTTACATATATTTTTGAATGATTTTGTCTCCAAAATGACTCAAATATTTTTTCTTCTCTTGTCCAAGGCAAAATGATCAAGTTGTTATAGTATACTATTTTCAAATTTGAAACAAAGAAGAACACAACATTATCATTAGTAGATTTATTAGCAGTCATACTGACCCTAACCCAAGTACAGTTGCGAGCATAAAGATCAGAAATATGTAAAGAAAAAGTCTAAATGTGAAATACCTTTTTATTTTAATGGCTTCAGAGAACATTTTATCAAGGAAATATTAGGATATATATATTTACCAACCCTTCGGCTCGGGCAAGATATGACACAAAGTCAATATTTAAGCGGAGTTTAACAGGTTTGAAATTAGAGTTTTCTTTCTCCTAGACTAGTTTTCTCACCAAAGCTGAAGTCTGCCCTACTATTTACCCATTGCGGGAGGGAGAATAATTGAATTCATACCTTTCCCAAGAGGATTAGTGCTATGTGAAATGAGATCAGTCTCGTCCAGATTTGAACTCGTGTCGCCGTGTCAATTTCCTACGACGATAACCATTACACCACGGGCACCTCCTAAAAAATAGGATATAAAGGTAAATTATTTAATTTAAAAATATAAATCTTAATAAACATTTTTTGATAAATTTATAAGAATAAATATGTAGCATCGAAAAAATAGATGATCAAAAAAATCAGAAAGATTAACAAAATAATAGTATTATAATGGATGCAGCAAATATAAATGAAAATAGCGTTCATAGTTCATTAGTACTTGATGTGTAGACTTTTACTTTCAATAAAAGCTTGACTTCTTTTGTTACACGAACGAATTAACGTTTTGCATTCATCAACGGATATTTCCTCCCATTCTCCTTTCAAATTAGCCCTTAGTTCTTCGACGTCTCTTGGATTCGAATCCTTTGCTCTAACATTTAGTAACTTCCAAATATTCTCAAAAAGATTTATGTCTGGGCTTTGAGCTAGCCATTCCATAACAACAACATCTTCCTCTGAAAGAAATGCTTTAACAGATTTCGCGGTGTGACACGGAGCCTTATCTTGCATAAATACAGCTGGTTGATTAATTGAGTTCTCAAATTAGGTACAGTATGTTTCTTCAATATCTCTTTCTGTACGGTTGTGTTAATTCTATTTTGTAACCTGGCAAGAAGTCCTGTACTAGCATCAGAAATCATGCCAAACACCATCACTCTTCCTTCTCCAAATTTAACGCTGCTTTTAGTGCACTGAGGCGAATATCGTTCCTTAGGACTGCGTCAAACGAACCTTCTCCCGTCAAAACCGAACAAGTTAAACTTAGACTTGTCGCTGAAAGGAATACAATCCCATTGTTCTTCAGTCCATATAACGTGTTTAGTGGCAAATTTTAATTGGCTCATTTAGTTATTTTAAAAAATGTAAGGCTTCGTAGAGGCTACTCGACTGTTCAAGTTTATTTCATTAAGTCTTAGGGAAATAGTGTGCCTTGATATTTTAATGCCAAAGTTAGCATTAGCTCTTTTAGAGATAAAGATTGCTGTCGCAAATCGATCCTTTTTTGATTCAATCCGTCTGTCTTCCCTTTCAGTAGTGTCCCAAGGTCTGCCGGGTGGTTTCTTGGCTTCACATAATCCAGTTTCCTCAGGTTTCCTTAAAATACTGTGTATAACATTTTAGATTTCCCGACAGACTTTGAAGTACGCGATGCATTCAATAAGTTTCCAGACTTTTTTTATGCAGGCAATTAAAAGTGTCATAGACTCTTGAAAATTGAGTATGTTATTGCTATACATCTTATAAGATGACTGATCAATTATTACGATTTAATATTCAAATGAACAGCTACAGCAGCAATTTGAATACACCCTACTTAAGCCTGATTGTCACAGCTGGTGAATTTCAAAAATTGCAATCTGGACGTTTAATATGTTTATACTTGGGGTGAATGATATTTTATTTATAAAGTTTTTTTTTAATTATTTTTATAGTTATTACTTCGAGCATTTGTAAAAGGTTTTTATTGTTATTTTTGAATATGATTTTTGTTTTGTTAATTAGAATTTTTCTTATGTCTGGGGATTTGAGTTTGACACAGTTTTTATTATGCTTTGGCATTTATAAGATATATATATATATATATATATATATATATATATATATATATATATATATATATATATTGGTAGCATTTCTTCGTTAATACAAATTTCATAAAACATAATAGACATTTTGTGTCTACATATTTTCTGCTGGATCCGTTCGAATTCCCGTATTACTTTTATCGTATTCGGGGGTTATTGATTTATGTATTGTCCATAGTTGTATGTATCCTCTGATGATGGCCCAAAGTCGGGCAGAAAGTACCAGGGATACATACAACTATGGACAATACATAAATCAATTCCCCCTGAATACGATAAAAGTGATACGGGAATTCGAACGGACCCAGAAGAAAATATGTAGACATAAAATGTCTATTATGTTCAACGAAATATATATATATATATATATATATATATATATATATATATATATATATATATATATATATAAACGGAACGTATATCATAAGTAGTAAAAAGAAACATTTTTTTTCGAGCACGTCTCATTGGAGAACACCTTGATCTGATGCAATCGACACTGAGGAATTTGAAAAGCTAATCAGCTGTTGACAAAAAAAAAAAAAAAAAAAGATGGAAAAAAAAAGAAAAGAAAAAGAGCAGTTACCTCGAAGGTTTCATTATGCCTTCTTTGTTTAATTTTCGCTTTTTTACATATTTTCATATCTATATGACATCAAATTTATATATATATATATATATATATATATATATATATATATATATATATATATATATATATATAAAATACGTTATATAAATGAGAAAAAAGGAAAAACGTATTCAGAGGATAATATATTTCTATATGAATAAAAGGCTATTGTTTCTAATTTCGGTTTTAAAAATCATTTTTAAGTCTAAGTTATAATATGATGCTGTTTCACCCGAAGAATTATTTTCATAATAAGAATTAATGGCAATTAATAATATTAATTTATGTTAAGAATTATTTTCATGATAAGAATTGTTTTCATAATAAGACAATGAAACGAAA
>OY757936.1:21261966-21279466 GCA_963585895.1 Sepioteuthis lessoniana | reverse complement strand
GATATGCCATGAAACCAAACCAAACCAAACCAATATCCTGTACATCTTACTTTACTCCGATCAGTTGGAATGTACTTCCACGTGGTGACCGACAGTCTTGTTTTCGGACGTTTTTGGTTCGGAAAAATAGTCGATGACCTTTAGAAATTGGAGTAAATGGCAAACCAAATTACCCTCAGTTTTATTTATTTCTTTTTTTTTATATTTAGTTTAATATTTTGTTTTATTTTTAGGGGCTTAATGTTTATTTTCTCGTGTTCACACTCAGTTGTAAAAAATCGCTCGCTGTTCTTTGTTTTTGTTTTTTTCTTTTATTGGGTTATAAGTAGAGCAAATCACGAGGATTTTGTTATAGTAATTTACAAATTTCTTTGCTTTGCACAAGGCCGAATGAATGGGGCGCCCAATGAGACTCGAATTCACTCGTGTAGGTTTGCTAGTCAAGGTTGCTAACCGTTACACCACCAGAGGTGCCCGTGGATTTTGTTATAAAGTAATTTGCAAAGCTCTTTGCTTCGATGTGGTACAAGGCCGAATGAATGGAGCGCCCATTGAGACTCGAACTCACTCTTGTAGGTTTGCTAGTCAAGGTTGCAAACCGTTACACCACCAGAGGTGCCCGTGGATTTTGTTATAAAGTAATTTACAAAGCTCTTTGCTTCGATGTGGTACAAGGCCGAATGAATGGAGCGCCCATTGAGACTCGAACTCACTCGTGTAGGTTTGCTAGTCAAGGTTGCTAACCGTTACACCACCAGAGGTGCCCGTGGATTTTGTTATAAAGTAATTTACAAAGCTCTTTGCTTCGATGTGGTACAAGGTCGAATGAATGGAGCGCGCATTGAGACTCGAACTCACTCTTGTAGGTTTGCTAGTCAAGGTTGCAAACCGTTACACCACCAGAGGTGCCCGTGGATTTTGTATTAAATGATTTACAGTTATTTGCGAGAATGTTTAATGGGTAACTGAATGAAACTGGCCAAGAGAAACCAAAATTGAATTTAATGATTACCTGATAACCATACATCTCCCCATTTCTAACAAAGAATTCATGGCTTTTTTATCATCAGGGGGTTGCAGGTTCAATCCCAAATACAACACAATAACAAGGAATACTATAACTTCATATCTATACCCGGTTATGATAAACGGAATTAGATCAATATACCCACGTAGATTAAATAATAGGTACAGTTCGAAGTTCTGGGTGGGCTTTCCTGTTTGACATAAAACACCTGAAGAAGGCCAAATGTTGGCTGAAAGGTTGTAAGTATATCAATGAAGATGAAGACAATAGTCTGATTATTCGAAGTAATAGAAATTGCCAAGCTTCTTCTGAGAAATAAAGTCAAATAAATCCATGGCTATAAACCCGCATATAAATGTACCAAGTTTTATATTTGATTAAAAAAGACATTTTAAAATTGTAAATTGTAAACACATTTAATTCAAGAGACTGAATTTAGACTGAGAGTCGGGGGAACGGTTTTGATCATTCTTGATATTCAGTAACGTTTTTAGGTCCGTATAAAATAAAATGGTTATTCAATGGGCAACAGCCATCCCGTAAAAAAATTCAGGCCACAGAATAGAGAGGGGGTGTCCTCGTGGTGTAATGCTTAAAGCGATGGACTGCACAATCGTAGTACGGGAGTTCGTACTCCAGTCGCGCTATTACGTTCACTTTCGGACAAATACCCTTGGGAAAGGTATGAACCCTCTTATCCTCCCAGCTATGGGTTAAATAGTACCCTTACTCTTCTTCTCGGAGAAGGGCTTTGGCATTAAATAACCTAAAAAGAGTTGATATGCCATTAAACAAAGAAACCAAACCAAAATAGATGAACTGAGATTCACGCTTAAATAAAACTTGCCAAATCTAGCTTGAAGAAAACTATTTCGAGTTCTCCGAGGTTCAGAATCCGTTATCGATGGTATTCCACGATCCTGTTGTTAAGAGCGCTATATATTTCTCTAAAACTTTTCATGCACTTTCTTTCTGATTATTTTCTTTAATTATCATCATAGTCTTACCATTTCCTGATGGTGAGACTCCTATTCCAAAACTCTAGAGCCTGTGAAGTCACCTCTTTATTGCTATAACTACCAGGTCCACAGATCCAGAGTTGTAGTATCCATTAGAATTCCATCTATGCGTTAGCCAAATCTGTTTGGAAATTATTTATCTAAAATAGGAATACATATAGTTGATTAAAATCTTAATTGAGTACAAATTATTTATATTAAAAGATTCTTGGAACTATATATATATATATATATATATATATATATATATATATATATATAAGATTCTTGGAACTATATATATATATAAGATTCTTGGAACTATATATATATATATATATATATATATATATATATAAGATTCTTGGAACTATATGTATATATATGTATATGTATATATATAAGATTCTTGGAACTATATATATATATATATATATATATATATATATATATATAAGATTCTTGGAACAATATTGTTTACGAATTTCAATCCCAGGTCGTGTCATACCAAAGACTCGAAAAATGGTACTTGATACCTACTTGATTAACACTCAGCAATATGAGGTACGTATCAAGGGTAAAGTGGAGCAATCCAAGGAAAGAAGTAGCGTCCTCCCTTACATCTCGGTATAGTAGCTATTGAAAAGGAAGCCATCTGGTCGCCCTCGTCTACGGTCGCCAACTTTGCTTACTTTACTTATCATTGCATATCTGAAACAATATGACTGCTTCATTAAATAACCCAACAATAACTGATATACCATAAAATCAAGCAACTCTGAATAAGTATAGTCTGTTTGTTTAATGGCATATCTACCTTCTTGGCTTATTTATTAATGCCAAAGCCATTCTCCTAGAAGAACAGTAGTGGTACTATTTAAACCATAGCTGGGAGGATAAGGGGGTTCATACCTTTCCCAAGGGTATTTGTCCGAAAGTGAATGTAATACCGCAACTGGAGTTCGATCTCAGTTACTATGATTCCACAGTCCAGCGCTTTGACCATTACACCCAGAATAAGTCGGGGGTGTCCTCGTGGTGTAATGGTTAAAGCGATGGACTGCGGAATCGTAGTACGCGAGTTCGTACTCCTGTCACGCCATTACGTTCGCTTTAGGGCAAATACCCTTGGGAAAGGTATGAACCCCCTTATCCTCCCAGCTATGGATTAAATAGTACCACTACTGTTCTTCTAGGAGAATGACTTTGGCATTAAATAACATAAAAGGAGTTGATATGCCATTAAACAAAGACACCACACCACCACCAGAATAAGTCACTGTAATACCCATCAAAATGCTATTTTAAAAATATTCAAATTTTGTGAAAATGTCGAGAAAATATATCAATCCAGTCAAAACAGAACTGGGGGAAAAAATGTGACAAACAAGAGACAAAAACAAAAACAAAACCAATGAGGCGAAAGCTCCCTTGAAAATATACGGTAAACTTACGATAAAATCAAGCTATACAAAATGTATATATATATCTTAATGATTTTAAAAGAAAAGAAAAAAAAAATTAAAATGAGATTTAGCCTATCTCAGAGAATGTATAGTCAACAAAGCGACCACATTCAGAGCCTTCAAAGAATGTTGATAATTGTACTTTTATTTATTTAGCAAACCTGATCAAGGCTTCCTATCACCGCTTCTTGTGTTGATGTACAACACCCGTTAATTCAAACACGATGTCAGCAAAGCAGTAAAAATGTCCTCCTTCTTTCTATGTGTGTATGTATGTGTGTGTGTGTGGGTGTGTGTATGTATGTTTTTTAGCAATATAATAAAATAAAACAGAGTAAAATCTTATGACTTGTAGTTGATTTGCAGGTGAGTTTTTATAAAATGTAGTAGAAAATAGACGAATCCCACGTTTTTATCCTTTGAATTTCGTTTCATAGTTAAAAATATGATATTAGGTGGCATTTTTGTGCACAGAGCACAGCATTTTACAGATTTAAAACTGTTTTAATGTAAATTTCAAAGTAAATTCAATTTGTCTTTAATTGGAATCATTTTGAGATGAGGCTTCTTAATCAGAGAATTAATTTTTTTATTTATTGCGGACTTCCCAATTAAAGACAATTAAAAATTCGGTACGGACCCGACAATGGAAGACCAAATAAGGAGAACAAATAATTGGATTTATAAGACCAAAAAAATCCAACCTTGATCGCTCTTCGGGGCCCGTGGCGCAGCGGATGGAGGCGTTGAGTCTCCACGGTTCCAGGTGAGCATTGTCAGAAGATAGCGGTTTCAATTCCTAACCAAGCCGACCAGAGGTTTACTTGTTTAAAAACGTGGTGCGATAAACAACTATGGAAAGCAGTAATTACTGGGGATACGGTTACAAGACTCAGCATTCCTATCCGAGGTCGTGGTTAATCACCTGAAGAAGGCCAGAGGTGAAATTTGGCCGAAACGTAGTGAAGAAGAAACAACACAAAACTACCAAGATGAGGACAAAAAGTTTGCAATAAATGAAAAATTAATTCTTAAATTAAATTTATATATACAAGGGCCGTTCAAAATGTTCTAAGCCTTATCCAGAATGAATTGTTTGTTTGGGTTTTATGGCATATCACCTTTTGTAGGATATTTAACGCCGAATCCATTTTTGTGAAAGAATTCAATTTAGGATAAGTACGCAGTTTAAATGTAAGTACAGTTTAATTGTGAAAAACATATCTCTTTCAAGCTATTCAGGTTAATCAAGTAGTTCTAATTCAGTTTGGTATAAGTACAGATTTTGTTTACACACAGTTAAATGTCAAAACCCCGTAGTTTAAAGGTAAGTAAGCTTTAATTTTCAAAAACATTTCTATTCCAAACAATTCAGTTTAACATAAGTATGCCGTTAGTTGTATTTACCCCATAGATAGGGCCCTATCAAGTGCTACGACGCCGGGCAAGTGGACCTGGGAGTAATGGCAATTCCCTAAAGCTCCAGCATCACTGGAACCTCACCATCAGATTACTTAGCGTCATAAGCAGGACACTCTTTGGGGAGGGTCTTACCCTCTGCAGAGGTGCAGTCGGTGTATTCTACAGCCCCAACCAACTGGGAAAAGAATGAAATGGCATAGCCAAAGATTTTTGCGTCTTCAACACACAACTACTTTTCATAAACCTAATTTTCATCATACAACGTGTGAAAGCACGTGCGATACCCTGTCCTCATCAGCCGCCAACCAGGGGTGATAACACAATTTCGGTAGCTCAAGGCGGTACTGCCACCCCTGGCGCTACCAAGCAGCTTTTGCCACCGGACAGGGTATTAAGAGAATCATATATATATATATATATATATATATATATATATATATATATATACGCCATATCAATTAAATGCAGAGACTACATTGGACGTTAAGCTTCATTTTCTGAGTGCAGTTTGTGATTTAAAAAAAAAAACGCGTTTACTTTCGGAGGTTGATGTTATTACGCGTTTACAGTAACCGTTTCTTACGTAATCACACGGGAAAGGGGGTTCCGCGTGTATTACCTTCATGCTGAAAACTTTCTCGCTTTCGACTAAATCCAACTTGATGCATATCGCGCCGTTGTCTGAAGACGATTCGAGGCAACTTTCAAACTGCGGCCAGTGATTCCTATTTTTGAAAGAAACGAAATGACTGAGTGTCCTATAAAACTACGACAACCAACCTCAATAGGAATCACATGGCATATCCAACCCTTTTCCACGCAGTCGGCACGCAGTGTCTCGTAGCGGTTTTTCTTCTGCTCGTGTGCTACCTCCTGGTTTTCTTCCCAAGGGACAGTCAATTCTATGAGGAGGACACTCTTCTTTGAATCGGACCATGCTACAATGTCCGGGCGCTTTTTCTATTTGAATAATGTGAACTGGAAATTGTAGAGATGTCTTGAGACAGTCACTAGCTCCGTTCAGTAGCTTCATGTTAGGATTTTTTTGTTTCTTCACAGGACATTCACCTTCCTTGAGAAACTGAATTATGGGTTCCTTGGCTGTTATGGATTGCTGATTTGCTGTCTCACATTGTGCTCTTAACAATTCTATTATCACTTCTAATACCTTGTTATGTCGCCATGTGTACATCTGAAGTGAGTAAAAAAAAACAAATTCAGATTTCAGTATCAATTTTTGAGCAGGTGAGTCTCATACAAAAGTTAGTGTTATGCAACAAATCGAAATTCTAAGGGCAGTTGAGATCTTTTTTAATGACCCTTGTCAATATGAATCGATGTTGATGGATTGATATGAATCGGCATCTATAGAAGGATAGATTAATTAACTGAGAGAGAGAGAGAGAGAGAGAGAGAGAGAGAGAGATGAATGTCGTTTGAAAAGTTTTATGCCTCATCCCGAAAGAAGAGTCGTAACCGAAGACTTTTGTTGTGACATCGCACTAACCAGCTAACGAACTTAAAGTAAAATAATCTAAATTTGGCTTAATTTCTGGATACATACAAAGGTGAGAGTTACTGGTATAATCTTTTTGAGGCTTTTAACTTTTTGAACGACTCATGCATATATTCAGATATGTATGTGTTTATACTTATGTGTATTTATCCAACCCGTCCCCATAAAAACACTTCTATTTCAAACAATTCAGTTTAGCATGAGTGCGCAGTTTAGTTCTATTTGACTCATAGATAGGACTCTATCAGGTGTTACCCAATCCGGGTCACAGTGGACCTGAGAGCGATGGCAATGAAGGGGTACACGGTATTCTCCAAAGCTCCAGCATGACTGGAACCCCACTATCAGATTGTCTAGCGTTATATACAGGACATTCATTGGGCGGGGGTCTTATTTTTCTCTCGAGGAGCAGTTGGTGTATTCTACAGTCACAACCAACTAAGTAATGTATTTATTAAAAGTAAACTAAAAAGATTAATACCGCAGGAAGTAGAGAATCAATTGTATTACTTATTTTATTGGAAGATTTTTTAAACCGGGATATATGTAAATTTAAATATATGTTAATTTAGGCTCTCGATCATATGGAAATCAAACCTGACCGATAAAATGAAACGCAGTTTCTTCCAGGCAGCGGTCGTATCGATACTGCTATATGGATGCACTACTTGGACGCTAACTAAACGGCTGAAGAAGATGCTGGACGGCAATTACTCAAGAATGTTGAGAGCAATAGTGAACAAGTCCTGGCGGCAACACCCCACAAGGCACCAACTATACGGCCAACTGACTCCCATCACGAAAACTATACAAGTTAGACAAACCAGACACGCAGGACACTGCTGGAGAAACAAGGACGAACTCATAACTGATGTACTCCTATGGACCCCCGCATATTGCCAAGCAAAAGCAGGTCGACTAACTCGATCATGCATACAGCAGCTATGTGAAGATACGGGATGTAGCCCTTAAGACCTGCCAGAAGCAATGAATGATAGGGAAAAGTGGTGAGAGAGGGTCAGGGATATCCGTGCTAGTGGCACGACATGATGATGATGATGATGTATACTTAAATTATAACCTATTAAACTTTACGTGAGATGATATGTATTCTCCGGAATTAGCGGTCAAAAAGAAACAAATTTCCGTTCAAATTCATTTGAAGAACCTCTCAATATACGGGTAAAATAAATTTATAGTAAAGTTAGCGACCGTAGTCGAGGGAGACCAGAAGGCTCCCTTTTCAATAGCTACTACACCGAAATGTAGGAGATGGCGCCACTACTTTCCCAGGATTGCTCAACTTTACCCTTGATACGTACCTTACATTGCTGAGTATTAAGCAAAGAGGTATCAAGTACCATTTTTAAAGTCTTTGGTATGACACGATCTGGGATTGAACCCATATATATATATATATATATATATATATATATATATATATATATGGGAAATTAATCACTTTTCTAAATTTAACGAGAGTACACAAAATAATTTTTATTTGTATTTCACAGGAGATATCATATAGCTTAAAACATAACAGCTGGCTACGAGCAACAATTTGTCATGATTTTCCGGGGCAGAAATCTTAATACAATTTGTATCTGAGGGTTTTCTGTTTCTTTGAGGACCATTATATTTTGTTAGCTGTTAATCACGGTCGAAAAAAGACAATAAAAAGTCGAATATCTGAATTTATGGCTTAACTGTTTTTCGCTTTATGTATAAACTTTCTGAGAGAAAAGGTTGTCGAATTGTATTTATTCTCCTTTTTTTTTTTTAATTTATCACCAACATCAATTCAGATGAAAATATTTTCTTGATTAAATCTATTTTTTGTACAGTTGTTTTAAAAAATAAAGAAAGAAATAAAGTAAAAAATAAACAGAAAAAAAAAAAAAAGAATAACTCCATAAAGTTCTCTGTTTCTCTCATGTAGCTTATGGAAGTCCAAGTTGTTTTTTTTTAACTTTTTTGATTTTTTTTTTACCTTGATAAAAATAAACGAAAATAAAAGACAAGAAAAAATAGAGTTAGGTTTTGAGTTAAGAGACATTTGTCACGACATCCAAAAAAACTGAAAACTAAAAATAAAATGTACAAAATAACTAACTAAATAAATAAAAAATACAAATAATAAAAAAAATAACGAACACGGATTTTGGTAAGTGAGAGGGGAAAATCTTTTCCCTTTTTTTTTTATTTATTTATTTCATTGTAAGTTTTTTTTTTTTTTTTTTTTTTCAGATTTTTTTCTAAAATTTTCAGGGTCGAGGGAAGGAGGTCTCAGATCGAATTGAGGAAGCAGGTATAGAGACACTGCAAAGAGGAAGCTATTTCAATTGCCTTCAACAATCTTCCCGCGACAAAAACGTCTCTTGGTTCGTCTGACTAAGGTTTAAGCTATTTTAACGTCGTGTTGACGCTGGATAGACGTTGTAGTCAGAATCGGCGGTACTAAGGCGGGGAGGTTGGAATGGGTGGGGGCTTAAAGATCAGTTGAATAACGAAATAAGGGGATTGATGTTTTCTTTTGTTTTTCTTGTCTTCCTTCATTTGTGTTGATGTTTATTTCTTTGTGATTTCAATTTTTTCTTTTTTATTTTGTTCTCTGGAGAGGTTTTTTTTTTTTTGTTGTTCGTTTTTTTTTTTAAATGTGTGTTTCTCTTTTTCTTTAAGCCAGGTTTCGTGTCGCAAAGTTCGCGCGTAAGGGAATAAAACGTATACACGCAGACAAGCACTTACACACATAGTGTGGTTTATATGTGAGCACGTATTTTTGTGCACATCTCTTTCTCTCTCTTTCTCTCTTTCTCTCTATCACACACATACACACACACACACACACACACACACACACACTCTCTCTCTCTCTCTCTCTCTCTCTCTCTCTCTCTGTCTATCTATCTATCTATCTATCTACAGTGTATCACAAAAGTGTGTACATCCCTCACGTTTCTGCAGATGTTTAAGTATATCTCTTCATGGGACAACGTGACCCTTTGACACAATGAAAAGTAGTCTGTATGCAGCTTATATAACTGAGTTAATTTATTTTCCCCTGAAAATAACTCAAAATATAACCATTAAAAGCTAAACCCCTGCCAACAAAAGTGAGTACACCCCTAAGAAACTACACCTATATATATATATATATATATATATATACATATATATATATATATATATATATATATATATATATATATATATATATATATATATATATATTAGAGTGTTCGCCAATGGCCCGGGAGACCTGGGTTCAATTCCAGGTCGAGTCATACCAAAGACTTTAAAAATGGTACTTGATACCACCTTGCTTAACACTCAGCATTATAAGGTACGGTTCAAGGGTAAAGTGGAGCAATCCTGGGAATGGAGTAGCGCCCTCCCCTACACCTTGGTGTAGTAGCTATCGAAAAGGGAGCCTTCGGGTCACCCTCGACTATGGTCGCTAACTTTACTTACTATATATATATATATATATATATATATATATATATATATATATATATATATATAAGCGGACATTGGAATAATGATTTGAGTGTTCGCCAATAGCCCTGCAGCCCTAAGTTCAATTCCAGGCCGAATCATAGCAAAGACTCAAAAATAGTACTTGATGCCTCCTTGCTTAATACTTAGCATTTTAAGGTACGTATCAAGGGTAAAGTAAGACAATCCAGAGAAAAGAGTAACGCCCTCTCCTACACCTTGGTGTGGTAGATATCGAAAAGGGAACCTTTGTGTCACTCTCGACTACAGTCGCCAACTTTACTTACTTATAGTTAGTTGGCCGACCATAGTCGAGGGCGACCCAAAGGCTTCCGTTTCAATAGCGCCAACACTAAGGTGTAGTAGAGGGCACTACTTCTTTCCCTGGATTGCTCAACTTACCTTTGATCCGTTCATTACAATGCTGAGTATAAAGCAAGGAGATATGAAGGAACATTTTTGAGACTTTCGTATTACTCCTAGTAGGATTGGACCACGGTCTTCAGGACCATTGGTGAACACTTTGACCATTATGCTAAAAGCTCGATTATATAACCAAATATCAGCATTACTTAATGATAGCCGTAACACACACATAGAGCACAGACTCTCCTGACTTTCTCTCGTCCTGATGGTCCGTCGTTCCTGGCAAGTCCTCTTCACAGCATTCAGTGCCCAGATAGAACTGTAGAATACAAGTTCTTCCTGGTCGGCTAATGCTGGTGCATCCATGGCTTGGAATCTATGAAAGGACATTCTTTATTAGTTCTTCCTTACTTCTACCAATAGTGGCCATATTGTCATTATTGTACTTTTGTGTGAATGAATATATTATTGCTTATGTATGTATTTACCTTACCCCTCCGTACGAGCTGGATGTAACTCATGGACAATGTTTAATAGGGTTAATTCCAGAGTTGGAAATGAACAACCCAAATGAAGAAAGACAAGAAAAACAAAAGAAAACATCAATCTCCTTATTTCGTTATTCAATTGACCTTTAAGCCCCCACCCATTCCCCGCCTTAGTACCGCCGATTCTGACTACAACGTCTATCCAGCGTCTCTTCGTCTGGTTGTCATACCAAGATTAAAAATCCCAGACTGCCCTACTGTTATTGTACCCAACCTGCGGACGATAATGAACTCTTCCGTGACTATTAATACCGAGCACTGTACTTATTCCCGGGCGAACCCTTGCTAGTCGGAACCCATATCCCAGCCCCCATTTTTTGAAGATCTTGAAAGTTCATATGTATATAATCCACATTCTCGGCAGTTTAACTGCCCACACCGTACCCAACCCTTTATTTCTTTGCCCCACTAGACTGGGGCCCCCGTCCCACCCTGGGTAGATCAGCTTGTTTTCGGCGTTTACGTTTTGTATATTTCGGGTTTTTTCTCCCATTCCCATCATATTCTTTGTAAATAAACCATGAATCGTAAATAAAATCATACATCACTTTCGAGTTTTAAGTAAGTCTTCTTCATAGAGCAAATGTGGTATTTTGGTGATTGCTGCGTGCATGGTGATGGATGAGTGGTTATATATTGTACTGTTGAATGGGTCGGCAAATATGGCTTGCTAGGTTCCCGTAGATTACTTAGTTAATGCAAGACCGCTCCCTTCACCCCCTCCTTCCAAAACTTCAAGGTCTTGTGCCTTCATTGTATAAACAATGAAATAAAGCGAACACTTGCCAGTCGGACTGACTTCTAACACTTTGTACATATGTTGTATTATACTTCGTTAATATAGCTTGTTCCATGCAAACCAGAATTGTGTTAATCTTGCGGACCCTTTACGGGTCCATAGCACCTACTATTTACACTACTAGTTACACACTAGAGAGACAATATTTGAATTCATAACTTTTCGAGCGGTATAAGCGTTACATAAAATGCAAACAGTTTCGTTCAGGATTTGAACACAAGTCACTGTGTCTATCTACATCGACGATAACCATTACACCTTGAGTATGTCCTCAGCATTGCAATCTAAATTGTTGTTTTGAGGTTAGACAATAGCGTTCATTGTACGCTCATATTTTTTGTATTGTTTCATTAAGAAATTTTTTTGGCTCACAGCCCAATCGAATTTCAGTAATTTTAAAACACATCTGATTAAGCCATAGATTGGACCCTAACAGGTTCTACCACACTGGGTCAGAGTGGACCAGAAAATAAAGGGGTCCTCGACGCTTCCCGAATAACGAATAGCCCAGTCGGCTGGGGCTGTAGAAGAGATGAACTGAATCCCTGAAGTGGAGCAAGACTCCCCCAAAAGAGTGTCCTCGATATGACATTAAACAATGTAATAGTGAGGTTATAGCTTTGGAGATTTGGGTTACCTCTTTATTGCCAGGTCCATGCGGAACCAGACTGGTAATACCTAATAGGGTCCCATCTATGGGTAAAATAGAACAAAAGACTGATGTTAAATTGTGACTATTATATTGCAATACTTGAAACCATTTAACTGTGAGCAAAATAAAAGCTTTGGCTCATTTAAGAATGTTATCTTGAAAATATGTTTACAAATCATATATATATATATTATATATATGTATAAAGAGGATTTGGTATTAAATAACATGCAAGGGTTGATGTGCCAAACCAAACCAAATCATATACGTATTTAATATATAAAGAAGACTTGGCATTTAATAACCAACAATGGTTGATATGCCATAAAACACAACCCAACCAAATCCTATATATTTAATATATATGTATAAAGAGGATTTGGCATTAAATAACCTACAATGGTTGATATGCCATAAAACCCAACCCAACCAAATCCTATATATTTAATATATATGTATAAAGAGGATTTGGCATTTAATAACCAATAATGGTTGATATGCCATAAAACCGAATCAAACCAAATCATATATATTGAATATATATGTATAAAGAGGATTTGGCATTAAATAACCTGCAAGGGTTGATGTGCCAATAAACCCAACCAAACTAAATGATATACATTTAATATATATGTATAAAGAGGATTTGACATTAAAAAACCAACAATGGTTGATAACCGATAAAATGAAACGCAGTTTCTTCCAGGCAGCGGTCACATCGATACTGCTATATGGATGCACTACATGGACGCTAACAAAACGGCTCGAGAAGAAACTAGATGGCAATTACACAAGAATGCTGCGTGCAATCCTCAACAAGTCCTGGCAGCAACACCCAACAAGACACCAACTGTACGACCACCTGCCCCCTATCACGAAAACTATTCAAGTTAGGCGAACCAGACATGCAGGACATTGCTGGAGAAGCAGAGATGAACTCATAAGAGATGTACTCTTATGGATCCCTACACACGGCCGCGCAAAAGCAGGACGACCAGCACGAACGTACATTCAGCAGCTGTGTGAGGATACAGGATGTTGTCCTGAAGACCTGCCTAGGGCGATGAACGATAGGGAGGAGTGGCGAGAGAGGGTCAGGGATATCCGTGCTGCCAGCACGATATGATGATGATGATGATATATATATAGTAATTGGTTTATATATATATATATATATATATATATATATAACATTTACATGTTGGCTGGCACGAGACCTTTTACCCTCTTTTCATAGAAAGATACATTGGTATCTTATTTATATATATATATATATATATATATATATATAAATATATACATTATATTGTATATGTATATATATGTATATATACATTTTATTGTATATATATACATATATATGTATATATATACATTATATTGTATATATATATATATATTGGCCCAGCGGTTAGAGTGTTCGCCAATGGCCCGGGAGACCTGGGTTCAATCCCAGGTCGAGTCATACCAAAGACTTTAAAAATGGAACTTGACACCACCTTGCTTAACACTCAGCATTATAAGGTACGGTTCAAGGGTAAAGTGGAGCAATCCTGGGAATGGAGTAGCGCCCTCCCCTACACCTTGGTGTAGTAGCTATCGAAAAGGGAGCCTTCGGGTCACCCTCGACTATGGTCGCTAACTTTACTTACTTATATATATATATATAACATTTACATGTACGCTGGCTTGAGACCTTTTATCCTATTTTCATAGAAAGATACATTGGTAAAGACTACGATTGAGAGATACGTAAACAGGAAATTTTCTTCTAAGTAGCTTTCTATCTACCTAGCTAGCTGGAGGGGAAATTCTCTGATAGATAGATAGATAGATAGATAGATAGATAAATATTCTAAAAGGTGAATAGATATGAATACACTTGAGTATATATATATATATATATATATATATAAAGGATTTAGCATTAAATAACAAAAAAATAGTTGATATGCCAAAAAAGCAAAACCAAACGAAACCAAACCCAAATTTTTAGGACTGAAACGTCACCATTAAATGTAGCTTAGTGTCATAGCCTGGACATATCGTTTTTAGAGGGGGGTCTTGCCCCCTCTTAAAAAGGATACTGTCAGTGTTTTCTATGACTCACCGACAGCACTTTAAAAGGTACCACCTCTCCCGGCCAGAGTAAACCTGGGAGAAATGAAAATGATGAGATACTACAGTCCTTCCACATCTCCAAAACTAAAGCCCCGCCATCTTTAATGACATGCTCAAGATACTTCTATAAAATGGGGACGGCTCTTGCACCTGTTCACTGGATATATATGATGGGGCACATTTACACAGAATTACATAATATATAAGATTTGATTCATGTATCCATATTTACCCAACCCCTCCGCTCGAGCAGGATATGACACAAGGTCAATTTTTAAGCGGAGTTTAACAGGTTTGAATTCAGAGTTTTCCTTCTCCTTGACTAGTTTATTCACCAAGGCTAAAGAACCCAGTCTACCCTACTATTTACCCATAGCTGGAGGGAGAATAATTGGATAGCTATTATGTGCATTCATCTGTGCATTTGTCAGTGCATTTTGACCCCCAAGTATTGCAATGCAGCATTAACAATTCAGTTTAGACCCACAGTTAAAGAGTTTCAATTATTGCTTTATAGTAAATTAGAGACCTTACTCGAGGGGGACCCAAGGGTATTATTACTAATACCCAAGGGTATTAGTGCTATGTGAAATGGAATCAGTCTCGTCCAGGATTTGAACTCGTGTCACCATGTCCATTTCCTACGACGATAACCATTACACTATGTATAGTCTGGAAAATAAAAATAACCTTGACTTCCCTGTTGTCGGAGCATAGAATATGCTGATAGTATCCCCCCAAAAGAATGGGATCTTGGGATAGCAATGATTTGCATCTAGTGGTGTGGCTCTGATTCTGGAGATCTAGGGTGTGTGAAGTCATGCCTTTGTTACAATTACACACATTCTGAGTGGTGGTACCAATGAGAGTTCCCTCCATGGGTTTGGTCTTGAATATTACTAATATTAGAAAGGAATACTTGAAACCATATTAATGTTTGCAAAGCATTTATAATAATAATAATAATAATAATAATAATAATAACTTGGTGAAATAATGACATAGCCGACTGGGGCTATAGAATAGATCAACTACGTCTCTGCTGAGGGGTAAGACCCTATCCTCATTGAGTGTCCTGGATATGACACAAAATTATCTGATGGCGAGTCTCCGCCCAAGAAATTTGGGGAATATGGAGTACCTTTTCATTGCTTTTGCTCCCAAGTCCACTTTGACCTGGAGTGGTTGCACCTGATAGGGTCCTATTTCTTGGTTAAATACAACTGTTTGTCAGTTGAACTGTGAGCAAATAAAAGACTGACGTTCAATAAATTACCGGCCATTGGTCCAATGAGAAGAGTGTTTGTCAAAGGTCAGGGAGACCAGGGTTCAATCCCTGGTTGAGTTATATTAAAAATTCACAAAATGTACTTAATGCCGCTTATTTAGCACTCAGAAGTTAAAGGTAAGGGTCAAGGGTAAAGTGGAGCAATCCAGGGAATGGAGAAGCGCTCTTTCCCACACCTCGGTGTAGTAGCTTTAGAAAAGGGAGCCTTCGAGTAAGGTCTCTAATTTACTATAAAGCAATAATTGAAACTCTTTAACTGTGGGTCTAAACTGAATTGTTAATGTTGCGTTGCAATACTTGGGGGTCAAAATGCACAGACAAATGCACAGATGAATGCACATAATAGCTATCAATTCATCTATTTAGCACATTGTGTTAATATCTATCTATCTATCTATCTCATAGTATAATATCTATCACTTTACCAATGTCGTCCATTCCGTTCATATTGTTGGTTGGATCTATCTATCTATCTATCTATCTATCTATCAAACTAGCTAGCTGTTGATGACGCTCGTTTCTTAACTTCTACTAGCAAGGTAACTCGTTGTCCATATCTATCTATCTATCTATCTATCTATCTATCTATCTATCTATTTCTCGCTTATTGCATTATATCTAACAGTCAACCAAGCTATATCATCCTATTACTTTTGGTTTGGTTTCTCTACCTGAAGTTCTACGAAATAGCAATACTTGTAAGGTAGTCAGATGCAATCATGGTTATATATATATATATATATATATATATATATATATATATATATATATATATATTGATTTAAAAGCCAATATATTGTGAGTAGCCTTATTTTAAACCTTGTGTACGAATAAAACTGTTGCTGGAGAGAGTATTTGAAACCATTTAACCGAGTGCAAACAAATGAACTCAAGCTTATTCAAAATGTTACCTACAGAGTATTAGCTTACAATTCATATATATATATATATATATATATATATATATAAAAGTGTATGAGCATAAAGATATATATATATATATATAGTACAATTAAATGGAGACTTAAACTCGGTTAAGCCGTCATAATAAATTTATTTCGGCGGAGAATATTGTTGGTATATTCTCCGTCTCGTCAGATGACTCTTTTTACATGCTCTGTCCTGTCGCAGAGATGCGAATGAAGAGTTACAGTTCGTATCCCTCATTCGCATCTCTGTGACAAGACAGAGCATGTAAAAGAGTCATCTGACGAGACGGAGAATATACCAATAATATTCTCCGCCGAAATAAATTTATTATGACGGCTTAACCGAGTTTGAGTCTCCATTAAATTGTACTATATACGCTCTGAATGTGAATTTTGTTATACACCAGAGAATAAATAGGGAACTGACAATAGCCATACATTGAGCACTCTCATAGATTTATATGATTACCCTCATATATTCTATGTAAAGAATAATCCACACCTACTCTCCTTGGACATTGACGGGATAATTTATATATATATATATATATATATATATATATTCTCCTGGGGGTTTATCACTCTGATGAAAGAAATTGACAGCTGCCACTTGCCTAATTCAAAAGTTCTTCTAACGGAATCAGCCGTCCGGTATCCGATACCGCAAAAATGTAAACAAAAGAAAACTTATACAAAATGCGTTAAATTCCCAAGATGACGTAGGTTACTTGAATGGCTGAGCGATAAGATATCAGTCTAGCGTTAAGTCAAGCGGATTTCAATCCCAACTTGTCTGTGGATGACTATATGTATATTTATATATAAAGATGATTTGGCATTAAATAACCTGCAAGGGTTGATATGCAATGA
>OY757936.1:21254466-21256966 GCA_963585895.1 Sepioteuthis lessoniana | reverse complement strand
TGTTTATATATATATATATATATATATATATATATATATATATATATATATACATATATCAACCGAAAAGGACATCGACACGGGGTTAACAAAGGAATGGACAGCTATCAATAGGCTATTGATTATATGGAAATCAGACCTAACCGATAAAATGAAACGCAGTTTCTTCCAGGCAGCGGTCGCATCGATACTGCCAGAGGGGATGAACGATAGGGAAAAGTGGCGAGAGAGGGTCAGGGATATCCGTGCTACCAGCACATGATGATGATGATGATATATATATATATATATATATATATATATATATATATATATATTGATTTAAAAGCCAATATATTGTGGGTAGCCTTATTTTAAACCTGCCAGAGCTTATCTGTTTGCCCACAGTTAAATGGTTTCAAGTATTATCAAACACTAAATATTTGTTTTGATATTAATCATTTCTTGGCACACAATTAAATGATTTCAAGTATTATCAAACAATAATGATTCATTTTATTATTAATCCTTTGTTAGCACACTGTTTATTGGTTTCAAGTATTGATCTTAAACATAAGTAATTCTATTTGTCAAATATTCCAGTTCATTTAAAGTCACAACTCTTACTCGGCTACAGTGTTTCAAATCAATAATAATGATGATAGGAAAAAAGAAAATAAACAAAAAAACAAACGGACAAAAACAAAACAACACTGAAAAAAAAACACACACACACAAAGATGGAATATTAACAGTCACTACCAGTCCGCGTCAGAGTTGACCTGGAAGTCATGGTTATGAAGAGATAATCAATATTTCCCAAACTCTAAGACATGAGGGTCAACATCAAATGCAGATTAGTGTCATACCCAGGATACAAAATAGTTTCAGCAATTTATTGTTTGCACACAGTTAAATGATTCCAAGTAAAGTAGATGATATAATAGTTCTATGAGACTTATAATTGGTACCCAAGCATGTAGTACCGCTCCAGGCCACAGTGGATCAGGGAGAAACGGCAATGAAGAGGTACTCCACATTCCTTATTGCTCCAGAACCGGAGCCTCACCTTCAGATGCAGTTTAGAGTCGTTTCCAGAAGTCTACTTTAATTTGGACCCATAGATGGGACCCTAATTGGTACTACCATTCCAGGTCAGAATAGTCCAGGTGTCAATGGCAATGAAGGGGTAGTGTACATTTT
Source organism: Sepioteuthis lessoniana (assembly GCA_963585895.1). Taxonomy (NCBI): domain Eukaryota; kingdom Metazoa; phylum Mollusca; class Cephalopoda; order Myopsida; family Loliginidae; genus Sepioteuthis; species Sepioteuthis lessoniana. The sequence goes on along the minus strand of OY757936.1, from coordinate 21,255,784 downwards.
CCAAAACTCCAGAAATGGAGCCTCACCTTCAGGTACAGTTAAGTGACATACCCAGAACACTAGTTTAATTTTGAGCCAAAGATAGGACACTAACTGATACTACCACTACATGTCAGAGTGGGCCAGGGATCAATAGCAATCTATCTATCTATTTATCTATCTATCTATCACGATCATGGAATAACATCTCTCAATTAATCTAATTCATTTTGTTCTTACCCAGTCATCCGGGACGGGAGAATACACTGACTGAACCTCTGCAGAGGGGTAAGACCCCCCCCACCAAATAGTGTCCTGAATATGATACTAAACAATCTAATGGTGAGGTTCCAGTATTGCTGGAGCTTTGGAGAATACATAACACCCTATCATTGACATCGCTACCAGGTACACTCTCGACCTGGAGTGATAGCTCATAATAGGGTCCTATCAATGGGTTAAATAGAACAAAACCGTGGTTTCGATATTTTATTGTGTCTTCATTTAAACTGCGTATTTATGCTAAACTAAATCGTTTAAAATAGAACTGTTTTGACATGAAACCTGCGCACATGCCAAACTGGATTGTTTGAAATAGAACTGTTTTTATATTTAACTCTCTTTATTGTCCAGTCGGCTGGGGCTGTCGAATACACCGACTGCACCTCTGCTGAGGAGTAAGAACACCCCCACGAGGGTCCTGGATAATCTTTGGAAGACCTTAGGGGTGAAAGTTATGGAAAGAAATCCCACTAACACGGAGGATTTGTGGGTGAAGCTTCAAGAAGAATGGTCTAAAATTAGTATCGAGGATTGTCAAGAACTGATTCGTTCTTGTAGTCGAAGATATGCAGCTGTCATTGAGAGCAAGGGCTCATTTTCTAAATATTGATTGTGCATGTATTTTTATTGTTTTTTGGCTGTTTACATTGTTTTTCTCAATTTTGTCCCTTACTTTTGGACGATCTTATTTTGAAAATAAAAAAATAATTGTTATAATTCTTTTTCTATTCTTTGCAAATGATTCAAACTTTAGTATGTTATTATGGATGATAACGACTATCAGTTGTCAAAATTTCAACTTTTCACAGTTGTTATTTATAACAAATATTAGGTTTAAAAATTTTCTCCTAAGTTTTGGACGCTACTGTATATATAAAAATTATTACCAACGAAATTAAATTTGTATTTATATATTTTTTTTTATTTTAACGTATTACTGATTTCAGAAGTGTCCTCGTGGTGTAATGGTTAAAGCGATTAACTGCAGAATCGTAGTAAGCGAGTTCATACTATTACGTTCACTTTCGGGTAAATACCCTTGGGAAAGGTATGAACC
>OY757936.1:21240318-21254266 GCA_963585895.1 Sepioteuthis lessoniana | reverse complement strand
GTTGAGAACTCTGGCATCAACAGAGAAAAAAAAAATAACTAGTAAGCAAAAATAGGAACAAAAACAACTGTATGGATATTTCAAGCGACAAAAAAGCAAAATATCGCATGAGGTGACATAGCTAGGGCTAAGAAAGGGAAATTGAATCTCTTTTGAGAGCAGCCGAAGACAACACCATGAGGACGAAATGCGAGGAGCATACGATAAGTTTCCAGACATTTTTCGTATGGGCGTTTAAAATTATAGTTGACTCTTGAAAAATCATTATTGCTATACATCTTATGTGATGACTGACCAATTTTTATGATTTCAGGTTCAAATGAACAGCTACTGCAGCAATTGGAATACACCCTACTAAAGCCTGATTGTTACAGCTGATGAATTTCAAAAATGCAATCTGGAAGTGAGGAAGAACGATATGCTATAAAAATACAACTAAATACCTTCTGTAGATGATTTGGTGATACAGACGAAACGATCGATAAACAAATGCAGTTAATTAGCACAGAGAGAGTATAATAATAAACATGATTGGGTGGGTAACTGGAAATTGTGCAAGAAGTTTAAATTTGACCACTCGAATTAATGGTATATGCCCAGTACAGAATCAGTCCTATCGAATGAGATGCCCGTGGTGTAATGGTTATCGTCGCAGGAAATGGACACGGCGACACGAATTCAAATCCTGGACCTGACTGATTGCATTTCACATAGCACTAATACCCTTGGGAAATGTATGAATCCAATTATTCTCCCTCCAACTATGGGTAAACAGTAGGGCAGACTAGGTTCTTCAGCCTTGGTGTGGCAACTAGCCTAGGAGAAGGAAAACTCTGAATTCAAACCTGTTAAACTCTGCTTAAAAATTGACCTTAGGTCATATCCTGCCCGAGCGGAGGGGTTGGGTAAATATGATCGAATGAGATGCACAAAATTCTCTGGGATTTTGAGATACAAACGCATCAGCTAAACTCGGCTAGACGGTCAGACCTGGTAACATTAAAAAAAAAAAAAAAAAAAAAAAAAAACAGAACTTACCGAATAGTGGACTTTTACGTTCAGGCTGACCACAGGGTAAAACTGGAGGAAGGCGAAAATAGCATGTCTTATTCATCTTTGTTGGTTGCCCAGTCGGCTGGGGCTGTGGAATAAACTGACTGCACCTCTGAAGAGGGCTAGGACCACCCCCAATGGGTGTCCTGATATATGACACTAAACAATCTGATCGTGAGGTTCTAGTAATTTTGAAACTTTGGGGAATGCGGAGTACCCCTTCATTGCCATCGCTCCCAGGTCCACTCTGGCCCGGAGTGGTAGCACTTTATAGGTTAAATAAAACTAACAGCATACTTATGCTAAACTGAATTGTTTAAGTAAACTGAATAGCCTGAAATAGAAATGTTTTTGACAATTAAACCATACTTACATTTAAACTGCGTGCTTATGCTTAACTGAATTATTTGAAATAGAACTGTTTTTCGATATTAAATCTGTATTTACACTTTACCGAATTTTTACATATAGCTGCTTGAATAGTTTGAAATGGAAATGTTTTTGACAAACTGTATACTTATGCTAAACTGAATTGTTTTAAATAGAACATATTATTTACATAAAAATGGATTTGGCGTTAAATAACCTACAAAGGTAGATATGCCATAAAACCCAACAAACCAAACCAAACCTAACCAAACCAAACCAAACCTAACCAAACCAAACCAAACCATCATCTTTGTTGGATGGTTTGTAATAAAGTCTTTAAAATTGCTATGCAGCTGCCATTTTGAAGGAGTATTGCTTTTATTGTTCACATCAAGCTTTTTTCTCTATGTATTTTGTCAGAGTTCAAGTGCAGCAACTTTTCGATATAAAACATTGGACATGGAAATTAAAAGGGGATATAGAAGGACAAATCATTATTATGTATTAACTACTCCTTAACTGACTAAACAGTTCTGTTGGTATCAGAATACAAACGCTGAAATAAACATATTTCCTTATTGTTAATATAATATATTAATATATTATTAATATATAATATATTAATATATTATTAATATATTTTACATTAAATATTATATATATCATATCATCATCATCATCATCATCATATCGCCCTGGTAGCACTGATATCCCCGACCCTCTCTCGCCACTCCTCCCTATCGCTCATCGCCCTCGGTAGGTCTTCAGGACAACATCCCGTATCCTCACATAGCTGCTGAATGATATAATATCCATACTATATATATATATATATATATATATATATATATATATATATACTATTATATATATATATACTATTAGCAATAACGATTCTCTATAGAAACACTAAAGTAAAAGTACGATCACCAGATGGAGACACATTGTAGCAGGAGTACTACAAGGGGACACGCTGGCTCCGTATCTCTTTAATCATTTGTCTAGACTACGTACTTAGAACATCGATTGACAAAATCAAAGAGAATGGCTTCGAACTGACGAAGAAAAGAAGCAGAAGATACCCCGCAACAACAATTACCGACGCCGACTACGCCGATGACATAGCGATACTGGCAAATACACCTGACCAAGCCGAAACACTTCTGCATAGTTTGGAACGAGCAGCAGCAAGCATAGGCCTCCATGTTAATGCACACAAAACGGAATATATGTGCTATAACCAAACGGGGGGACATCTCCACTCTAAAAGGAACCCCTCTTAAACTAGTAGACAAATTCACGTACCTAGGAAGCAGCGTCGAATCAACCGAAAAGGACATCGAAACGAGGTTAACGAAAGCATGGACAGCTATCAATAGGCTATCGACTATATAGAAAATCAGACCTAACCGATAAAATGAAACGCAGTTTCTTCCAGGCAGCGGTCACATCGATACTGCTATATGGATGCTAACAAAAACGGCTGGAAAAGAAACTAGATGGCAATTACACAAGAATGCTTGCGTGCAATCCTGAACAAGTCCTGGCAGCAACACCCCACAAGACACCAACTGTACGGCCCACCTGCCCCCTATCACGAAAACTATTTAAGTTAGGCGAACCAGACATGCAGGACATTGCTGGAGAAGCAGAGATGAACTCATAAGAGATGTACTCTTATGGATCCCCACACATAGCCGCGAAAAGCAGCACGACCCAGCACGAACGTACATTCAGCAGCTATGTGAGGATACAGGTTGTTGTCCTGAAGACCGACCTAGGGCGATGAACAATAGGGAGGAGTGGCGAGAGAGGGTCAGGGGATATCCGTGCTGCCAGCACGATATGATGATGATGATAATATACTATTATATATAATATATACTATATATTATATATAATATATACTATATATTATATATGATATATACTATATTATATATAAATATATAGTTATTTTATATATCAGTTATATATAATGTATATAATAGTTTATATATTATATATAATAGTTATGTTATATAATATACAGTTATATATATATATATATATATACTATATTATATATAATATATAGTTATATTAATATATCTTACTATATATATATTATATATAATATATATACTATATTATATATATATATACTATTATATATATATATACTATTATATATATAATATATACTATATATTTATATATATATACTATATATTATATATAATATACTATATTATATATAATATATAGTTATATATATATATACTATATTATCTATAATATATAGTTATATTATATATAATAGTTATATATAATATATATAATAGTTATATATTATATATAATAGTTATATATAATATATAGTTATATATATACTATATTATATACAATATATAGTTATATTGATATATCTTACTATATATATTATAAATAATATATATGCTATATTATATATATACTATTATATATATATATATATACTATTATATATAATATATACTATATATTATATATAATATATACTATATTATATATATATATATTTGTATATATATATACTAATATATATATATATACTATTATATAGAATATATATACTATATTATATAGATACATATACTATTATATATAGATATATACTATTATATAGAATATATACTATATATTATATATAATATATACTATATATTATATATAATATATACTATATTATATATATATATATTTATATATATATGTACTATTATATATATATATATATATATGCTATTATATATAATATATATACTATATCATATAGATATATATACTATTATATATATATACTATTATATATAATATATACTATATATTATATATAATATATACTATATATTATATATAATATATACTATATTATATACAATATATCGTTATATATATACTATATTATATATGATATATAGTTATATTATATATAATAGTTATATATAATATATATAATAGTGATATATTATATATAATAGTTATATTATATATAATATATAGTTATATATATACTATATAATATATAATATATAATTATATTAATATATCTTACTATATATATTGTATATAATATATATACTATATTATATATATATACTATTATATATATACACTATTATATATAATATATACTATAAATAATATATACTATATACTATATATTATATATAATATATACTATATTATATATATATATATTTATATATATATATACTATTATATATATATATATATATATACTATTATATATAATATATATACTGTATATATTATTTATAATATATTATGTATAATATATTAATATATTATTAATATATCTTACTCTAAATTTCCAGAGTATTTGAAAAACAATGAGTTTGAGAATAAGAAAAATTGTTGAACTAAAAACTATTTTATAATGAATAGCAGGACTTTGTTTCTTCCTTTCTTCATTCATCCATATGTTGTTAGATTAGAGTTTAGAATCTGTATAGCAGAATAAAATTTATTTAAAGAACATGAAATAAGAATGTTTTCACTCAGGAATGAATTTTTAGAAAATGAGTGCCACAAACAAGTTTTAAATGAAACAGAGACGAAGGTACAAAACCAGAAAAAGAAAAAAAAATGGATGTACACAGGGAAAGTACTTATATGATTTATCATCAGCATCATCATCAATTTGTGAAGACAGTAGAGATTCTCTTGACCCTCTTTCACTATATGTTCCTATTGGTCATTATTCTTGACAAATATTTGAGACTACATCCAGTTTTCTGTACAGAGCTGATGAATAATTTTTTTTTAACTTTGCCAGAGAATTAAAAAAAAAACTGATGATACTAATTGTAGATGGTGCTCTCGGTACACTCACCAAAGGATTGGTGCAGGAACTGCAGGACTTGGAAATAAAAGGACGAATGGAGACCATCCAAACAACAACATTACTAAAATCGGCCATGATACTGAGAAGAGTCCTGGAGACTTGAGGGAGACTTGCTATCATTCACACCTCAGTGGAAAACAATCAACTAACACTGATGCGAAAAACTCTCAAATGAATAATATACTAACCAATTACGAGGATCATTAAATAAGTTTCCCATACTTTTTTCGCATGGGCACTTTTATTGATAGTACACACATGAAACTCAAGACCCTTCGAAGTAATCTCCCCAGGCTGCAATGCAATTGTTTTTGCCGTTTCAACAACTTCTGGAAGGCCCCATGGAAGTCCTCTTGCCAATGACCTTCGTCACAGCCTCTTTCATCTCCTCAATTATCTCATAACGACAGCCTATGAGCTCAGGGAATAACCAAAAGTCACAGGGAGCAAAGTCTGGACTATAGGGAGGCTGAGAAACTGTCTTGATGCCCATCTTGGTCAAATAGTCTGTGACAAGGATGGAGTTGTGGACTGGTGCATTGTCCTGCTGGAAATGCCACTGACCCGATTTGAAGAGTGCCGGCCTCTTCCGACCGAATCTCTTCTTGAACTCCCTTAAAACCTCAACATAATAACCCTAACCCTAACCCTTTGGCCAATCAACTCTGGGGTATTGACTTCCTTGCTCCTCCCACACCTCTTCTCATCCCTCACAGACTCCCTGCCTTCCTTGAATCTATTATGCCACTCAAAAACTGATGCTCGATTTATGCAAGATGCTCCAAAAGCAGTCTGAAACATTCCATACGTATCTGTGGCATATTTTTCCAAGCTTAAAACAGAATTTTATTGCATATCGTTCTTCTAAAGTGTCAGATTGCATTTTTGAAATTCACCAGTTGTGACAATCAGGCTTTAGTAGGGTGTATCCCAATTCCTGCTGTAGGTGTTCATTTGAACCTGAAATCATAAAAATTGGTCTGTCATTTTTTTAAATATATAGCAATAACATACTGAATTTTCAAGAGTCTACGGCAATTTTCGATACGCTTAATCCTTTTTAAAAGAATTAGTTAGACATTCAATAGTAATTTTATCAGGGGTCATACTTAAATCTTTGTGTCATACAACAGATGTGTCCTTAAAAAGGATACAATCAGACAAGGTGGTAATTGTGCACCGTTGCATTACCTAAGAGAGCTTTAGACCTCGCTGTGGTGAAAGTTGACAAATGCAAGAAACTCTTTTTAACTACCCAACCGTTTATTCACTACTACCTTTTGTAGATAGGTAACTGCCCGGAGAAAGAAAGTGAGTATGATATCTGATACGATCTCGTTAGCTAGACAAAGAATAGCCACATTATTTGGTTAAAAAAGAAAGACATACACTGTGAATTTTTTCAAAGTTTTAACATGTTTGTCTGTTGATTGTTTGGGTTTTATGATAACTTTGTACGTTATTTAATGCCAAATGCATTGTTATACAAATAATCACTTCTATTTCAAATAATTCAGTTTAGCATGAGTCCACAGTTTACTTGTCAAAAACATTTCTATTTCAAGCTATTCAATTAAATCAAACAGTTCTAATTCAAACAATTCAGTTTACCATAAGTACACAGTTTACTTATGTTTAAGCCAGAGATAAGGCTCAGGTGCTACGGGCCAGAGTGGAGCTTTTAGTGATAGTAATAAAGGAGCACACTGCATTCCCTAAAGATCCAGAATTACTGAAAATTTACTATCTGATTGTTTAGTATTATATCCAGGACACTCGTTTGGGGAATCTTATCTCTCTGCTGAGAAACAGTCGCTGTATTTTGCAGCCCTAATCGAGTGGTGCACAGGACACTCGCTGGGGCAGTCTTCTCTTTTGCTGAGGTGCAGTCAGTATATTCTACAGCCCCAGCCGACAGGGCAAAATGGTCTGTGGGGTCGCGTCTAGTTTAAGGCTCTCTTTGGAGCGCACTCCAAAAAACAGAGCTCGTAAACTTTTGTCTCCTTACATCTTCAAGGCTAATGTTTAACTGTCCTTCTTTACCTTATCACGTCTCGTCGTCGACTGCCAAAGACGCGAGTCATATTAGTGTCGGCGGGACGAACATCGGGACGAACTTGCGTACAAGAATTTTTTGGACCTCCCGTTTTCCTAAGTCATTTTAATTACAACAAAAGCTTTGGTCTAGCCGTTCAGATACTGCTTTACTAATTTATTCATTCATTTTTATTTATATTTTCAATTTCTTTTTTCTATGAGCCTTTCAATAACGTTACATTTGAGTGAAAAGGAACAGTCAACACGTTCGAAGGTGAAAGAAAGAGGGTTTTATTGCAACAGAGATACAATGAGACAGACAAAGAATAGTGAGACACGCTAGTAATTCCCGTAGCAATGGCAGGTATATTGGCGTGCTCTCGATATATATAGTCAGACAACATGATTGAGAGGGAGTGTGGGATATTCAATTTCAACAACCAAGTAGTATTATTTGACGAGGAAGTCAGCACTGTCAAGTAGCTCTGAGAGAGGGGATTTACTCTGTACGACTCTCCTACTGACCTTGGTAAGTCGGAATATCATGCTGCGTTAGTCTATAAAATTATCGACTTGATTAAAGAACCAATCCAGAAGGAAAATTCTGAATTCAAATTATCTTTACTCTCCTTAAAAAACTGAGCTTGGGTCACATCACATCCTCTGTCTGTCTGTCTGTCTCTCTCTCACACACACACATATATATATATGTATATAGCATAAATTTACATTTATCATATTTACCAACCCCTCCGCTCGGGCAGGATATGACACAAGGTCAATATTTAACAGGTTTGAATTTAGTGTTTTCCTTCTAGACTAGTTGCCTCACCAAGGCTCTCCCTACTATTTATCCATTGCTAAAGGGAGAATAATTGGATTCATACCTTTCCCACGGGTATTAGTGCTATATGAAATGTAATCAGTCTCGTCCAGGATTTTAACTCGTGTCACCGTGTCCATTTCCTACGACGATAACCATTACACCACGGGCACCTTTACATTTACGGTTTACATTTATGAGCCTAAAAAATGTCCCCAAATCTAGGAGTAAAAGGATTCGGCAGAGCTTAAATGCAAAATTTTACCAAAGTGTGTTCCACCAGTGAAACAATAATCTCAATGATCGATTTATAAAACTTAACATAAAACCTGATGACCACCACAAATATTTCAGACTTAAACTCGTGTTTTTGAAATATTTTTAACAGATTAACAAAGAGATTAATGAAGAATTATAAAAATGTTATTAAACTTAGCGACCCTAACCGAGGATGAGCCGAAAGCTCCCTTTTCAATATCTACTAAACCGACGTGTAGAGGAGGGTGCTACACCTTACCTTGGATTACTCCACTTTACCCTTGATATGTACCTTATAATGCTGAGTGTTAAGCAAGGAGGTATCAAGTACCACTTTTTGAATTTTTGGTATGACTCGACCTGGGATCGAATCTCTGTCTTCCAGGCCAATGGCGAACACTTAACCCACCAGTTATAATAATAGTAAGTAAAGTAAGAAAAGTTTGCGACCGTAGTCGAAGGCGACCAGAAGGCTCCTTTTCGGAGGTGTAGGGGAGGGCGCTACTCCTTTCCCTGGGTTGCCCCACTTAACCCTTGATATGTACCTTATATTGCTGAGTGTTTAGCAAGGAGGTATCAAGTATCATTTTTATGTCTTCGGTATGACATGACTGGAATTGAACCCAGATCTTCTGCACCATTACTGAACACTCTACCCGCTAGGCCAAAGAGCCAGTTAATAATAATACAAGTCAAGTATTATAAAAAGACTATATGACACGCCGTATCTAACATCTGAGGCACTGACTAACTGTAAACAGTAAGCGAAACGTAACAGAAGCGTGTTGTATGTTTGGGGTCGACCGGGTATACTTGAAACTCATAATTTTGAGCAGAAGGTCGATTTTTATAGCAAGTCGATTTGTACGTCATACTTACAGTATATATATATATATATATATATATATATATATATATATAGAGAGAGAGAGAGAGAGAGAGAGAGAGAGAGAGAGGGAGAACATATTGATATATACTTATATATATATATATATATATATATATATATATAGATATTGTTCGTCTGAAAGTTGAGTAGAAAAAATATTTCATGTAAAGAATGTATTTACCCCACTCGTCTGTAAGAGTAGTATGTTACCCAAGGTAAGCCCAGTCAGTAGTTGTTGAATACACCGACTACATCTCTGCAGAGGGGTAAGACACCCCCCAACGAGTATCCTGGATATGACATTAAACCATCTGATAGCGGGGAGACAGGAGATTTTGGAACTTCGAAGTACCTCTTCATGACAATTATTTCCTGGTTCACTCTGACCCGGAGTAATAGCACTTGATAGGGTCCTATCGATGTGTCAAATAGAACATACTGTGTGTGCCCGTGGTGTAATTGTTATCGTCGTAGGACATGAACACGGCGACACGAGTTCAAGAAACTACTTTCTGACATCTAACTTGACTACCACATTTAAAATGTATGATTTTTTTTTTTCTTTCAAAAAATAAGAAATAGCTTTTCTCTAAGCAATATTATCTTTTCTCACGGGAAAAAAAAATTGAGTTCTACCTGACTACCACATTTAAATATATGAAGTTGTCTTTCTAGCAATAAATATTTGAGCATAGTTTCCTTCTAAATAATATTACCTTTTCTCACAAGAATACAACTTTTTAAAATTTCTACTTGTCTAACACATTTAAATGTATATGTTATTATATATATTATAATATATTATCTTTCCTAACACCTTAAAAACGGAAAGACAAGATCTCAAATTGTTACAGGATGATAACAATATCATAATACTCCCAGCTGACAAAGGTATTGCTACCGTGGTAATAAATAGGATGGAATACTCCAACAATTTGGTGGACTATTTGCAATGTTGGCTATTGTAAAGTTAAGAAGTAATTAATGAATTAGGAAAATCTCTGAAAAAGCGTCTACGTAAGAAATATACATTTTAACGTACAATGAAAGCGATTCCCAAAACTATTGGTTTAAAATAACTCTAGATGAGTTTACGTGCCGTTAAAATCAATCAGTCAATCAATCTTAAATAAAGATTGCACGAATTTAAACGATTAATAATATTCTGAATTGCCCAGTCGACTGGGACTATAGAATACACCGACTGCTTCTCTACAGAGGGGTAAGACCCCCCCCCCAACGAGTGTCCTAGATATGACACTAAACAATCTGATCGTGAGGTTCAAGTATTGCTGGAGCTTTGGGGAATGCAGAATACCCCTTCATTGCCATCGCTCCCAGGTCCACTCTGGCCCGGAGTGGTAGCACCTGATAGTGTCCTATCTATGGGTTAAATAGAAATGACAGGATACTTATGCTAAACTGAATTGTTTAAGTAAATTGAATAGCCTGAAATAGAAATGTTTTTTACAATTAAACCGTACTTACATTTAAACTGCGTGCTTATGTTTAACTGAATTATTTGAAATAGAACTGTTTTTCGACATCAAAACTGAATTTACACTAAATTGAATTGTTACATATAACTGCTTGAATAGTTTGAAATAGAAATGTTTTTGACAATTAAACTGTGTACTTATGCTAAACTGAATTGTTTTAAATAGAACAGATTATTTACATAAGATTTGATTTGGCGTTAAATAACCAACAAAGGTTGATATGCCATAAACCCCACCAAACCAAACAAACCAAACCAATATTCTGAAATAGATTAAATATAACGTTAAAATAATAGAAAATAACAGCCTTTTGGGAAATGCTTATCTTCTGCCTCAGGGGTGGCTAAATTGTTGGATAATGTGAGCCTTGGTTTATAAGGTAAAAAAACTCGGAATTAAAACCAGTTTTACTCAACTCAGATATTGACCTTGTATCGCACCCTACTGTTCCCATTTTTTAAAGAAACTGGCATAGAATAAAAACCTCAGAAAAACTTGTCTAAAGAAATTGTGCGTAACGCTCCACGAGAAGTGATCCCCAACCACACTAATATATGAGGGATTCGAATTATCTGAAAAAATAGCATTAAAAGAATAACGAATTCCCGAAAAACAGAGCAACGAAGAACCCTTGGCATGCATCTCAACATTTAACAAAAACAACCCAGAACTAATCACAGAAATAATAAAAAAAAATCTCGAACAACATAAAAAAACAATGACATAATAAAAAAAAAAAAATACTCGCCACAACGAATATCATTAAAAGTCAGAGAACATCCATACAACGCAAGGAGTCACAAGATACAAGAATAAAAATGTGGAATATGTAATATAATAATAGAAGGAAAATCCTATACTTTCAAAAAATTAATATTGACTTTCACGAGTTCAAATCCTGGACGAGACTGATTGCATTTCACATTGCACTAATACCCTTGGGATAGGTATGAATCCAATTATTCTCCCTCCAGCTATGGGTAAATAGCAGGAAAGACTGGGTTCTTCAGCATTGGTGAGGCAACTAGTCTACGAGAAGGAAAACTCTGAATTCAAACCTGTTAAACTCCGCTTAAAAATTGACCTTGTGTCATATCCTGCTCTAGCGGAGGGGTTGGTAAGTAGGATTTAAAAAAAAATTAAGCGGCAATTTATAAAAACTTAGTCTACATAATCGAATGTTGCAAGTGTAAAAAAATGTATACATAGGGTCGACGAAAGCTCTAAATAACAGAATATCCTTGTAACATCAAATTACCAGAAAATAGAAACCTCTAAGGGACAAAACACCTTTGGAGAGCTGTGATACCATCTGTTCTTGATCCGGCGATCGCTAAAAAGCAGGATTCTTTCGTTTCGATGCAGTAACTAGTCTCTCAATTCTACCCTGCAAAGAAAAAAAAAAAAATCGACGTGACGGAGGGATTGGGCAAATTTATTAAATGAAAAATAAAAACAAACAAGCCGAAAAAAAAAACTGAACGGATAGAATTATTAAATGTAGATATTCTTTTCGGCTCTTATATAATAATTTTAATGTGATTTACAAGTTATCTTCATGTGTATATATTTACCAACACCTCCACGGGGGTCGAAATGTGACACAGGGTCAATTTTTAAAAAAGGGGTTAACGGTATTAAATTCGGAGTTGTTCTTTTTTTTCTTCTCCTAGACTGGTTGATCTACCAAGGCTAAAAAACCCAGTCTTTCCTACTATTTACTCACAGTTGGAGAGAAAATAACTGGATTCATACCTTTCTTAAGGGTATTAGTGGTATGTGAAATGCAAGCAGTCGACTCCAGGATTAGAACTCGTGTCACTGTGACCATTTTCTACGACTATAAACATTACACTACAGGCATTTCCACATCTTTACGTGAACCTATAGAATGATTATTGCATTGTGTATATTGATTTGGTTTGGTTTTCTTTCGTTTTATGGCATATCAACTATTTTTGGTTATTTAATGCCAAATCCATTTTTATACATGTAAAGAGGTCTTTTTAAACAAATCAGTTTGGCATAAATGCATTGTTTTGTTCAATTTGACCCTTTGATAGGTGTACCTCTATGGGCCAGTATGGACCTGGGTCTGTAAAATATACCTACTTCATCTCAACAGCGGGGTAAAACTTACTTAAGACTTACTGCTGGATGTGACACTAAGTAATCTGATCGTGAGGTTTCATTAATGCTGAAGCGTTGGGAAATGCAGATTACTCATTCATTGCAATTGCTCCCAGTTCCACTCAGGCCTGGAGTGGTAGCTCCGGATAGGATCCTATCCATGGGTCAGCTAGATATTTAACATTTAAACTGCGTGCTTTTAAATTTAAACAGAGTACCAACAAATGTGAATTGCTTGATATATAAATGTTAAATCATTTAAATAAATGACTGATGTTTTGATGGAATTGCTTGTGATGAATGGAAATACTTGGAACAAGTTGACTTTGTTGACATGCTTAATTGAATTATAAGAAATGGAACTGTTTGATCGTATAACTGTTTGTTAACAAGTGTCTGATGATTAATTAAATTGTTAGGGTTAAATAGCAATAGCTTGAAAGCATTTAGCTGTCGACAAACAAATGTTTAATTAAACATGAAGTTATTCCTTTTAGTTGAAACTGTTTAACGGTGTGTAAAAATTGGGCTCTGGCTCGTTTAAAAATGTTATCTACATAATAGGTTTAGAAATCATATAATTGCATATATATATATATATATATATATATATATATATATATATATATATATATATATGCAATTATATGATTTATATGATATATATATATATATATATAAATATATATATATTGTTTAATGCCAAATCGTCTTTATACACACACACACACATATATATATATATATATATATAAAGAGGATTGGGCATTAAACAACCTCCAATGGTTGATATACCATAAAATAAAACGAAACAAAATCATATATATTCAATACATATGTATAAAAAGGAATTCGCATTAAATAACCTACAATGGTTGATGCACCATAAAACGCAACCAAACTAAATCATATATATTTAATCTATATGTATAAAAAGGATTTGGCATTAAACAACTTCCAATGGTTGATATGCTATAAAACGCAACCTAACCTAATCATGT
>OY757936.1:21217818-21232818 GCA_963585895.1 Sepioteuthis lessoniana | reverse complement strand
ACACTCATGATCTATAAATTAATTCGTAATTTCTTTAAGGGGACAAAGCTCATTCCTTTGCGCATACTGTTAAATGGTTTTAAGTATTGCTATGTAACAGTTGTAATTCTATTTGACACAAGTGGTCTAGCGTCTACTAAATCATTAAACAGTTCAATTTGATCCATAGATTGGATCCTAGATGTAATTAGCATTGAAGGGATACTCCATATTACCCGAAGCTTAGAACTGAAACCTTAACATCAGATATAACTTAGTGTCATATCTAGGATATTTGTTGAAAGGGAGTTTTTAATTCTTTGTCTGATATTTGGTTAGTAATATCTCGTGAAGTTGTTTTAGTTGTATGTGGAAGAAAATTAAAAACTCATGGTTGAATCCCCCCTTTTTTTTTTTTTTTTGTCAAATTTCAAAATTACCCTATGCAAAAGTATTGGATACATGACACTTTTTAAAAAATTTCTGATCGAAAATTTGTATTTAAAAGACTTTAAATATTCAAATTTTCGATAGTATTTGAATGCTTTCTCTGACTAATCAATTTTTTACAGGATAGTGCTACTAATCATCTGACTCTTTGATGAACATTTTGGAATTCAAGAATTAAAAATGGCAAAAATGCAAGAAAAATTACACGGGACAGAGAAATAAAAAGTTTCTAATTTAAGAAAAACAGAAAGAAAGAAAGAAAGAAAGAAAGAAAGAAAGAATTAAAACATCGAAAGAAAGAAAGAAAGAAAGAAATTAAAACATCGAAAGAAAGAAAGAAAGAAAGAAAGAAAGAAAGAAAGAAAGAGTGAGAGGGGAATAAAAAGTTTTTATTGATTGAGGAAAAGAAATATAAAAAGAAATGAAGGAAAGAAAGAATCATTGAAAAGAAATAAAAAATGAATGAGAGAAAAATAACTCAAGAAAAAAGAATAAAAAGTTTCTAATTGATTAAAGAAAGAAAGAAAGAAAGAAAGGAAGGAAGAAAGAAAGAAAGAAAGAATGATAGAAGAGAAAGAAAAAATGACCGAGAGAAAAAATTACTCAAGCGAGAGAAATAAAAGTTTCTAAAACAAGAAAGAAAGAACGAAAGAAAGAGTGAGATAGGAATAAAAAGTTTGAATTGATTAAAGAACAAAAAAGAAAGAAAGAAAGAAAGAAAGAAAGCAAGAAAGAAAAATGAATGAGAGCAAAAATTAACGAAAGAGAGAGCAAAATCTAATTGATTAACGAACGAACGAACGAACGAAAGATATAAAGAAAGAAAGAAATTAAAAGAAAGAAAGAAAGAAATTAAAAGAAAGAAAGAAAGAAAGAAAGAAAGAAAGAAAGGAAATATAACATAGAAATTATAACATAGAAATTAATTAAGAAAGAAAGAAGAAAGTACGATTGAAGAGAAAGAAAAAATTAATGAGAGAAAAAATAACTAAAGAGAGAGGAATAAAAAGTTTCCAATTGATTAAGGGAAAGAAAGAAAGAAAGAAAGAAAGAAAGAAAGAAAGAAAGAAAGAAAGAAAGAAAGAAAGAATAAAATTTGAATTGATTAAAGAACAAAAAAAAAGACAGAAAGAAAGAAAGAAAGAAAGAAAGAGAAATAAAAAAAGAATTGAACTGATCAAAAAGAATAAAAAGAAAAAAAAAAAAGAAAGGAAGAAACAAAAAAGAAAAAAACAAAAAACAAAAAACAGAAAAAGGGTTGAAAGGAATGTAGGAAGAAATAAAAAAAAACAAAAACAAAAGAAACAGTGAAAAGAAAGAAAAAATCAAATAATAAAGAAGCAAGGATTTAAAAGTTTTGAATTGAGAAAGAAAGAAAGAAAGAAAGAAAGAAAGAAAGAAAGAAAGAATATAATTTGAATTGATTAAAGAACAAAAAAAGTAAAGAAAGAAAGAAAGAAAGAAAGAGAAATGAAAAAAGAATTGAATTGATCGAAAAGAATAAAAAGAAAAAAAAAAGTAAGGAAGAAACAAAAACAAAAACAAAAAAACAAAAAACAAAAAAACAAAAAACAAAAAAAGGGTTGAAAGGAATGTAGGAAGAAATAAAAACAAACAAACAAAAGAAACAGTGAAAAGAAAGAAAAAATCAAAGAATAAAGAAGCAAGAATTAAAAAGTTTTAAATTAAGAAAGAAAGAAAGAAAGAAAATTCCCTTGTTTAATGGCATATCAAACTACGTGGATTATTTAATACCAAAGCTATTCATAGAACTGCAGTAATACTATTTAACGCATTGCTGGGAGAATAAAGAGGATGATAACTATTCCCAAGTAGCCCAGTGGACTGGAGTTGTAGAATACGCAGACGGTCTGTCTGTGTCATCAATATAACAAAAAACTATTAAATAAAATGTTAAGGCTCAAGTATTGAGGTATGTCAAATAATTATTCCTTACGATTACTCTCTGATCCCCTTAGGCCCGCAGTGGAAGTACCTGTTAGGGACCCATCTATGGATTAAATAGGAATATTAGACCATTTACTAAACTTGAAATCATTTCACCGGGATCAAACAGATGATGTTACTCATTGGTCTAGAGGGTAAAGAGTTCGCCAATGGTCCAGGAGACCAAGTTCGGTCCCATGTTGCGTCATACCAAAGACTTAAAAGACGGTAATTGAATTCGAATCACCCTCTATTATACCAAGACCATCTCCAATACACACACTCATATATATATACCGGCTCATTGGCCTGTTAGGTAGAGTGTTCGCCAATGGTCCGGGAGACCTGGGGTCAATCCCAGGTCGTGTCATACCGAAAACTCGAAAAATCGTACTTGATACCGCCTTGCTTAACACTCAGAATGATAAGGTACGTATCAAGGGTAAAGTGGAGCTATCCCAGGGAAAGAGAAGCGCCCTCCACTGCACCTCGGTGTAGTAGCTATTGAAAAGGGAGCCTTCATTCCCTTCATAAGTAAAGACTAACGATTGACTTTTGAAGAAGTATCCGTCGAAAGGCATCTAAATTTTATGCTCTACAGTTCACTACCATGACATCTTACAAGATATATATATATATATATATATATATATATATAGATTGTTTCGTTGAATCACAACTCTTCAGCGTTACAATTCACAACTCTTAGCTTTACAATTCATTACCATAATATCTTATAATATATATATATATATATATATATATATATTGTAAGATATATATTGTAATCCCAGGTCGCGTCATACCAAAGATTTTAAAAGTGGTACTTGATACCTCCTTGCTTAACACTCAGCATGATAAGGTATTTATCATGGGTAAAGTGTAGCAATCCCAGGGAAGGAGAAGCGCGCTTTCTACACCGCGGTGTAGTAGCAATGGAAAAGGGAGCCTTCGGGGGCCTCCTGACTAGGTATATATATATATATATGTGTGTGTGTGTGTGTGTGTATGAGTTTGTTAAAGTGAGACAGTGTATTTGTTCATGTGTGTGTGCGTGTTTTGTCAGACTGATCGGTTGGTTTCTTTCATTTGAGACATATCAACCTTCGCTGGTTAGTCAATGTCAAAGCCATCCTTAAAAAAACAGCAGTGATAGTATTTAGCCCATATCAGGGATATAAATGTGTTCATGCCTCTACCAAAAGTATAAGACCGAACGTGAACGCCATAGCGCGACTGGAATTCGAACCCGCGGACTAAGATGTTGCAGTATATCTCCTTCGCCACAGGGTCCCCGCCATGCTTACTCTGGTGTCAAGGAAACTTACAGGAATATACAGTAAAGAAAACTTTCATTAAATTGGTATTCGTAGACGTTTATGAGCAATATAGATTTCTTATTCAATCCACTAAAGCCAGGCCCAGTCGGCTGGGACTATAAAATATTCCGACGGCATCTCTGCAGAGAGGTAAGACCCCCAACCCCAACGGGTGTCTGGATATGACATTAAACAATCTGATGTCGAGGTTTAAGTGCTGCAGCCTTTGAAAAATGTGGAGTACAATTGAAACAGAATCCCTTCAGCATGATCTTAAATTATCAACAGGTATATATCATCATCATCATCATCATGTCTGCTGCTAACACGGATATCCCTAACCCTCTCTCGCCACTTCTCCCTATCATTCATCGCCTCTGGCAGGTCTTCAGGGATACATCCCGTATCCTCACATAGCTGCTGTATGTATCTTCAAGTTGGTCGTCCTGCTTTTGCCCGGCCATATGTGGGGGTCCATAGGAGTACATCACTTATGAGCTGGTCCCTGCTTCTCCAGCAGTGTCCTGCATGTCTCTTTCCTCTAACTTGGATAGTTTTCGTGATGGGAGGCAGGTGACCGTATAGTTGGTGCCTTGTTGGGTGTTGCCGCCAGGACTTGTTCAATATTGCTCGCAGCATTCTTGTGTAATTGCCGTCCAGCTTCTTTTCCAGCCGTTTAGTTAGCGTCCAAGTAGTGCATCCATACAGCAATATCGATACAACCGCTGCCTGGAAGAAACTGCGATTCATTTTATCGGTATATATATATATATATATATATATATATATATATATATATATATATATATATAATTCCAGTTGGCTGTGTGACGGCAAATTCTTTAAAATCCAAAAACGGGACTTTATATTTTCGCACGTGTGAAGACGGGGCAGGTTGGCACTTGATCCCTTGTAGAATAAGTCCTCGTTCAGAGTTTTTTTCTCAGGCATATAAGAACTGGTATATTATGTGAGGGATTAATTTAGGGCTAGACTGACCGCCGCTGGCAAGGGGTTCCAAATTTCACACTATCCACACACCAGCCAGGTCGCTTTCCTTCCTCCCCTAGACAATGGAAGATATGGACCTCTAGGTTGAGACGTAATAATATTATATTGTAGTAGTCGGCAACTCCGGTTTCCCGTGTGATATTTTAAAGGAATTAATAGGACAATTCTAAGCAAGATAACATAAGGCGAATAGAAGCTGAAAAGGAAGATGAAGTAACAAATTCGGAGCAGACGCCACAAATAACAACCTAGACCACGTGGTAACATTAAAATACATGAATCTTTTACTACAATTATATACACCTTCGAAGTGTCAAAATATATAATAAATGAACAGTCCATGAACATAAATGTCTCCTTTTCTTTTCTTTCGTTTTCCTTCAAATTGAGAGAGAGAGAGAGAGTGGTATATAAAATTTGTGTATAAGGAGAAATGGTCCCAAAGTTACTTATCTTATTTTTCGACGGGGTTCCACTAGAGAATCTTTCTTCTTTTACGGGCTAATAGACTTTAGGCTATTTTTAACACTGGCTTGAAGAAAATGGCTTCTTCGTGTCTCGCAGATATTTTTTGTCTTCTTCACCCGGAGTACTTGGCTTTTGGTTCTGTCTCCTACGAACCATATCCAAAAACTAACTTTTCTTACTATCTATTTCTGCTGACGGGAAGGAGTCCCCACTTCTGTTTTGGGGTCCCAGCCAATCATTTGGCTTCTCTCTTCTTCCTCTTGGTGTCCGGCGACCTGAGTGAGGTTACCAAGTACCAACATCTGTTGGTATCCCCTCTGTGACCTACATTCTTTCTTAACGGTCACTCTCTGGTGGCTTGCTACTGTTAATTCAAACACGGGGAATAGTATTAATCTTATTTCTATCGTCTCCGTGGGATACCATGTGACAGCTGGGTAAGGAAAGAGGAGATTTATCCCTTGCAGAGGAGTCATACTCCCTCATCTCTGCAGATGGTAATACAAACGAGAATATTGATTAAAACATCTGATGGCGAGACTCCAGCCTTAAAGATTTGGGAAATGTGAATACTCCTTCGTTGCCATTGTTCCCATGTCCACTCTGCCCCGGAGTGGTAGAAATCTATAGGGCCGTATCTGTTTGTCAAATAGAAGTGCTTGGTGTTTAAACTGTCTGTTAACAAACGACTTAAGTTTAACTAGATTCTTAGAAATAGAAAACAAATGACTTATGTTAAATTGAAATTTTAGAAATAGAATTCTTTGATCATTTAACTGTGTGCAAACAAATGACTTATTCTTAATTGTATTGTTAAAGAAATGTAGCTATAATTTCAACAATCTAACTGTCCTAATGAATTTTTGATCTTCAATGGAATTATTCATGTTAAATCGCAGTACTTTTATACCATATTCACAATTAACACTATGTGCGAAATGGACATAAAATGTTCATAACGATAGAACATAGGAATCTCGGAATTCGAAAACACGTAACGACTTCTTGTTCAGTCACGAAACCTTTTTATTAACTTTGAGTTAAAGGTTTCGACGTAAGGAGAGACACAATCTTCTATGCTGTCATTCATTTGGCCCCCATCCCATGCGGCCCCCATAGGGCGCACGTTCGCCTCACACCTGCGAGCTCCAAAAGTCGAACCTCTTCGTTTGGCGTCTAGTACCCGACTCTCATTTTCTTCAAATTCTCACACAAACCTCCGTGCGCTTCCGGCGCGAGACGTCACCCGCACCCTGTCACCCAGTATCGTCTCGGACTATTATGACATCTGAGTGACACCTCAATCCGCCCGCACGCACCCGCGTTAACACCTGCTTCAATGTTGCACCGAACTAACCCATGTGCTGAGCCGAAAGGTTCTCAGCCTAACTAAACTCAAAGGCATGAACCGAAATCCCTCGCCTATTTCATAACATTTTGAACTCTTTAAGGTTTGGGTTGGTTCCTTTGTTTAATGGCATATCAACCTTTATAGGTTATTTAATGCCAAAGCTATTCTCCAAGAAGAACAGTAGTACTATTTATCCCATAGCTGGGAGGATAATGGGGTTCATACCTTTCCCAAGGGGATTTGCCCGAAAGTGAACTTAATAGCGCGACTGGAGTACAAACTCGCTTACTAAGATTCAGCAGTCCATCGCTGTGACTATTACACCACGAGGACACCCCTGTTGAACTCTTTAACTATGCGCCTAAGAGTGCAAATAAAACTATTTATGTTACAAACTAATATTTGAAACCATCAGAGTGCGTGAAGACATATGATGAATAGTAAATTAAAGTATTGATGCGTGAATATTTAGAACCATTTAACTCTGTGCTAACAATAATAATATTTGTGCACAAATGACTCATTGACTATAAGATTACCTATATTTGACTTCCAAATTATATAAACATTTAACTCTACGTAAACAAAGGAGCTCTGGCTCGTTTAAAATTGCTATCAACCCCACAAATATATGTATGAAGAGGATTTGATATTACGTAAGCTTATATACCATAAAACAAATTATTACAAACTTTCGCAACTAATTTTTTGAAATATCAACTTGTATAACAAACTCTCAGGAGATGCCAGTGGTGTAATGGTTATCGTCGTAGGAAATGGACACAGCAACATGAGTTCAAACCCTGGACGAGTCTGATTGCATTTCACATAGCACTCATACCCGTGGAAAAGGTATGAATCCAATTATTCTCCCTCCAGCTATGGGTAAATAGTAGGGCAGACTAGGTTTTCCTGCCTTGGTGAGGCAACAAGTCTAGGAGAAAGAAAACTCTGAATTAAAACCTGTTAAACTCCGCTTAAAAATTGACCTTGTGTCATATCCTGCCCGAGCGGAGGGGTTGGGTAAATATGATAACAATCTCTCAGAAAGTTTTTATCCCATCTACTTAAAACCTTTTATCATCATCCCGACGTTTTGTTATCTTCTGACGAATCTAATCTTTGATTTAAAATACACTTCGGTGTTAATCTGTACTTCGACGTGAATCGGACATTTTTGTCTGGTGTTTTTTGGCGGGAAGAGACATCTCTCCATTAAGAGCAATATGGCATTCAGAAAAACGTAGTTTCGCAGCGAGGGGAGAAACCATTTAATCATAGTTTTATCCAATATACGGGGACGACGGACCTATGCTGATTCTCCAATTGTTCGTAGGACGGCGCCACATAGTCGACGCATGCTCACTTGTCTCCTTGATTATATCCCTGCCGTGCGTACAAGAGTAAAATGGCAGCGAAAGTCAAGAACAAAATAGAAAAAGAATCGGTTTTATGAACCTTGGTGTGTAGCATCGTTTACAAGTAATCACAGAAATGGAATGCAGTGACATTATACGATAAAATTTATACCGATATAATAAATATTAATGCGTTGAGAGTGAAGTAATCTTTCATGGATAATAATGACAATACTTTTATTTCATCATTCGAACGGATGAAATAATAATAATAATAATAATAATAATAATAATAATGATAATCAACAAAAGAAAGAGAATCTGTAAAATTGTTGACTTTGCTGTCCCGGCGGACCACAGAATAAATCTGAAGGAAAGTGAAAAGAAAGATAAGTACCTCGACCTTGCTAGAGAATTGAAAAACAACTGTGGAACATGAAAGTAACGATTGTGCCAATTGTGATTGGTGCGTTAGGCACAGTAACTAAAGGGTTATTAAAGGGCCTGGAGGACTTGGAAGTTAGCGGACGGGTAGAGACTATCCAAACGACACCATGCTGAGGACGGCCAGAATACTGAGACGAGTCCTGGAAACTTGAGGAGACTTGCTGTCACTCAAACTCCGGTGAAAAACCATCAGCTAATACTGATGTGAAAAACTCTAGAGGTGTAAATAATAATAATAATAATAATAATAATAATAATAATAATAATAATAATAATATCGGTTAAGGCTGGTGTGGATAAACTCGAAAACGAGTAACAATAATAATAATAATACTCGGCCAGACGACCAGACTTCGTGATAATCAACCATAAAAAAAGAAATTGCCGAATTGTGGACTTTGCTGTCCCGACTGACCACAGAGTAAAATTGAAAGAAAGCGAAAAGAAGGATAAGTACCTCGACATTGAAAAAAACTATCGAACATGAGAGTGACGGTAATACCCATTGTAATTGGCGCTCTTGGTACAGTCACCAAAGGATTAGTCAAGGGACCGGAGAACTTGGAAATAAAGTGACGAGTGCAGAACGTCTGAATTTCAGCATTAATGAGATCGGCCAGAATACTGAGAAGAGTCCTGGAGCTTTGAAGAGACTTGCTGTCACTCAGACTCCGGTGAGAAACCATCGGCTAACATCAGTGTGAAAAACTCGTAAAGGTGTAATAATAATAATAATAATATGAACGAAAGGATTATTAAAGGGACTGGAGGACTTGGAATTTGGCGGACAAGTGAAGACCATCCAAACTACATAATTATTGAGAACTGCCAGAATACTGAGAAGAGTCCTTGAGACTTGAGGAGACTTGCTGTCACCCAAACTCCAGTGAAAGACCATCAGCTAACGCTGATGTGAAAAACTCTAATGAGTAAATAATAACAATAAGTAACTAAAGGATTATTAAAGGGCCTGGAGGACTTGGAAATTGGCGGACGGGTGGAGACTATCCAAACGACAGCATTGCTGAGGACTGCCAGAATACCGAAAAGAATCCTGGAGACTTGAGGAGACTTGCTGTCACTCAAACTCCAGTGAAAAACCATCAGCTTACACTGATGTGAAAACCTTTAAAGGAGTAAATAATAATAATAATAATAATAATAATAATAATAATAAGTAACTAAAGGATTATTAAAGGGCCTGGAGGACTTGGAAATTGGCGGACGGGTGGAGACTATCCAAACGACAGCATTGCTGAGGACTGCCAGAATACCGAAAAGAATCCTGGAGACTTGAGGAGACTTGCTGTCACTCAAACTCCAGTGAAAAACCACCAGCTTACACTGATGTGAAAACCTTTAAAGGAGTAAATAATAATAATAATAATAATAATAATAATAATAATAAGTAACTGAAGGATTATTAAAGGGCCTGGAGGACTTGGAAATTGGCGGACGGGTGGAGACTATCCAAACGACAGTATTGCTGAGGACGGCCAGGATACTGAGAAGAGTCCTGGAGACTCGAGGAGACTTGCTGTCACTCAAACTCCAGTGAAAGACCATCAGATGTCGCTGATGTGAAAAACTCTGAAGAATAAATAATAATAATAATAAATCTCTTCAATCTTTTACTTTTGGTAATTATAAAAAAATTTGAAAGCATTAAGTCGGGTACAAATTATTGGTATCAGATAAGAATCATCATCATCATCATCATGTCGGTCTGGTAGCACGGATAACCCTGACCCTCTCTCGCCACTTTTCCCTATCGTTCATCGCCTCGGGCAGGTCTTCTGGACAACATCCCGTATCCTCACATAGTTGCTGAATGTATGTTTGTGCTGGTCGTCCTGCCTTTGTACGGCCATGTGTGGGGGTCCATAAGAGTACATCACTTATGAATTCGTCCCTGCTTCTCCAGCAGTGTCCTGCATGTCTGGTTCGTCTAACTTGAATAGTTTTCGTGATAGGAGGCAGGTGGCCGTACAGTTGGTGTCTTGCAGGGTGTTGCCGCCAGGACTTGTTCAAGATTGCTCGCAGCATTCTTATGTAATTGCCGTCTACCTTCTTCTCCGGCCGTTTTGTTAGAATCCATGTAGTGCATCCATATAGCAGTATCGACGCGACCACTGCCTGGAAGAAACTGCGATTCATTTTATCGGTTCGGTCTGATTTCCATATAATCGATAGCCTATTGATAGCTGTCCATGCTTTCGTTAACCTTGTGTCGATGTCCTTTTCGGTTGATGCGACGCTACTTCCTAGGTAAGTGAATATGTCTACTAGTTTAAGAGGGGTTTTGTCTAGAGTGGAGATGTCACCCGTTGATAAAGAGAATTGCTATTGTTGAAAAGCAATTG
The DNA here is from genome assembly GCA_963585895.1 of Sepioteuthis lessoniana. NCBI lineage: Eukaryota > Metazoa > Mollusca > Cephalopoda > Myopsida > Loliginidae > Sepioteuthis > Sepioteuthis lessoniana. The sequence goes on along the minus strand of OY757936.1, from coordinate 21,222,125 downwards.
TTGAAAGAATTTAAATGTAAGTAAATAAGCATTTGCATTAAAAAGAACTATAAGGGTCTCTTCAGATCATTTAGCCGTTTGCAAACAAATGGCCCGTTTAAATATAATGTTGCCTACAAACTATTCGCTTACAAATCAGACACACACACACACATATATATATATATATATATATATATATATATATGTTTTTTTTTCGTTTTTTTTTTCATTATACAACGTCTGAAAGCACGTGCGATACCATGTCATCATCAGCCACCAACCAGGGGTGATAACACAGTTTCGGTAGCTCAAGGCGGTACTGCCACCCCTGGCGCTACCAAGCAGCTTTTGCCACCGGACAGGGTATTAAGAGAATGATATATATATATATATATATATATATATATATATATATATATATATACGCCAGATCAATTAAATGCAGAGAGTACATTGGAAGTTAATCTTCACTTTCTGAGTGCAGTTTGTGATTTAAAAAACAAAAAAACGCGTTTACTTTCGGTTTTTGTTTTTTAAATCACACACACACACACACACACACACACACACACACACACACACACACACACACACACACACACATATATATATATATATATATACATGTTTGATTAAATTATAAAGGCACATTTTGTCTATATAATTTTATTAAGATCCTTTCAAGTTTCCTGATAAGTGTCTTGGTTTTAGGTTGAAAGTGGCACTTATTAGGAAACTTAAAAGGAAATAGAATTATATTGACAAAATGTGTCTTTATTATTTAATAAAACATGCTTGAATGTAAGACTGCTGCCCGATCACACACACTCACACACACACACACACACACATATATATATATATATATAAACAGGATTTATCATTAAATAATCCACAGGAGTTGAAATGCCATAAAATATAATCAAACTAATCTAATGATTTTAAAGCATGCCTGTTTAAACCATTGATGAGACCTTAGCAGCTACTGCGTTCTGTTGATGAGGCTAAGACTCTGACTGTACCTCAGCAGAGGGGTAAGACCCCCACCTAAAAATGATACATTGGATATGGCGCTAAACTGCACCTGATGTTGAGGTTCTAGTTCACATCTAGATCGTGTGTAGTACCCCTTTTGCCATTACCCCCAAGTCCACTCTGACCCCCCCCCCCCCCGAAGTACCTGTTAAGTTCCTCATTAACGGGTCAAATAGATATGTTTAGAAAATTTTTTTTATTATTCAGGAACATGTGTACATTTTGTACACATGTTCCTGAATAATATAAAAAAAACTGCACAATGTATATATATATATATATATATGTGTGTGTGTGTGCGAAATTTTTTTCTTTCTTCGATGTTGGTCCAAACAGAGTCAAAAGAAAATATTTCAAAATTAATAGGTCTACTAAGAGTTTTCTATTTCTTAAGAATTATCTATTTCGTTCTTACATACGTGTATGTTTCCAGTTAGTTGCTTTCTTCAGAGAGCATTTAGCAATTTACTAAGCATCCTGCTTGAATGTGGCACAAGCCTATCAAATATTAAGACCTAATCGGGGAATCTACCCTCAAGGGAGACCAGACGACACACTTGGAGAAAGAAAAGTGGTAGAGGAGAAAGCGAAATCTAACACAAAACAGTAACCTCTATATAAATCGATACAAAATACGAAAAACATTTGACTAACAAACCTACATGAGTGAGTTTGAGTCTCATTGGGCGCCTCATTTATAAGGCCTTGTGCCTATTCCAAGAAAAACAACTATTAGATTAATAAAGTTTTTTCTGACGAAAGCAACAAGCTCGAAACATACACGTATGTAAGAATTAAATAAATAATTCATAAAAGATATAGATCTCTGATCATATTTACCAACCCCTCTGCTCGGGCAGGATATGACACAAGGTCAATTTTTAAGCGGAGTTTAACAGGTTTGAATTCAGAGTTGTCCTTCTCCTAGACTAGTTGCCTCACCAAGGCTGAAGAACCTAGTCTGTCCTACTATTTACCCATAGCTGGAGGGAGAATATTTGGATTCATACCTTTCCCAAGGGTATAGATCTCTGATTAGATCTATTCATCTTTAATATATATATATATATATATATATATTGGCAGGATGTCTTCGTTAATACAAATTTCATTGAACATAATAGGCATTTTCTGTTTACATATTTTATTCTGGATCCGTTCGAATTCCCGTATTACTTTTATCGTATTCGGCGGGAATTGATTTATGTATTATCCGTGAAAGAAAATTCCTTTTTAGATGTTATCATTGATACTGACAATAAAAATAACTTCACTATCTCTACCTACAAAAAAACCACTTGTAATAACTCCTGTACCCACAACGTTAAAAGTGAATGCCCCTTCAGATATAAAAAAGCAATTATTCATAATCTGATATCCCAGCCAAACTGATCTCCTCCTCCAAAACAATATTTTATAAAGAGGTAGAAAACATAAAACAGGCTCTCATCAATAATGGGTTTCTTAGCTATATTGTTGATGAACAAAATAAACATATGATTAAAAATGTTAACCAACAAAATAAACATTGTACTCCTCCACCCAGTCAACAAACATATATCAAACATTTTTACCGTAACCAAATGCACTTCAGTTATGAATCAGATAAAAAAAAATATCGAGAACATTGATTCACAGAAACATACTCCCCACTGATCCTAATAAAAAGATAACACTTATTATATAAGTTTAAAACCTCCAACTTAGTCATTAGAAATAATTCCCCTCCCTCGATTGGAGTGGTGCAAAAAAAAAAAACAAAAAAAAAACAACGTTAAATATCAATTCAAATGTCCTTTAGGAGATTCTATCTCTGATAATAATAATATATGTGTTGGTTTAACCTCAAATCCCCTGTCGAGAAGACTTACAATGCACCTTTCTGATACAAGTTCAATAGCTCAGCATTTAAAAAACATTCATGCCCAACAACAGAATTACGGAAAATTCTCACCGACAACACAACAATATTAGAACATCAAAATAATAAACAAAAACTACAGGTTCTCGAAGCACTACATATTAGAAACATGCAACCGACACTTAACAGAATTAATTTTCAAACCAGTGCTAATGTACATAAATGTCTTTAGCTACTGACTCTATTTATAGAAATCCATTTAAAAGCAAATGCTATACTCTTCAACGTTAAAGACGCTCTTACATAGAAGTAATATGCAAAAACAAAAGTTACCTCGCTTTTGTAATATATCCTCCCCTGATGATGGCCCAAAGTCGGGCATAAAGTACTAGAGATATATACAACTATGGGCAATACATAAATCAAATCCCGCCGAATACGATAAAAGCAATACGGCAATACGAACGGATCCAGAAGAAAATATGTGGACAGAAAATGTCTATTATATTCAATGAAATTTGTATTAAAGAAGAAATGCTGCCAAAATATATATATCTCTATTGTCATCCACCAACAGATCTGTTTCGTTCAATCAGAACTCATCAGCGTGGCAAGACATTGCTGGGATCGAAACCCGGTTGAATCAAACGCCAATCCAAACCTCTCACCCTCAGCTACGAGGAGCCAGTAGCAGCGAAGTAAATTTTAAACGGTTATGAATCACAATTACTATTATTTACATACATCCGCTTAACGGCTACCGAGACCTCAATTCATATATGAAGAGACTTGCAATAAGCGCTAATAGCAACACGATTACTTCATTCGCCAGAGAACTCAACACTACGGGGGTAGGGGAGCATCTATCTATCTATCTATCTATCTATCTTCAAAATGAATAGATCTAATAAGAGATCTCTATATTTTATGAATTATTTTTTTAGTTCTTACATACGTGTATGTTCAATGAAATTTGTTTACATATATATATACATATATATATATATTAATGTACAATGAATGCGATTCCCTAATTCACGGCATAAAATAACCCTAGAAGGCTTTACATACCGTTGAAATTAATCATTATCTCAGGTACTACCAGTCCGGGTCTAAGTGGACCTTAGAGTAATTGCAATGAAGATATGACTACATACTACCCAAAGCTCTAAAACTAGAGCCTCTGCATCACATGAAGCTTAATATAATACCCAGGTCAATACGACTCCTTTTTTATGGGGTGGAGGTCTTTTAACTCCTTTGCAGTGGAGTCAGTCTATGTACTATATACGCCCTGTTAACAAGGTAGACACCTTTAAGAAAAACTAACAAGGAACAAAACCACCTGACTTCTTTTCAAGAACTGTTTGCGGACAATTAGAGTCAGATATATGAATTTATCTGATATTCAATCTATTTCGTCTAATAT
>OY757936.1:20942818-21212818 GCA_963585895.1 Sepioteuthis lessoniana | reverse complement strand
TTTATCATCTGTTTGGATTACGTGCTTAGAACATCGATTGATAAAATCAGAGAAAACGGCTTCGAGCTGACAAAGAAAAGAAGCAGAAGGTATCCCGCAAAAACAATTACCGACGCCGACTACACCGATGACATAGCGATTTTGGCAAATACACCCAACCAAACCGAAACACTACTGTATAGTTTGGAACGAGCCGCAGCAGGCATTGGCCTCCACATCAATGCACACAAAACGGAATATATGTGCTATAATCAAACAGGCGACATCTCCACACAAGACGGAACATCTCTGAAACTAGTAGACAAATTCACCTACCTTGGAAGCAGCGTTTCATCAACCGAAAAGTACATCGACGCGCGGCTTACGAAGGCATGGACAGCTATCGATAGGCTATCGATCATTAGGAAATCAGATCTGACCGATTAAATGAAACGCAGTTTCTTCCAGGCAGCGGTCGTATCAATACTGCTGTATATATGCACAATTTGGACGCTACATAAACGGCTGGAAAAGAAGTAAGACGGCAAGTACACAAGAATGCTGCGAGCAATATTGAACAAGTCCTGGCGGCAAAACCCAACAAGGCACCAACTATACGGCCACCTACCTCCCATCACCAAGTTGGACGAACCAGGCATGCAGGACACTGCTGAAGAAGCAGGGACGAGCTCATAAGTGATGTATTCCTATGAACCCCCTCGTATGACCAGGCAAAAGCAGGACGACCAACTCGAAGATACATTCAGCAGCTATGTGAGGATACGGGATGTATCCCTGAAGACCTGCCAGAGGCGATGAACGATAGGGAGAAGTGGCGAGAGAGGGTCAGGGATATCCGTGCTAGCGGTATGACATGATGATGATGACATCAAACGTACTAATTTTGTCGTCAGTCAAACACAGAGTACGTGCTACGAATCAGACATGATTTTAAAAATCTTTTCCTTAAGCACAGAAATAATATATCAAGCTGTCTACAAAGACTGAAAAATGCCGAGTGACAAGCAATTTATTTATGAAATTCTAGCATCGTGATGGGACCTTTCAGCATTTTGGGATTCTCCACTATATTGTCTCTTGCTTTGTCTTCGCTTTTTTATGCGATGTTATTTTGTTTATTTCTTTGGCATTTGGTTCAGCTGATTATATTCACAGAGCGTGATATCCTCAGTCCAGCAAAATGATCTCTTGGGCTTGAAACGTAAATAAGAAAGCTACATAGATCCGACACAAAATAGAATTTTACTATCAGTAAGAACTTTTCATTTTGTTATCACTGCTAAAGTCTCACCCAGAAGGTAATAAAAAGTCGGGCAGAATAATCTCTTGATTGGGTTGGTTTCTTTGTTCAATGGCATGTCTATCTTTGTAGAAAGACAATAATGATATTATTCCATCCATGGTTTGGGGCTCTCTTGTGCTTGAAATGTAAGTAATAAAGCAGCATAGATCCTACTGCAAATAGAATTTTACCGTAAGAAAAAAAAAAATTAGCTATGTTGTTTGTATATTGTCATCTCTTTGGTTTAAAGATTAAATAATCCTAATCCTTGTTCTGACGTGCTATATACTCATAAACTGGAGGTGCCCGTTGTGCAATGGTTATCGTCGTAGGAAATGGACACTGCGACACGAGTTCAAACCTGGACGGGACTGATTGCATTTCACATAGCACTAATACCTTTGGGAAAGATATGAATCCAATTATTCTCCCTCCAGCTATGGGTAAATAGCAGGACAGACTGGGTTCTTCAGCCTTGGTTAGGCAACTAGTCTAGGAGAAGGAAAACTCTGAATTCAAACCTGTTAAACTCCGCTTAAAAATTGACTTTGTGTCATATCCTGCCCGGGTTGTGGGGTGGGTGAATATGTATACACTCATAAATTGGTGGCGTTCGTGGTGCAATGTTTACCGTCTCAGAAAAGGGACACGTGTTCAAAATCTAGACGAGGCTGTTTTTGCAAAGCACTACTACCCATTCAAAAGGTATGAATCGAGCAATTCTGCTCGGTTGATAGTTGGTTTGATTTTATTTTATAGCATATCAAACATTCTATATGACCCATAGAGTGGACCTTTTCATGCGCTACCACACTGGGTGAGAGTGGAGATAGGAGTGATGGCAATAAAGGGTACTCCGTATTCCCCAAGGCTTCAATAATACTGGAGCATCACTATCCGCTTGTTTAGTGTCATATCCAGGATACTCATTGGGGGAGTCTTACCCCTCTGCGAAGATGCAGTCAGTGTATTCTACAGCCCCAGTCGACTGGGCCAGTAGAAAGTAAGGTAGACTTGGTTCTTCAGCCTTGGTATGCCTATAACTGTTACGCTATGTGTCCAGTAGGACACATAGAATAACGGTTATGGGCGTTGGTTCCCTAAGTTTCTAAAGGGACAATTCTGACTGCTGGTGAGTAGCAATACAGGGATACTTAACACTCGTACCTGGTTATGGCTAACGGAATCAGAACAGGCGACCTCCGCAGATGCAATAAAGGGCGTAGTTCTAAGTTCCGTGAAGGTTCCCGAGTTCGACAAACACCGGAAGAAGGCCAGAGAACATATCGGCCGAAACGTTGTGGAAATAACAATAAAGATGAAAACAATAATCCGAAAATCCATAATGATAAAAATCTTCTCATGATTTGAGCACTCCAGTAGTCGATAGCGTATTTGTAAAATATGTAAGTATAAAGTTCCTTCGGTTACATTGGGAATGACGATAGTTTTGGGATAAGATATCCGGCTGGAAGCCTCTCGCGTGTCTAGCCACACTGAAGTGTTGTGATCCAATGAAACAGTTTGTTGATAACAATATATATATATATATATATATATATATACATACAATTTAAATCGTCCACCAAAAAGTACTCCCGCCCGTCAGTGATAGAGCATATTCTAAATTATCATATATACAGATCAATTGTGGCAATTTTACTCTAACGATTATCGTCATATTCAAAAGACACGGTAACTCAGGTTCAAATCCTGAACGAGGTCGTTTGTATTTCTCATAGCGCTCATACTAATGAGAAATGTTGCATCTTATGCACCAAACTGTTCACTCATCAGTGAATAGTAGGTCAGACAATGCTCTTTCACTTTGGTATAGCAACCGGTCACGTAGAAAAAAATCTCTCAATCCAACCATATCAAAATCCATCTTGTGTCCTATTCTGCACATGCAGATGGATTGGTAAATTTTTATATATGGATCAATACGTCCATATGCTTCTAAATTAGAAGTATATCAACAGTACTTAGTCACTATAATAATACATAGTATAACCAAATGTTCAAGATTAATAAGTATTCTATTTTGTATAAAATGTCATTGCTGATACCGAAGAATCTTCAGAGCTCTTTTTGCTTTTCCTTCGACAGAATGTGATTGGAGTTTAATATAATATCAGAGCTCATCGGATCTCATAAAATATACGGAAAATTAATATATAAAGTTTCTGCTTATTATGCTAGTCGGCTGAAACTGTAGAATATACTGACTACATCTCTACAGGGGATCGAGACTCCCCCAAAGAGTGTCCTGTGGCTCAGCTGGCTGAAGCGGTAGAATAAACCGACTGCACCTCTGCAACCGATAAGACTCTCCCAGCGAGTTGTAACGTAATGGCCAAGGGATTTCGGTTCATGTCTTTGAGTTTAGTTAGGCTGAGAACCTTTCAGCTCAGCATATGGGTTAGTTAGGTGCAGACGTTGATGTAGGTGGTAACGCGTACACGGGGCGGACGTGCCACTCAGAGATGTCACAATAGCCCGAGATGACGGAACGGGGTGACAGGGTGCGGGTGACGTCACGCACCGGAAGCGCGCGGACGTTTGTGGGAGATTTGAAGAAAGTTGGAGAGTTGAGTACTAGACGCCATACTAGGAGGATCGACTTTTGGAGCTCGCAGACGCGAGAGGAACTTGCACCCTATTGGGGCCGCTCGAGATGGGGGCCAAATGAATAAGACAGCATAGAAGATTGTGTCTCTCCTCCGTACCCGAACAAGAAGTCGTTGCGTGTTTTCGAATTTCGAGATTCCTATGTTCTTTGTATGTTCTAGCGTTATGAACATTGTATGCCTATTTCGCACATGGCGTTAATTGTGGATATAGTACTGAGTGACCTGTGGCCCAGTCGTCTGGGGCAGTAAAATACACCAACTGCACCTCTGCAACGGATAAGACTCTCGTGGTGTAAGGATTAAAGCGAGGGACTACGGAATCGTAGTGAGTTCGTACTTCAGTTATGCCATTACGTTCACTTTCGGGCAAATACCTTTGGGAAAGGTATGAACCCCCTTATCCTCCCAGCTATGGGTTAAATAATAACACTACTGTTCTTCTAGAAGATTGGCTTTCGCATTAAATAACTTACAAAAGTTGATATGCTATTAAACAAAGAAACGTAAACCTAAACCTAAACTACCCCAGCGAGGGTGCTGTGAATCAATCGGCTGCTTCTCTGCAGAGGGGTAAGACTCCCACCCAAACGAGTGTCTTGTGGCCCAGTCGGTTGGGTGGGGGTTAGAATACACCGACTGCTTCACTGTAAAGGTGTAAGATTCCTTCAACGAGAGTCCTGAGGCACAGTCGGCTGGGGCGGTGAAGTACACCGACTGCTCCTCTGCAAGAGATAACACTTCCCCAGCAAGTGTCCTGTGAACAACTCGGTTAGGACTGTAGAATACACCGACTGCTTCTCTGCAGAGGAGTAAGACTTCCCCCAAAGAGTGTCTTGTGGCCCAGTCGGCTGGGGCTGTAGAATACACCGTCTGCTTCTCTGTAGAGGAGTCAAACTCCCCCCAACGAGTGTCTTGTGGCCTAGTCGGCTGGGGCGGTAAAATACACCAACTGCACCGCCGCAAGGGATGATATTCCCCCAGCGAGTGTCCTGTGAACCCTCGGCTCGGGCTGTAGAATAAACCGACTGCACCTCTGCAGAAAGGTAAGACTCCCAAACGAGTGTCCTAAATATGATGCTAAGCAATGTGATGATGCAGCTCCAGTAATGCTGGAGATTTGGGAAATGCAGTATACCCCTTAACTGCCATCACTCTCAGGTCCACTCTAGCCTGGGGTGGTAGCACTGATAGGTTTTTATGAGTTAAATAGAACTAAACAGTGTGCTTATGCTAAACTGAATTGTTTGAAATAGAACGGTTTTTGAAATTTAACTGAGTGTAAACAAAAACTATACTTTCTATACTAAGTTGTTTGAAATAGAACTATTTATTTGTAAAAAAATGGATTTGGCATTAATAAGCTACAATGGTTGATGTGCTATAAAACCCAAACCAAACAACCAACCACAATTTGGCATATAAACTGTGTCGCCCTTTTGGTCAAGTGGGTAAAGTGTTCTCCAATAGTCTGAGATAAGGGGTTAAAACCTTAGTTGAATCACACCAAATCCTCACAAAATGGTACTTGATACCTCCTTGCTTAACCCTCAGCATTATAAGGTAACATATCAAGGTAAAGTGGAGAAATCCAGCGAGAGGATTAACAACCTCCTCTACGCATTGGTGTAGTAGCTATTCAAAATGGAGCCCACGACTACCGTCACCAATAACTTATGGTGAACTGAATTGTTTGAAAATTTTATCAAACTGCATGAGTGCTACTACTACGTCTCAAGATGGCCGAAGATATTGAAAATTTTATGAAAATATCTACTACCCCCAAGCATTAAATTACCGCACCCAGGTCTAAATCTGAGTAATCCTTCAAGTTGTTGCAACTTTATTTTCCGTAAGTTAATAACTGCCACCTGAGATACAATTTCTGCCTGTGTATACGTTATACAAATATCTTTTATTCGGTAATTTTTTCTTCAATCGGTACAATTTTTTATTGTTAAATTTATTATTTTTTTAATATTATAAAATCCTTCCCACCTTTATCCTCAGCCTGAGATTTTTCCATTTTGTTTTCTTTCTAGGTCACGCTCCCTTTCTAAAGAATTTTTCTTGACTGATTCTTCGAGATGGATCCCCTTTCATCTACCACCAGTGACATTTTCCTTATTTCCGGTGTCACTCATCGGCCTATCTCTCTATTCTCCTCTTGATCAGCTGCAGGGCCGACAGCGGACCAGTCGAACAACGCCGCATCGGCAACTCCCACCCCAATCTCCAAAACACTACACAATCACACATCTTTTCTGGAATCTCATTCTGTTTTTGTTTTTTTTTCTTTTTGTTTTGTAACAGTTTCTTCTTTCCTATTCTTCATATTCAGTTATTACTGGCTTTTTTCTTTTCTGACCTTTCTTCTTATTCCCTATATTATTTTTAAAAAATCTCTTTTTAATAATCATCTTCAACGTTTATATTCATATTTCTCCGTATTTTCTTGCTTTCTTACTCGGCTTTTTTCTTTTTGCTGTCATTTTTAATGCACCCATAGCTTTCTTTTATCTTTTCTCTCCTTTTCACCTCCTTAACAAACAATCGTTCTTTATTCACTTTTTACATCTTTAGTCATACCCTTCTTTACTTTTCTAATTTTTTCCTTTTCCTTACTCTCCTTTCCATTCTTTTCCTTAATCTCCTTTCCGTTTTTTCTTACTCTCCTTTCATGTGTTTTCCTTACTCTCCTTTCCATTCTTTTCCTCACTCTCCATTCCATTCTGTTCCTTACTCTCTTTTCAATTCTGTTCCTTACTCTCTTTTCAAGTCTTTTCCTTACTCTCCTTCCCATTCTTTTTCTTACTATCCTTTCCATTATTTTCCTTATACTCCTTTCATGTTATTTCCTAACTCTCCTTTCCATTCTTTTCCTTATTCTCCTTTCATGTCTTTTCCATGCCTTCCTTTGCATCATTTTCCTTTCTGTCCATTCCATTCTTTTTCTTACCTTCCTTTCTTTCCTTTTTCTGTTCTTTCCTTTCCATTATTTTCCTTACTCTCTTTTTTATTCTTTTCCTCACATTCCTTTCTTCTCCCTTTCTTTCCTCTTCCTTTCTGCTTCTTACTCTGAATTCCCCCTCTATTTTCTTCTTATCACTTTAGACACATTCAGTTTTTCCTTACCCTCCTTTCCAAAATTTCTTGCTTTCCTTTCTCTCCTATTCCAATTCTTCTTTACCTCATTTTGCTTGTTCTCTTTCTATCCTTTTTCATACTCTTCTTTCTATCCTCTTCTTTACTCTCCCTTTGATCTATTTCCTTGTTCTTCTTTCTATCTTCTTCCTTACTCTCTTTTGCTCCAGTCTCTTGTTCTTCTTTTTATCCTCTTCCTTACTCTTCTTTTGAACCATCCACTTGCTCTTCTTTCTCTCTTCTTCCTTACTCTCCTTTTGAACCTTTCTCTTGCTCTTTTTCCATATTCTTCCTTAGTCTCTTTTTGATCCATTACCTCGCTCTTCTTTCTAACCTCTTTTTTACTCTCTTTCTAATCCATTCTCTAGCTCTTCTTTTTATCCTCTTCCCTTCTTTTCCTTCCACCCGTTTACTTGCTCTTCTTTTTACCCAATTTTTTTATTCTCCTTTTCATCCATTCCCTTGATCTTCTTTCTATCCTCTTCCTTACTCACCTTTTCATCCATTCCCTTTCTCTTTTTTTCTATCCTCAACCTTACTCTCCTTTTGATCCATTCCCTTTCTCTTTTTTCAATCCTCAACCTTACTCTCCTTTTGAACCACCCCTTGCTCTTCTTTCTATCCTCTTCTCGTCTTTTCATTTCAATCCTTATACTGGGTTTTCTCTCTATCGTCCTCCTTACTCTCCTTTTAATCCATTCTCTTGCTCTTCTTTTTATCCTCTTCCCTTCTTTTCCTTTCACCCGTTTTCTTGCTCTTCTTTTTCCCAATTTTTTTATTCTCCTTTTCATCCATTCCCTTGATCTTCTTTCTATCCTCTTCCTTACTCACCTTTTGATCCATTCCCTTTCTCTTTTTTCTATCCTCAACCTTACTCTCCTTTTGATCCATTCCCTTTCTCTTTTTTCAATCCTCAACCTTACTCTCCTTTTGAACCACCCCTTGCTCTTCTTTCTATCCTCTTCTCGTCTTTTCATTTCAATCCTTATACTGGGTTTTCTCTCTATCGTCCTCCTTACTCTCCTTTTAATCCATTCTCTTGCTCTTCTTTTTATCCTCTTCCCTTCTTTTCCTTTCACCCGTTTTCTTGCTCTTCTTTTTCCCAATTTTTTTATTCTCCTTTTCATCCATTCCCTTGATCTTCTTTCGATCCTCAATCTTACTCTCTTTTTTAACAATTCCCTTCTTTTTATTTCTGTATTCTTTCTTACACTCCTTTTGATCCATTCCCTTGCTCTTCTTTCTATCCTCTTCTTTACTCTGTGTTGAACCATTCCCTAGCCCTCCTTTCTTTCCTCTTCCTTACACTCCTTTTGAGCCATCAACTTGCTCTTCTTTCTATCCTCTTCCTTACACTCCTTTTGAGCTATCAACTTGCTCTTCTTTCTATCCTCTTCCTTACACTCCTTTTGAGTCATCAACTTGCTCTTCTTTCTATCCTCTTCCTTACACTCCTTTTGAGTCATCAACTTGCTCTTCTTTCTATCCTTTTCCCTTCTTTTCCTTTCAATCTATTTTCTTGCTCTTCTTTCCATCTTCTTCCTTACTCTCCTTTTGATCCATGCCCTTGCACTTATTTCTATCATCTTCCCTTCTTTTTCTTTCAATTCTTTTCTCGCTCTTCTTTCTATCCTCTTTTTTACTCCCCTTTTAATCCATTCACTTTCTCTTTTTTCTATCCTCAACCTTACTCTCCTTTTGATCCATTCCCTTTCTCTTTTTTCTATCCACAACCTTATTCTCCTTTTGATCCATTCCCTTTCTCTTTTTTCTATCCTCTTCCTTACTCACCTTTTGATCCATTCCCTTTCTCTTTTTTCTATCTTCAACCTTACTCTCCTTTTGATCCATTCCCTTTCTCTTTTTTCAATCCTCAACCTTACTCTCCTTTTGAACCATCCCTTGCTCTTCTTTCTATCCTCTTCTCGTCTTTTCATTTCAATCCTTATACTGGGTTTTCTCTCTATCGTCCTCCTTACTCTCCTTTTAATTCATTCTCTTGCACTTCTTTCTATCCTCTTCTTTACTTTCCTTTTGACTCATTCCCTTGCTCTTTTTTCTATCCTCTTCCTTACTCACCTTTTGATCCATCCCCTTACTCTTCTTTCTATTCCTTTCCCAACTATCTTCACCTACTTTTCCCATCTCTTTTTTCATTCTTTTCCGTACTCACCACTTCTTTTACGTTACTCTTGTTACTCTCCATTTCTCTTTTCTCCTCCTGGTTTCTTCTTACTTTCTTTTCCACGTACTCCCCTTTTCTTTTTACTCTATTCCTTAATCCAACATATGTTCTCAGTTACTCTCTTTTTCTTTTACACTCTTTCTATTGTTACTCTCCTTTTCCTCCTAACACTTTTTCCAATGACTTCTCCCTACACTTTTTTCCAGATTCATATTTTCTTGTTGGGAATCACCCACCTTTTCCCAAACAATGAACGAGTCTATCTCCCATATATAGCAGTGGCTACTAATACCAGGGCAGACTAGAAGGTGAAGAGCAGCTTCTTATAGGAATAGCATTAGAGCGTTGGAGACTGGAGATCGCATTAGATCACCTTACTTGCTACAGTAATAACGGAAGCCAATATTATCGTTGGACTATATCTTTATTCTGTATTCACTAATCCTATGTTCGTGTCTACTAATAGTCTCTCTATTGTATATATTTTTTCCTGAGAATATATCTCTATTTCCTCTCATATCGTTGTTTGTCCTTTACTTACTATTACAAGCGTTCACTAACCAGAACGCAATATTTCTCTAACTCGATTTCTTTCTTCTTACCTTTACACTCCACACAAACTTATCTTATATACTTTTAATTATGTCATGTATTGACCTTCGACCGAGCCGTCAATCAAGAGATGCACCTGTGTAAATAAGCGGAGGAACAGCGGAAGCAGGTAAACGTAAGACAATTATATAACCAGGTGTCACAGACGGCTTGGGTAAGTCATTTCCTGTTCCAGTTGGAGTTGGAGTCAGTTGGCGGACAAGATGCCAGTGTGAGAATCAGCTTGCAGACTGAGGGCTTGCGGCCCTCAGTGACCCACGGTTGAACAACCCCAGCCAAGATGAATAAGAACTACTGCTATGGTCAGAAGAAATTTGGGTCATTATGTAGCAGTCTGTCCCCGTCTCCAACTCACCTCTCACACTCAACCAACATCAACCCTTTCGAGAATAAAGTGTGAGAGATATATTTTTTTATAAAGAAGTGTGTTTGTTCGTTCATTGAAGTTCGTCCGAATGTTTGATTATGTTCTGTATGTATTTGTAGATGTAGTGTAGTATACAACAATTATTTCTCCCCATTATTCATTCCGTACTCTTATTTCCTTGGTTATACACCCTTCTTTTTATATCTCACTCTTTCTCTTTTTTATATCTATTTCTCTCTTTTCTCCTCTTTTTTATACCCCTTGACACCTTTCTCTCTTTTTCTCTTAGTCTCCCCCTGCACAGTCGGCTGGGCTGTATAATATACCGACTACATCCCTGCAGAGGGATAAGAGCCCCCCACCCACCCAAAAGCCAAACCGATTGTCCTGAATATAACACTAAAAAATTAGAAGTTGTGGCTGGAGCTTTGAGGAATGCAGAATACTTCTTCAATGTCATTGCTCCCAGGTAGCACCTAAAAAGGTCCTATCTATGGGCTAAATAGAACTGCTTGACATCTAAAGTGAGTATAAACAAGTGAATTATGTTAAATTGAATTGCTTGAAAAAGAACTGTTTGATCATTAAACTGTGTGCAAACAAATGACTGATGTTTCATTGAATTGTTAGTGATACATAACAATACTTAGAACGATTAAATTTTGTTGAAATTATAAATCAAATTGTTAGAAATAGAACTGTTTTATCATCTAACTGTGTTCAAATAAATGACTGATGTTAAATTGAATTGTTAGTGATAAATAACAATACTTGAAACCAATAAATTCTGTCGGAATCCTAAATTGAATTGTTAGAAATAGAACTGTCTAATCATCTAACTGTGTGCAAACAAATGACTGATGCTTAATTGAATTGTTAGTGACACATAAGAATACTTGGAACCATTAAATTTTGTTGAAATGCTAAATTGAATAGTTAGAAATAGAACTGTTTTATCATCTAACTGTGTGTAAACAAATGACTGATGTCAAATCTGTCATTGTTGATTTACTTATTCTAAATCCTTTTTATACGTATGACTTGAATATATGATTCGTAAACACATTTTGTTAATTACATTTTGCCAAGTCTGACTTCATTCTTTGAACACAAATGGTTTCAAGAATTTCAATCCAAAACGAATAATTCTATTTACTATTAATCATTTGCTTGCACACAGTTAACCGGATAAACATATATAATTTGTAAGTAAAAGGTTTTGGGCAACTTCTGTATCTACACAGTTATATAATTCCAAGTAATTGACTTCAAAATGAATAATTTATTTGCACACAGTTAAATGGTTTCAACTATCGCAATGTCATTTGTTTATACAGTTTAAATATCAAGCAGTTCTATTTGAGCAATATCAGGTGCTACTACTCCGAGTCAGAGAGGAACTGAAAGCAATAATAATGAAGGTATACTTCACTTTCCCTCAAGCTCCAGGATTGAAGCCTCGCCATGGGATTGTTTAATGTTAGATTCAAGACGCTCATTTGGTGGTGGTGGGGGGTCTTACCTCTTTGTAGAGACACAGTTGGTGTATTCTACAGCCCCAGCTGACTGGGCTTTGTACTGGAGTGAGAATGTAATTTATATTGAAAAGATAAAATTTTAATTTCAATTTTTTAATTAATTACAATATAAGGTCGAAGGTTACTTGTTTCTGATAAATATCTTGGACTTCGTTTATTGACCTTAACCGTCAATTGGTTAATGTGGACTGACTTTGTCGTTAAATAACCAAATATCGGTTGACTTGTCTCAAAACCAAAATTGCCCAGTCTGCTGAGGCTGTAGAATACACCAACTGCTTCTCTGCAGAGGGGTAAGACTTCCCCAAAGTGTCTTGGATATGACACTAAACAATCTGAGAATGAGGCTATTGCCTGAAATAGACCTGTTTTGACATTTAACAGTTTGTAAACGAAATCTATGCTTATCATAAACTGGTTTGGTTGAATTAGAACTGTTTGATTAAATTGAATAGCTGGGAATAGAAATATTTTTGACAATTAAACTGTGTACTTATGCTAAACTGAATTGTTTGAAATAGAATTGGTTATTTGTATAAAAAGGGATTTGGCATTAAATAACATTCAAAGGCTGATATAAAACCCAAACAAACAAACAAACAAACAAACAAGAAAACCAACCAACCAAACAATACATCGAGCCATGATCAGTAATATAGTCTCGTATTCAATGGCTAATCAAGGAAGTAGGACTCCTCGAATGGTGTAACAGTACTCGAAATAGGCTTGCAAACCGTTATTAGTTATTTCGATTCTAACTGGGTACCCTTCCTGTCAACGAGACATAGATTACGTTGACTGTCGAGGGCTGGACCAGCCCAAAAATACGATTTTCTGCGTATCATAACAAACTGCATCTGATAATTTGGCTTTTTTATTGTCATTAATACCGGGTCCACGCTGTCCCGGGGTCATAATATGTAACCAAACAAAAGGTTAGTAAATGAGGTTAGTAAATAACAAAAACAGGAACTGAAAATGAAATGGAAATCATTATAACATTAACAAAATATAATACTCGCCAACAGCGTGAAAAAGGTACCAACTGATAGTGGTGACAACTTAGCCAGCATAAATTATCCTCCCTCACCATAGCATCCAATCTATTCATGAAGAATGGGACATACTCTTTGCTGTTCACTGGTAGAGTTTATAACATCGTAATCATTAGGGTCAAATCTATAGTTCAAATCATCTTCATCATTATCATTAAGTCGGCCTGATAATACGTGTTATATAATTAAGGAATGATTTTTTTATTTTAATCATTTTTCATAAATTATATTTTATTATTCAGTTTGATTGGGCTTTGAACTATTTGGATTAAGAGTTCAGGTGCATAGCATTGGGTACAGCTTACGCTCGTGCGCCAAGGATATGACAATCACCATTGTCATAATAAACTCCAGACAGGAAATAAGGCTGCAGTGTGGATGACGTCATGCCTAGAAGAGATGAGCTGAGAATTTGAAGATTTTGAAAAAATTACGGCAGTTGGGGTCCGACCATGGTATTGAGAAGTTGGGGTCCGACCATGGTGTTGGGAAGCTGACTACACCTCTTCAGACGGGTAAGACCCCTCCCCACAACGACAGTCCTGGATATTACACTAAACAGTCTGATGGTGAGGTCCCAGTAATGCTGGGGCCTTGGGGAATACAGAGCACCCCTTCATTGCCATTGCCCCCAGGTCCACTCTGGGCTGGTGTGGTTGCACCTGATCGGGCCGCACCTATGGGTTAAATAGAACTAACGGCATACTTATGTTAAACTGAATTGTTTGAATAAACTGAATAGCTTGAAATAGAAATGTTTTTGACAATTAAACTGCGTGCTTATGATAAAATGAATTATATCAAATAGAACTGTATTGAAACTTTATTTACACAAAACTGAATTGTTATATATAACTGTTTGAATAAACTGAATAGTTTGAAATAGAAATGTTTTTAACAATTAAACTGTGTATTCATGCTAAACTGAATTGTTTTATCTAGAACTGATTATTTACATAAAAATAGTTGATATGCTATAAAACCCAACCAACCAACCATCTCTGGTATATTGCTCTTTATTTTTCTATCAGTTTGGATTGCAAAGTTCCTAAGAATAGCGGCTCCTTTTGGTTCTGTTGTTGAATCTGCTTCGTCTTTATCCCCTTTTTCACTTTACATTGTGGAGGGGGTTTTCGTGTTGTAATGGTTAAAGTGATGGACTGCGGAATCGTAGTAAGCGAGTTCGTATTTCATTCATGCTATTACGTTCACTTTCGGGCAAATATCCTTGGGAAAGTCATGAACCCCCTTATCTTCCCAGCAATGCGTTAAATAGTACAACTACGGTTCTTCGAGGAGAATGGCTTGGGCTTTAAATAACCTGCAAATGTTGATATGCTATTAAACAAAGAAACAAACAAACAAACAAACTTTACATTGTCCAAGATTATATATGGCAACTTAAGAGTTTTTCACTGGAGTTTGAATGACAACAAGTCTTCTCAAGTCTCCAGGACTCTTCGCAGTATTTTGGCCGATCTTAACAATGATACAGCTTGGATAGTCTCCTCTTGTCCAGTCATTTTTAAGTCCTCCAGTCCCTGTGCCAATCCTTTGGTGACTGTACCGAGTGCACCAATGACAACTGGAATAACCGTCACTTTATTATTATTATTATTATTATTATTAATAATAATAATATTATTACTTGTTTTCGAGTTTTTCCAACCAGCGTTAAGTGATGATTTCGCACTGGATTTTGAGTGACAGCAGGTCTCCTTAAGTCTCCCGGACTCTTCTCCGTATTTTAACCGATCTCAATAATGCTGTAGTTTGGATGCTCTCCACTTGTCCTCTTATTTCCAAGTCCTCCAGTCCCTGTACCAATCCTTTGGTGACAGTACCAATTACAATTAGTATAATTGTCGCTGTCATGTTCCATAATTTTTTTTCAATTCCCTTGCAATTTCCTGTTACTTATCCTTCTTTTCGCTTTCTTTCAATTTTACTGCAGAGTCCACAATTCTTCAGGTTCTCTTTTTCATTTTTACTATTAATCCAACCTCATGCCTATGCTTAAAAAAGAAATTACTCTCTTTGGTTGCAGTGGAGTTAGATGTTTTACAGGTGCAGTTATTTCAGTGTTGAACTGAGGAAAGTCTTTTAAAATTCACAGCGCGATAAGATAGAAAGTGGTTTGTTTTTGTATTTTTGTACCCAGGAGTTTGATGACTAATCTTAGCTTTTCACAAGTTGACAAGTGGCCCGAATTGGTAGACTGGTTGGTTGGTTGGTTGTTTTCTTTTGTTTTTGTATCAACTCTTTTTGGGTAATTTATCGCTGAATTAAATCCTTTTGATACACGTTTCAAACAATTCAATTTAATATAAGTATAGTATTTTGTTTACACGCAGTTAAATGCCAAAACAGTTCTATTTCTAACAATTAAGTTTCGCATATGTACGCAGTTTAAACACATAGTTAAATATAAAAACAGTTAGAATTAATCTTATTGCGGATTTTTGTCCTCGTCTTGGTAGTTTTTTTGTTGGTTTTCTCACGACGTTTCGGCCAGATTTCACCTATGGCCGTCTTCAGGTGATTAACCGCGACCACGGATAGGAATGCTGAGTCTTGTAACCGTATCCCCAGTATCCATAGTTTTGTCCTCATCTTGGTAGTTTTTTTTTTTGTTTTTCTCTCTATGTTTGCGTGGTTCAATAGATAACAACTATAGAAGACAGTAATTACTGGGGATACGGTTACAAATCTCAGCATTCTTATCCGAGGTCGCGGTTAATCACCTGAAGAAGACCAGAGGTAAAATTTGGCCGAAACGAAGTGAAAAAAAACAACAAAAAAAAAAAAAACTAATAAGATGAGGACAAAAGTCTGGAATAAAATAAATTCTCAGATTAAGAAGCCTCATCTCAAAAGGATTCCCAATAAAGACAATAAAAACAGTTAATTTCGGACAATTCTATTTAGCGTAATTACACAGTTTAGCTCTATTTGAGCCATAGATAGGACCCTAACAGGTGCTACCACTCCGGGTCAGAGTGGACCTAGGAGCAAAGGCAATGAAGGGGTACTCCACATTTCCCCAAGGAAAGATTATTTTCCTAGCTGTTGCGTAGTCAGATACACGAATATAGCCATGTGCGAAATGGGTGAAACGGACATCGAATGTTGATTACGATAGAACATAGGAATCTCGGAATTCGAAAATACGTAACGACTTCTTGTTCAGGTACGAAACCTTTTTATTAACTTTGAGTTAAAGGTTTCGACGTGAGGAAGAGAGACACAATCTTCTATGCTGTCGTATTCATTTGGCCCCCAACTCGAGCGGCCCCCATAGGGCACACGTTCGCCTCGCGCCTGCGAGCTCCAAAAGTCGATCCTTCTCGTTTGGCGTCTAGTACCCGACTCTTTCTCTCTTCAAATTCTTACACAAACCTCCGCGCGCTTCCGGTGCGTGACGTCACCCGCACCCTGTCACCTCGGTTCGTTTCGGACTATTAGGACATCTGAGTGACACCACCATCCGCCCGCGCGCACCCGCGTTAACACCTGCTTCAATGTTGCACCTAACTAACCCGTGTGCTGAGCCGAAAGGTTCTCAGCCTAACTAAACTCAAAGGCATGAACCGAAATCCCTCGGCTATTCCATAAAACTAGCTATGGGTTACATAGTACTACTACTGTTCTTTTAGAAGGATGGCTTTGGCATTAAATAACCCCCAAAAGTTTGTCATGCATTTAACAAAGGGACCAAACGAAAGCTCTTGCTTAATTTTTTGGCCATTTTGTCAAATCTTTTTCATTGTTCTTCGATTACTTATCATGCTGATCATCATGTTTATAACAGATATCTCTCTGTCTCAATCTATCCATCCATCGCTATTGTTCATCGCTCTTGGCAGGTCCACTAGCCAGCAGCCAGTGTTCACACCGAGCTAATGTATGTAAGCCCTTACTTCTCGGCCAATAAATGTATCCATATGTCGGAGTCCATCGCAGATCGTCGCTTATGAGTTGGTTCTGGCATCCCCAGCAATACCTAGCATGTCTCGTTCGTCTTTCTTGGATGGTTTGACGGATAGGATTCAGACGGCCATACAGTTGTTGTTTTGAGGAGTTGTGCCTCGAGTTTTTATTCAAAACGGTAAGTAACATTCTTGGGTTGGTTTCATCAACGTTTTTCTCTAAACTTTTCATAAAATACTGGGTGGTGCAATCAAACAATAATACCAACACAGCCACAGCTAGGAAGAAATACAGATTTATTTTGTCAAAGAGATCTGAGTTTTTTATGATCGATTACCAGTCAATAGCAGACTACACCTTTCAGTAGATGAGATATTGCTACCGAGGTATGGGAACTGGTCTACTGATGGTTGTTTGGTTCGGTTTTATGGCATATCATCCTTTGTAGGTTATTCAACGCCAAATCCTTCTTTATGCAAATAGTCAGTTCTATTTCATATAATTCAGTTTAGCATGAGTACACAGTATAATTGTCAAAAATAGTTCTATTTCAAGTTATTAAGTTTAGTAAAACAGTTTTAATTCAGTTGATTCAGTTTAGTATAAGTACAGATTTTGTTTACACAGTTAAATGTCAAAACAGTTCTATATTAAACAATTCAGTTTAGTTTAAGTACAGTTTCAATGTTAAAAATAGTTCCATTTCAAACAATTCAGTTTGGCTCTCAGTTTAAATATAAGTACAGTTTATTTGTCAAAACATTTCTATTTCAAGCTATTCAGTTTAGTCAAACAGTTCTAATTCAAACAATTCAGTTTAACATAAGCATGCAGTTTAGTTTTATTTAACTCATAGATATGACCCTATCAGGTGCTACCATTCTGGGCATGGGAGCAATGGTAATGAAGGAGGGGCTCCGCATTACTCAAAGCTCCAGCATCACTGAAACCTCCCCATCAGATTGTTTAGTGTCATATCTGGACACTCATGGGGGCGGTTTTACTCCTCTGCAGTGGTGCAGTCGGTGTATTCTATAGCCCCAGCCGATTCGGCAATGGTCTACTGATTTCAGAGGCTTGACATGCAATGTGAACATGGCTCAATCCGCTGGAAATTGTGCTGGTACGTTTTTGTTTTTTTACTCTCCTTTTCCGCCTTACTCTCCTTTTCTGCTCTTCTCTCCTTTTGATTTACAATAGGACTCTTAGTGGTATTTCGTCTATATAACGTTTTCTTGTTTATCTCATTGACATTAACTTGTTTTATTTTTGCTACTTTTTAGTATTTACGATTTTTTCCTCAGTCAGTCTCTCCGTTTTTATCACTAATTGGTTCCTCATATTATTATTTAAACGAGTATGGTCACATTTCTCTTTGCAATCATTCTTGTTACCTAATTTCTTTTATTTCCTCCTTTCACCACGCTTCGATTGTCTTATTATTCCATCTGTTCTCTGAATAATTCTTCTTTTCATTTTATTTCGTTTCTAAAACGTCTTTTTAGGTTTTTAAATTGGAAACTTTTCCACCGTTTCCCTTCTTTTAATACGAATTTCCTGATATTTTTTTATTGAATCTCTTTTTCATGTATCTTAAATGAGGATGACTGTTATTGTTGTAGTTATGCTGGTTCTTGTTGCAACTGTTGTTGTCGCTGCTATTGTTGTTGTTTTTGTTCTTGTATTTTAAATGAAGTCACTGTTCTTGTTATTTTTGTTGTTGTTGTTGCCCTTGCATTTAAAAAATGATGGTAACGATGTTCGTGCTGTTGTTGTTGTTCTTATTGTTGATGAGGATGATGATGGTCTCCTTCTTATATTTTGAAAGTTGTGGTTTCTTCTTCTTCTTCTTCTTCTTCTTCTTCTTCTTCTTCTTCTTCTTCTTCTTCTTCTTCTTCTTCTTCTTCTTCTTCTTCTTCTTCTTCTTCTTCTTCTTCTTCTTCTTCTTCTTCTTCTTCTTCTTCTTCTTCTTCTTCTTCAAAGGGACTATCATTAAGATATTCGCCGAGTAGCAGAAGAAGAAGAAGAAGAAGGAGAAGAAGAAGAAGAAGAAGACAACAGCAATATTAACAACATAGTTACCATCATTCTTTTGCCCCGGCAAACACAAATTTAAGCTTAAGACTTTTTGAACACATTTTGCAACAAATACCGATGAAGCCGTGTTACTTCTTTGCGAGAGAGAGAAAGAAAAAAAAATTAACGAAAGGGCAGAAGACGAAGAATATATATATATATATATATATATATATATAAGTAGGTGAACTTAGTTGGGGGTGACCCGATGGATCCTTTTTCAATAGCCATTACACCGAGGTGTAGAGGACGGCACTACTCCACTCCCTCGATCATTCCACTTTGATCCTCACGCTATAATGCTGAGTGTTAAGCAAGGCGGGATCAAGTACTAATTTTTTGAATCTTTGGTGTGACTCGACCGACCTGGGATTGAACCCCGGTCTTCCAGATCATTGGTGAACACTCTACTCATTTGGCCAATATATATATATTGCTATTTAAGCATATTTTAGTATAGGCATTGTTTTTAAAGTTTTTAAAGTCACCATCAAATATTCAACAAAATTATGATCTAGATAATGGCAACAGTTTATTTAATTAATGACACATCAAACTTCGGTGCATATTTAAAGTCGAACCCATGATTGTAGAAAAACATTGGAGGGGCTGCTTAATCTGTAGCTGAGGACACACGTAACATCCACACACACACGCACGCACACACACACACACATATATATATATATATATATGTGTGTGTGTGTGTGTGTGTGTGTGTGTGTGTGTGTGCTCAACATCTCTGGACGAGCAAAATAGGACACAAAGTTAACTATTTGCTTTGTGTTACAAATTCGATCTCGGATTTTTACTTCTTCATCGGTTGCCATGCGAAGTTTAAAGAGCCTAATCATGCCTTCTGTTTACACATATTTGAAACAGAAGCCTCCAGTATTTGAACTCTGATTGCCGAGTCAATTTGCTAGGACGATAAACTTTGCACCGTGAACGTTTTCACTCAGTGTATGGGATGTATAGCAATTGAGGGCAAGGAGTTGGATAATAGATTCTATAAAAGAAAGTGATGAAAATAAGGAATCAAAAGGCTAATATTATCCTTTCTTATTGTAATATATATATATAATGGTTAGAGTGTTCGCCAATGGCCCGGAAGACCTGGGTTCAATCCCAGGTTGAGTCATAACAAAGACTCAAAAAATGGTACTTGATGCTACCTTGCTTAACACTCAGCATTATAAGGTAAATCTCAAGGTAAATTGGAGCAATCCAGGGAAAGGAGTAGCGCCCTCCCCATTAGCTTGGTGTAGTAGCTATCGAAAAGGGAGCCTTCGGGTCACCCTCGACTACGGTTGCTAACTTTACTTATATATATATATATATATATATAAATAATTGTGGTATATTGGTTATCTATATCTATATCTATATCTATATATATATATATATATATATATCACATAATTTAGTTTGTCGATTAGGTCAGCATAAGTGAATATATATATATGTATATATATATATATATATATATATATATATATATATATATATTTGATGAATACGAAAAATACTTTGAATATTTTTTCAGCTTGGAAAAACTTTTCTGCTGATTGTTAGCCACGTAAAAATATATAGTGCTTATGATAGCAATTGATAAATAAATAAACAAAAATTTAAAACCTATTATGAAACATCTCGTCTGGTAGGAGAACATTTGCCGTAGAGATGATCGAAATGAGAAACTCTTCTGAAAAACATTAAAAAAAAAAAAAAAGAATGAGAAAAGGTAAGAATGAAAATAAAAAAAAACATTTAAAAAAACGAAGGATATAAAATTAAAAAAAAGCGTTAAAATTGGTACACTAAAAAGTGCACGTAAAATGACGCCAAACGTAAAATATTTTGCTAACGTAGGCAAAAACTAAAGCAGAGAAATAACAATGGTAATTTTTTTTAAAACATCTACTTACAAAACATCGATTTTATGTATATATTAACATGAATCCTCTCCCCACGGGAGCTTTGCTGAATACGGAGTACCCCTTTTTTGCCATCACTTCCAGGTCCAGTCTGGCGCGGAGTGATAACAACTTTTAGGGTCCTATCTATGGGTCGAATAGAACAAAACTGTTTACTGTTGTGGCCTTGTAAGGGACCAGAAATAAAGATGCAAAAAAGGAATCGAGCTAAAAAAAATATGTTCATAAATAACAGTAATACAATATATACAAATGAGAGGGTTATCAGCGAGACTGTTTCGGTCCGACTGCCGGGGCTGTCTGCTGGAATGTTGACTTCTACCTAAGAGCAGTTCCTGCTGCTATTTATATCTAGGAGAGTTCATGCGTCCGTGGGTAAATTACTATAACATGTACTTATGTTAAACTGAACTGCTTGAAATAGAACTGTTTCGATATTTAAACTGGGTACTTATGCTAAACTCAAATGCTTGAAATAGAACAGTTTTTGAAATTGAAACTGTACAAACGCCAAACTGAATTTTTTAAAAATGGAACAGTTTAGACATTTAACTGTGTAAATTAAAAACTATTCCTATGCTAAAGGGAATTGTTTAAAGTAAAGCTGTTTGACTAAACTGAATATGTTGATATAGAAACGTTGTTTACAAACCATGTACCTATGCTAAACTGAATTGTTTGAAATAGAATTGTTTGCATTAAATAGATTTGGCATTGAATAACCTACGAAGGTTGATATGTCATAAAACCCAACCTAACAAACAAACAAACAAACAACCTGCCCGTGGGCAGGAATCGATTCTGATTTTATGCTGAGTTCCTCTGCTTGGAATTCAAAGACATCCTTTTCTAAGATAGGTTGTCTTTCGAAGGCGATAGAGCATATTTTTTCCTACTGGTTTTTCATTCTAGGGGCAAATGATATGAATATATATCTTTCCTTCGGCCATTAGCGCAAATGAAAATAGGAACATGTTTGTTTGTTTGTTTGTTTGTTTGAGTTTTATGGCATATCAAACTTTGTAGGTTATTTAACGCCAAATCCATTTTTATACAAATAGTTCTATTTCAAACAATTCAGTTTAGCATGAGTACACAGTTTAATTGTCAAAAACAGTTCTATTTCAAGCTATTTAGTTTATTCAAACAGTTCCAATTCAGCCAATTCAGTTTAGTATAAGTATAGATTTACTTTATACGCAGTTGAATGTCAAAACAGTTCTATAGTAAATAATTTAGTTTATTGTAAGTACAGTTTCAATGTCAAAAACAGTTTCATTTCAAACAATTCAGTTCAGCATAAGCATGCAGTTCAAATGTAAGTAAAGTTTATTTGTCAAAAACATTTCTATTTTAAGCTATTCAGTTTAGTTCTAATTTAAACAATTCAGTTTAGCATAACTATGCAGATAGTTCTATTTGACCCCTTAGATAGGACCCAAAGCTCCAGCATAACTGGAACCTCACCATCAGATTTATTATTGACATATCAGGACACTCGTTGGGGGAAGTCTTACTCGTCTGCAGAGAAGCAGTCAATGTATTTTACTGGGCAAGAAATAGATTCCTACAGAATTTGAACTTGGCTAGTAGGATCCCATTCCAACGACAATAATATATATCATATAGATATATGATATATACATGGTTTGGTTTTTTTGTTTAATGGAATATCAACCCTCGTGAGTTATTCAATTCCTAAGCCATTATAATAGAAAATTTGTTTGACTATTTAACACATAGTTGTCGGGAAAGAAGTTTATATCTTTCCCGAATGCATTAGTCTGATATTGTCCGTACACACGGAGTTCGACATCCCTTACTATGTTGCTGCAGTATATATATATATATATATATGATTCCGGGAGGCGTAGTGGCTTATGTTCTGGACTGTTGGAGAGCGAAATGTTATACAAGAAATAGAACAATTATTATATCAATTTCCCTTGTTTAAGCATACGTACACAAACAAGCATGCTTAGTTGGCCGGAATGTAATCGATATCGTCGTTGCAAATGAACAAGACAACCCGAATTCAGTTCGTTGCCGAAACTGATTGTATTTCACATTGCGCTAATACCCTGGGGGAAAAGTATGCATTCAAGTATTCTTCCTCTAGCAATAGATAAACAGAAGTGCTGAAGAGGCTATTTAACTTTTGGTATGGCTACCAGTCTAGGAGAAGAAAAAAACCCTGAATTAAAACCTGTTAAACTCCGCTTAAAAATTGACGTAGAGTCACCTCCTGCTCGTGTTTTGGAGTCGGTAAATCCCTTCACACACACACACACACACACACACACACACACAGAGGCACACACACACACAGAGGCACACACACACACACACACACACATATATATATATATACATATATTTGTATGTAAATTCATAGAATCTGAAAATGTTGCGTTACAGTAATTCTCTTTTTTGAAAATATTTCTCTTCCCAGCTATCCAGCACAGTAACATTTCCACTTAAAAATATCAGTGATCATCTTACATAATATGAGTAAATATTTTATATTATTGAATTAGGTTAGAAGAAATTTGATATGATCAAGGCCGTAAAAAATAAAAGCCTAGAAACTATGTCACTGGAGTCTTTTTTCCGTACGAACAGGATATAACACAAGGTCAAATTTTAAGCGGAGTTTAACAAAGTTTGAATTCAGAGTTTTCATTCTCCTAGACTGGTTGAATCACCAAGACTGAAGACCCAATCTGTCCAACTATTTACTTATAGCTGGAAAAAAAACTGGATTCATACCTTTCCGAAGGTAAGTAATGCTTTGTGAAATGCAATCAGCCTCGTCCAGGACTTGAACTCGTGTCGTCGCGTCCATTTCATACGATGATAATCATTACACCATGGGTAATTGGAGTCTTTGAACGGAGGCGAACATGCAGAGCCCTGAATTACCAATAGCCTTCAGTTATCAAAGCGCCTCTGGTGGTCTAATGGTGTGCAAGCTGGACTAGCAAACCTTTAGAGAGTTCGTGTTCCATTGACGCGGCCTTGTACCACTGTTGTATAAATGATGAAGGGAAAAAAAATCAAAACTATTGGTTTAAAAAATATAACTCTCTCTTTATTTTTTCCTAATGAGAGTTTGAAACTTCTGTTGTGAGAGAGAGATAAGAGAGACGAAGAATAGAGGACTGCTATATTGACCCATAACTTAATCACCTTGTGCTTTCATATTCAGAGCCTTACGTCTTTGCTCGCTTGACGAGATGTACTCAACTGGGGGCTACCTGTAAGCTTCTGCACCCCCTCCAAGAGGCCCACCGGCCACTCATTGGCGCTCTTCGGACCTCTTAAATGTCCAACCGCTTTGTCAAGATAGAGACTACCGTTACTACTGTAGGCGTCTGCATATATGATTTCACAACGCCCTCTGATTCCCAGTTGTCCAGCCATGTGATCTGCTTGTACCTACGCATTGGTTGTTTCCTGGTTTTCAATTTGTTTACATAGCTGCATCCTGTGTAGAGAAATCTCAAATTGACGGCTGTCTCACAGGCCAGTATGCAACACCAAATCGAAGCAAAAAGCTTAGTAAAGTACATCAAATATCGAGGACATTTTTAGCAAAAACTTATTGATATCCGATGTTTAGTTTATCATAATCTATATCTATTAAGAGCAATCAATAAATATTTCTTATAGATTGAAAATTGGAGACTATGTATCTGTATGAATTAATCAGAACGTGATTTCTTCTTTAAAAACAGAAAAGAAAAAAAATCAATGAATCAACGAAATTTTAAAATACTTTCGAACGAAATAATGAGACACCGTGATTTAAAAAGATATATTTGACGATATTTTTAACGTAGTGTTCACGTTCACTGAAATTGATTGACCTTTTTATTTCATGGAATATGCTCACTAAAATTTAAGGACAATTTTAAAAGTCTTTTGAGCTCGATGTTTAGTTGCCTTCAGAAACTCCAAAAATCAATAATTCTTGGAAAAGTAAATAAAGCAATACCAATTAAAGGCCAGGCCACCATAAAAAAATGTCTTTGACTGAAGGGACTGAAATGATGTTTACGTACAGTGGATAAATACGATCACCGGAAGATCTCCCTGATAATCGTACTTATCTACTGTCTGTGAAACTCTGAGTCATGTGCATAACGTTTTAAGTAATTTTGGTTAACAACTAGCCTGAAATGTTTATAATAATAATAATAATAATAATAAGCGAATGCAGCAAATTAGCACAGAAAGGGTATAAGACTAGACACGACTGAGTGGGTAAAGTGATCTACTGGGAAGTGTACAAGAAATTTAAATTTGACCATAAAAACAAATGGTATATCCACAACTCAGCAGCCGTCCGGGAGAATGGGACATAAACTCATCAGGAATTTTAACATACAAACGGATCACCTAAGCTCGACCGGAAAACCAGATCTTATAATACTCAACAAAAAAAAAGCACCTTGCAAAATTGTGGACTTTGCTGTCCCGGCTGATTACAAAGAAAAATAGAAGAAAGTGAAAAGAAGCATAAGAACCAGGACCTTGCTAGAGAATTGAAAAAAAACTGTGGACCATTAAAGTGATGATTATACCAATTCTTATTGATACTCTTGGTACAGTCCTGAAAGCATGGTACGAGGGCTGGAGGACTCGGAAATAAGAGGACTAGTAGAGACCATCCAAACTACAGCCTAGTTAAGATCGGCCAGAATACTGCGAAGAGACATGGAGACTTGAATGGACTTGCTGACACTTACACTCACATGAAGGACCATTAGCTAACTGTGATGTGAAAAACTGTGTAGAAGTAATAATAAGGATAAAAATATCACTTAATCCCGGCCAGAAAACAAGACCTAGTGAGAGTTTATAAGCAATAGATTACATGCCGAATAACCAATTTTGTCATTCCAGCGGTGAAAATTACTTAAACCCGAAAGAGATGTAAGTATTTAAACTTTACCTGGCTTTGGCTGGGCAATCTGGCATTCGTGCCGGATGGGGTATCGAAATCAATGGCATATTCGAGGCCAAAAGGCCCTCATGTTCGACTGGGCCACCTTCGGGTGGGCGAGCTGCAACACTGACACCTTTGTTCCCTATGTATAGCACTAGACTTTGCTGTCAAGTTTTACCTATGACCCGGCTTCCGTACCTGGACCCAGATTTTGGTCAAAGAAACAGCTTGGCTCATTAAGCCCACATTACACTAAATGGGTCGATGAGCAGCATAGACCAGCAGGGTTCGAGCCTCGGCTCGTGCCCGACCTTCCCCTTCCCTTATATTCTCTCTATAATCGGCCTTTAGATCATTGACCTTGTGTCAAGTCCTGTCTGGTGGGAGGCAGCGACAAATATCTTTGAATTTTGCCAGAAAACTAAAAATGCTATGGAACATAAAAGTGATGGTGGCTCGTGGTGTAATGGTTAAAACGATGGACTGCGAAATCGTAGTAAGCGAGTTTGTACTCCAGTCACGCTATTACGTTCACTTTCGGGCAAATACCCTTGGGAAAGGTATGAACCCCCTTATCCTCCCACCTATGGGTTAAATAGTACCACTACTTTTCTTCTAGGAGAATGGCTTCGGCATTAAATAACCTAAAAAGGTTGATATCCCATTAAACAAAGAAACCAAACTAAAACCTTAAGTGCTGATTCTTTAATTGGTTTTCAAAAATTTACCCCGTAACCTGGAGCCCAGTCGGCTGGGACAATAAAAGTGAATTTGATTGTTGACTTTCGGCACTGCAGTGGTCGCTGGTTCGATCTCCAGTGGTAGAGATAACGGTATACACTGCTGATAAGACCTAGTAAGGTCGAAAGAGCTGTCCAGTGTTCCCGTATATCGTGCATAGGTGTTCGGAGGATTTTCTAGTCATGGTAATTCAATTCACAATATTATTCCTCTACTTAAAAAATAAAAATATATACATCTATTCCCTTGCCCCTGAGGTATAATAATTACGTGGGTGCGTATTTCTAAGCTTCAGAGGAAGACGTGGCCCTGGCGGGGGGTGATCGTGTCCTCTAGAAAGAGTACAGTTGTAACTTGCAAGACACATTTAGGTTATTTGGCCGCGCAATTACTATGACTAGTTGATTTGGCGTCGCTTGTGAGCGATATGAACTGGTGGCTCCGTTGTAGAGTTTCGGCACTGCCATTTGAGGTCGCTGGTTCGATCTCCAGTGGTGGAGATTACGGTAAACACTGCTAATGAGACCTAATAAATCGAAACAACTGTCCAGTGTTCCTGTATATCGTGCGTAGGTGTTCGGTGGATTTTCTGGTCATGGTAATTCAATTCACAACTTTGCAAACTGTTTGTTTGAGTTTTATGGCATGTAAGTTATTTTATGCCAAATACATTTTTATACAAATAAACAGTTCTATTTCAAACAATTCAGTTTTGTAAAAGCACATAGTTTGTCAAAAACATTTCTATTACAAGATATTCAATTTAGTTAAGCAATTCTAATTGAAACTATTCAGTTTAACCTAAGAATAGTTTTTGTTTATAGACAGTTAAATGTAAAAACAGTTCTATTTCAAACAATTTAGTGCAAATAATTTACTGTTTAATTGTCGAAACCGTTCTATTTCAAACAATTCAGCTTAGCATACCAAACTGTTCCATTTCAAACAATTCAAGTTAGCATAATTTTGCCGTTTAAATGTCAAAACAGTTCTATTTCGAACAAATCAGTTTAGCGTAAGTAAGCAGTTTGAATGTCAAAATAGTTCTATTTCAAGCAATTCAATTTGATACAAGTACACACTATAGTTCTACCTAATCCATAGATAGGACCCTATCAGGTGTTACTTCTACGGCTAGGAGTCGACCTGGGAGCGATGGCAATAAGGGGGTACTCCGTATTCCCCAGAACTCCACGATTACTGAAATATCTCTATCAGATTGTTTAATGTCATATCTAGGATTCTTACCTCTCTGCTGAGATTCAGTCGGTGTATTCCTATGCCCCAGCCTACTGGGCAAACTTTTGCAGAGGCTGTGAAGATTACGAACCACACTGGACAGTGGGGTGCTTAGCTCGACTGATAATCTCTGGTGCCCGTGGTGTAATTGTTATCGTCGTAGGAAATGAACACGGCGACACGAGTTCAAATCCTGGACGAAACTCATTGCATTTCACATAGCACTAGTACCCTTGGGAAAGGTATGAATCCAATTATTCTCCCTCCAGCTATGGGTAAATAGTAGGACAGACTAGGTTCTTCAGCCTTGGTTAGGCAACTAGTCTAGGAGAAGGAAAACTCTGAATTCAAACCTGTTAAACTCCGCTTAAAAATTGACCTTGTGTCATATCCTGCCCGAGCGGAGGGGGTTGGTAAATAGGATCTCTGGGACTAACTCACTGGTCTTGCCTTTTAGGCTTGAAAAATCGCCGAGGAATCCACTATCTAGTCGTCTAGGGTCTTCCAACCAGAGCGAAATTACTTGATCATTTGGTTACTGTACACTTATTAACAGACCATAATCGTCACCCAAGAAATGTTTTTGGCTGCTTCCGCGGCGTTCTGACTCAGTTCGAACTAGTAAACTTATCCTACATTGCACGCTCATATGAGCTGCTTTCAAATCACCCACGGAGAGATTGTGTTAGCGCACCAGCTACCATGATAATACCTATGACAGCGTGTACCTGCCACAATTTGAATGGCTTTGGTCACGTTACATACGCACCATGATCTATCAGGTCCGAATTTATGATAAAACTTTTGACACACACCAGTATTAAAAAAAACAACAAAATACCATTTGACAATATACAAATCTGGATGATTCAATATTTTCTCCTCTCTAAGAAAATATGTTCGTGTAAAATAACCAACAACAGAAAAACATTTTGTAATTATATTTCGGAAAACAAGCTTCTGTGAAGGGTTAAGAACCAACTATTTGGAAAAACAATTTCAAATGACAAACGGCTGGAGAAGAAGCTAGACGGCAATTACACAAGAATGCTGCGAGCAATATTGAACAAGTCCTGGCTGCAACACCCTCAAGGCACCAACTATACGGCCACCTGCCTCCCATCACGAAAATTATCCAAGTTAGACGAACCAGACATGCAGGACACTGCTGGAGAAGCAAGGACCAGCTCATAAGTGATGTACTTCTATGGACCCCCCACATATGGCCGGGCAAAAGCAAGACGACCAGCTCGAACATACATTCAGCAGCTTTGTGAGGATACGGGATGTAGCCCTGAAGACCTACCAGAGTCGATGAACGATAGGGAGAAGTGGCGAGAGAGGGTCAGGGATATCTGTGCTAGCGGCATGACATGATGATGATGATGATGATGACCTAAGTTAAGGTTATTGCGGAAACTTTCGACCGGTGAATTTTAATAAACTGTTATCCTTCATTCTAAGTGCTAACTAACAGTATAACTGTTATTCTACAAGGACTGCTTTGGCATTAAATAACCCACAAAAAACCGATGCCATAAAATAAACGATGTCATTAAATAACACATTATTAAATGCCGTCTGATGTCAAATGACTAATTCCATTAAATAACCAATGCCATGAAAAACATGCCATCAAACACTCCATCCCATTAGATAACCCATGCTATTAAATAACCACTGCCATGAAATAACACCATCAAACAGCCCATCCCATTAAATACCCCATGCCATTAAATAACCAATGCCATGAAATAGCATCATCAAACAGCCCATCCCATTAAATAACCCATGCTATTAAATAGCCAATGCCATGAAATAGCATCATCAAACAGCCTATCCCATTAAATAACCCATACAATTAAATAACCAATGTCATTAAATAACCCATGCCATTTAATCCTATTTACCCAACCCCTCCGCTCGGGCAGGATATGACACAAAGTCAATTTTTAAGCGGAGTTTAACAGGTTTGACTTCAGAGTTTTCCTTCTAGACTAGTCGCCTCACCAAGGCTGAAGAACCTAGTCTGCCCTACTATTTACCCATAGCTGGAGGGAGAATATTTGGATTCATACCTTTCCCAAGGGTATTAGTGCTATGTGAAATGCAATCAGTCTGGTCCAGTATTTGAACTCGTGTCGTCCTGCGACGATAACCATTACACCACGGGCACCTCCATAAAAAAAAACCCATGCCATTTAATAACCGATGTAATCAAATAGCCCATGCCATTAAATACCCAATGCCATTAAATAGCATATACCATTAAATGACAAACGCCTTTGAAGCAACGGAACAGGCATCTAGTAATAGGTATAAGTTGCCAAGTATTTGATATTTCTGACAAGTTCTTATCTCAAATTGTTCGCAATAATTCTTGGTTGGTAGCACTTTAGACTAGCAAATATTTTCCTTCAGTCAATGATGCCAACTGCATTGTGGTCTGGCTTTTACTTCAATACGACATATTGAATTACTTGCAATAGATTATAGCAACCTCAACACATTCTTTTATTTAAGCCGAAATTAAATGTTATATTTCTCTTCCGCTTTTCAAATAAATTCTCTATTTCTCTTTTTCTTTTCTCACATACATAAATACCCTTTCCCTCTCTCTTTTACCACCCCTTCTCACGTATATCTTCTCTCTCTCTCTCTCTTTCTCTCTCTCTTTCTCTCTCTCTCGCGCTCTTTCTCTATCTCTCTCACACTCTCTCTTACTCGACCTCTTCTCACATATCTCCGCTTTCCCTCGGACTTTCTTCATTCCGCACATATATCCTTTCTCTCTCTCTCTCTCTCTCTCTCTCTCTCTTTTCTAACATGTATTCTCTTTCTCTTTCTCTCTTTCTCTTCCCACATACATTCCCAGTCAGCCTCTTTATTCCCTTTTCCGACATATATCTTCTTACTCTCTTTTTCTTTTTCTCTTTCTTCCTTGTCTCACATATATCCACATTCCCATTCACTTTTTGCTTCTCTCTTTCTCCTCTTTCTCACATATATCCTTTTTTTCTTCTCCCTTTTCCCCTTTTCTCACATATATCCTCTTTCTTCTCTCTTTCTCCCATTTTTCTCATATATCCTCATTACTCCCCTCTCTCTCTTAAATCTTTCTTTTTCTTCAAACATTTAACCTCTCTCTCCCTACTTCTTTCATTCTTTTCCACCTCTCATATAATCCTCTATCTCTCTCTCTCTTAGATCTTTCTTTTTCTTTGAGAATTTAGCCCCTCTTTCTCTCTCTACCTCTTTCACTCTTTCGCTCCCTCTCTCTCTCTCTCTCTCTTAAATCTTTCTTTTTCTTCAAATAGTTAACACCTCTCTCTCTCTCTCTCTCTCTACTTCTTTCATTCTTTTTCACCTCTCACGTATATTCTCTCTCCCACTCTCTTTAATCTATTTTTCTTCAGATATTTAACCCCCCTCTCTCTCTCCCTCTCTCCCTCTTTCTCTCTCTAAAATCTTTCTTTTTCTTCAAATAGTTCACACCTCTCGCTCTCTCTCTCTACTTCTTTCATTCTTTTTCACCTCTCACGTATATTCTCTCTCCCACTCTCTTACTTTAATCTTTTTTTCTTCAGATATTTAACCCTCTCTCTCCCTCTCTCTCTCTCTGTCTCTGTCTCTCTCTTATCTTTATCTCAACTTTCTTTTCTCTAACATTAATCATAACTTATTTCTTCTTCAAAATTTAATTATTGCAGTTTTTTTCTTTATTTCTATCTTTCTTTCTATCTTTCTTTGTTTCATTCATTCATTCTTTCTTTCTTTCTTCCTTTCTTTCTTTCTTTCTTCCTTTCTTTCTTTCTTTCTTCCTTTCTTTCTTTCTTTCTTTCTTTCTTCCTTAATACTAGACGTATCTCACACCTTCAAATCCTCCCACTCATTCATCACTATTTTTCTCTCTTTTATCAGATACTTTAATCCATTACATCTTTTTGTTCCCTCTCTACCCATCCCTCCCTTTAATGTTTGTTTTCCCCCATTTCCAACACCCTCCTCTCTCACGTATTGCTACCTTTCTTTCTTCTTTCTTCAAAATATTCTCTGACTCTTTCGCTCGCTCTCTCTCTCTCTCTCTTCATCTTTCCCCCCTCTCTCTCTCTCACTTGCTATCTGTCTATCTGTTTGTCTTTCTCTCTCTCTCTCTCTCTCTCTCTCTCTCTCTCTCTCTCTCTCTCCATCTGTCTGTCTGTCTGTCTCTCTTCCGCAAACCTCGTATCATTTGTCAGGAATCCTACTTCATTGTATATGTGATGGAGATGAAAACATATTCTTGCTCTGATTTTTGAGCTCAAGCAGAGTTTACACATCCAACGAGGAATGCATTCACTACGTCTAACTGTCATTCTGTCTGTGTGTCTACGTTTCAGTCTGTCTGTAAAGTCAATTTATTTGTCTGCAAGGTCATCCCTCCCTGCGTTCTTCGCGATCACATGACGCTAACATTTTAAACTCTTAATAGCCAGCCTCAATCTTACTCTTTCCATTTCTTTGCTACTTATGTTTTTCGTTCACGATGTAACTATTCCCCCGACTTTCACTTTCTTTTTATTTTCATCTTTTTTATTTTAGACTTTTCTCCTACTTTCACTTTCATATTTTAACTTTCCACTTATTTGACCTCTTCTACTTACACTTTCTTATTTGCCCTTCCCCACTATTTTCTTTCCCTTTTTTGTCATTCCCCCCTACTTTCACTTTCCTCTTATTTGCCCTTTTCTCCGACTTTCACTGTCCTCCTAATTGACTTTTACTTTCCTCTTCTTTAAATTTCTTCTTATTTAACCTTCCTTGCTACTTTCTCTTTCCTCTTTTTTGTCCTTCCCCAATACTTGAATTTTTTCTTATTTTCACTTTCTTCTTACTTGCACTTTCTTATTACTTTCACTTTCTTCTTATTTGTCCTTTCCAACTACTAACTCTTCCTTCTTTTTGTCCTTCCTCCGACTTTTTCTGTCCTCCTAATTGACTTTTACTTTCCCCTTTTTCAACTTCTTCCCCACAACTTGTTCTTTCCTCTTTTTTGTCCGATGATCCGACTTTCATTTTTCTTGTTTTCACTTTCTTCTCCCTTTCACTTTCCTCTTGTTTTCACTTTCTTCTTTTTTGTCCTTCCCCGCTACTTTCTCTTTCCTCTTTTTTGTCCTTCCCTCATACTTTCATTTTTTCTTATTTTCACTTTCCTCTTACTTTCACTTTCTTCCTACTTTCACATTCTTCTTTTTTGTCCTTCTTCCGACTTCCGCTGTCCTCTTAATAGACCTTTCTTTTTACCTTCACTTTCTTCCTATTTTCATTTTCTTCTTGTTTGCTATTCTACTTTCATTTTCCTCTTACTTTCAGCTTATTTTCACTTTCATGAAAATATTTCGTTTTAAAAATCCCTGCTCTTTCTACTACTCTTCTTGGTTTTATTTATTCTTCACATTTTTTATTCACGCTCCAAGTTCAATTTTCATTCAACCTTTTTTTTTCGGTTATCCTTGTTTTGATTCTTTAGTTTTCTTTCCTTCACTGACTTCAGATACACTCTCTATATTTTTCATTCGCTTTACATCCCTTTTTTAGATTCATTCGGCAAGCACCCAATGTTCATTCTCTTTATAAGTTTTTTCAAAAACTTCAGCCAGGATAAATTCTTTTTCACTCATCTGAAAGCTCCTACTTATTTTATTTGATATACAATTCTTTTGTTTCTTATTCAACCGATAACTTCTTCGTTCCACATTTTGTTTCATTGATTTTTCATTCACTTACCACTTTTATAAAGTTTAATCTAATTGAATTTTTATTTACCGTACGCATATTTTCCCATTCATCCTGCACTTGATTAATGAATGAAAATTGGACAACAGTTTTCATTCATTAATCAAGTTGACTTATTGCGGATAATTCAAACTTCTTATTTCATTTAAACCTAAGCTCTTTTACTTTTCATTCAAGCTATAAGACCTTTATTTTCCATTTAATATTGCTTATATATATATATATATACTTTCTTTAAAGAAAAAAACAAAGACCGGTTTTTTTTTTGGGTTAAAAATTTATTTCCATCCTGCTTTGTGTTTCTGATGTAAACCAAAAACACGAGGAAAATATAACAAGACTTATTCAGATCTTTTGGATAAAATAAATTTGAATAGACACGGGGTGGGGGAGAGGAAGATGGGTGAAGTGTTATCTCCTCGTTTTATTAAACTTCCGGTTTTTTTTTTATCTGCTCGTTTATTTTATCTATTTTTATTTTTCTAATTTTACCGTCGGTTGGAATTATGGTAAATTAACTTTTTTATTTATTTTATTTGTTTTCTTTTTTTTTTTTTTTTTGTTAAGTTCGGTAATTACCTTTTTTTGTGTTTTGTTTTTATAATGAATTATTTGTAAGGGAAATATTAATACTTATAATAATTTCGAGTCTATTTCCTCAGTTACCTACGCTTTTCGTGTACGTATATTAGATACGTTTTTCTTTTCTTTATTTTTATTTTATTTTTTTTTATTCTAGTTCATTTACCTTATTTCTCAAATTATTTCTATACTTTTTAAAAATAATTAGTCTATAGTTTAAATTTAGCCTTATGTTTACATCTTGCATCTAATTCACATCTATTATTTAATAACTTTTCTGGCACTGGAGACGTCATTATTTGTATTTTTTCTTCTAAGCACAGGTTACATCTACCGTCAAAACTTTTTGGAGTATTTGACTTTTTCAATGTAGACCATTGAATCTCAGGGGTTAACCCTTTGTTTTTCAAACTCCAGAATTGCTTCGATAGTGCTGTTTGGTGTTTTAGTTGTTCGTGGGAGAAAGAATATTTGTGGTTTGCGTACCTCTCGTTCCATTTCGTGGAGGAAATCCCGATATTAGTTTTTCTATCCGTTATATTCTCTTTTAGGTAA
Organism: Sepioteuthis lessoniana; assembly: GCA_963585895.1. Lineage (NCBI taxonomy): Eukaryota > Metazoa > Mollusca > Cephalopoda > Myopsida > Loliginidae > Sepioteuthis > Sepioteuthis lessoniana. Next base: position 21,178,219 of record OY757936.1, on the reverse strand, counting down.
ATTATTCCTTGATATACTACATTATATATATATATATATAATTAACTTAAATCGCGAGTCGGAATTCTCCAACTAAAGTTTCACTTCAACGGATCTTCAGGGTGTCTCGCACCGATGAGAGACTCCCTGATGATCCGTTGAGGTGAAACTTTAGTAGGAGAATTCCGACTCGCGATTTAAGTTAATTTTGTAATTGGCTCAACTCGTGTTGAGTACTCTTGAAATTGTAGCATTGCAGCATTTTACGGTGGGTTTTATTTTACTTTTAACCAACTGACTGGATATCTCTTGATTTTTTTCAACTGGTGTGACGGAGTTGGCCTTTTCCTTTTTTTGTCCAACGATATTTTTTCTTTTTTCCCCCGGGTGGGGATTCGAGATATTTTTATCTCTTGTTCCTGGGGGTGTTCTTTTTTCCTTTTAACCGTGAATGCTGGTAGATAGTAGATTATTAAAATATATATATATATATATATATATATATATATATTGGGGGCGTGCATGTGGGAGGAGCGTGGGTTTGGTTTGGTTTGGTTATGGTAAATCAACCATTGTACGTTCTTTGATACCAAGTCCATTATATACACAAAACAGTTCTATTTCAAACTATTCAATTTAGTATAAGCACACTCTTTTGTTCTATTTAATGCATAGATAGGACCCTATGAGCTGCTACCACTCCGGGCCAGATTGGACTCGGGAGCAATGGCATTAAAGAAGTACTCCACTATTCCAACCAGTCCAACATTGCTGGAGCCTCAAAATCAGATTATTTAGTGTCATATCAGGACACTCGTTGGGGGAGTCATACATATCTGCAGAGAATCAGTCGGTATATTCTTCAGCCCCAGCCGATTGAGTTATGTATGTATGTATGTATACGTTCATCAACGACAAAAACGACATCAACGACAAAAACCAAGGTCTTCAAATGGTTAACTTAAATCATTTGTTTTAATAACATTTCCACCCTTGATGGTTATTTAAAGCCAAATTATGTTTATAATTATATTATATATGCTAAAGTGAATATTTTGTGGGTACCATTTTTAACGAACCACATTTTATTTGTTTGCAGTTAAATGGTTTCAAGTATTGCTATGTAATTCTATTCAATATTACTCATACGTTTGAATACATTAAATTGTTCTAAGTATTCATTTCTAATACTAATAATTCAATTTAAATCTAGTCATATGACTGCACACAGTTAAATGGTTTAAATAATAGAAAACGATTAAATATTTCTATTTTGCCTCGTTGATGTGACAGTTACTACCACTAAGAGTCCGAGAGAATATGGGAGTAATGACGATAAAGAGGTACTCCACATTTCTTAGAGCTCCAGGCCTGGAGCATCACCGCCAGATAGTTTAGAGTTAAATCCCGGACACTTTTAGATGGAAGTATCACCTCTCCGTAGAGATGCAGTCGGTGTATTTTTCATCCCCAGCCGATTGGGCTTGGCCTTCAGCGGATGATTTTATTTAATCATTGAAATTTTCGATAACCTTCGACGTTTCGGGGTTTGTTTGTTTTTTATAATAAACCTTCATGATAGTTTAATTCTATTGAGATTAAAATATTTTCTTCGTTAAACAAAACGAAGATAAATTTAATAGAAAAAATTCAGAATATTTATATCAGAATTTATATTTACTTGTCTTTAATGGGAGTCATTTTGAGATGAGGCATTTTAATCTGAGAATTAATTTTTTTTTCGCAATAAATAAAAAATTAATTCTCAAAATTTATATGTTTGTACGCTCTGATGAATGTAAGTAAGTTAGCGATCAAAGTCGAGAGTGTTCCAATGCTCCCTTTTCATTAGGGATCAACTCCTTTCACTGGAATTCTCCACTTTACCCTTGATCCGTACTTTATAATGCTGCGTGTTAAGCAAAACGGTATCAAATACCATTTTTGAGTCTTTGGTATGAATCGACCTAGAATTGAACCTCGGTCTCCCGGGTAGTATGAAAACTAAAATTCTGTGTTGTCTATATCAATGTAATATAATACTTTCTTAACCATCACATACTATTTTTGAAAAAAGATGAGATAAGTCTAAACTGAAACGTCTTCGCGGTTGTCATCGCTACGTATCTAGGAACTTTAATTGTTGCAGACTCTTAAAAATGTGACAACAAAAAACACTCGAAAATATACTTATCATTTTCACTGAAGAGATGAACGAAGAAAATTTAAAGATATTTCTATTACGTGTGAAGTGATATAATGTTGATAAATTGTTATTCACACCAACAGTGATATATATATATATAGAGAGAGAGAGAGAGAGAAAGAAAGAGAGAGAATGAAAGACTCCTGATAGCTTGTTCTGCTAGAGTGTATTTGAACACACTTTTTTTAACTTATTTACAAAATGATTTTAAACAATTTGTTGGTGAAATTAGCCCTATTATCCTTCTAGTTATTGATTAAATTTTATCACTGCTCTTCGAGAAGGACAGATTTGGCTCTAGATAGTCAATGAAATTAGATATGCTATTAAACGAAGAAACCAAGCCAAAACTTATATATATATAGAGAGAGAGAAAGATGTGAATTTTTTATCATTCAGGGTTTTTGGACTATTGTCTTTATCTTTCTATTCACAACGTTTCGGCCGATATGTCCTCTGGTCTTCTTCAGGGAGTTTCTTGTCGAATTCGGGAGCCTTCACGAAACGTAGAACCTTGTCCTTTTTTTAATCCACGATGGTCACTTATTCTGATTTTGTTAACCATAACAGGATACAATTGTTAAGTATTCCTGTACTGCTTTCGACTGCAGTCAGGGTTGAACTTATAACATCCAGAAGATTATCTTATAGAAGATCAGGGAACCAATACCAATAACCATTGCGCTATTTGTCCTGTCGAACACTTCAGATGGAAGTTTTGGAAAATTTAAACTTAATGTTCTTACATCACTATGAATTACTACTACTACGTATGATTTTTTCTGAGCTCATATTACGATTTAAAAAAATCTAACTTTTTTTATTATTGGTTCCCATACTGTATTCAAGCGTATGTATGTGCGTGTGGATATGTGAGTGTGTGTGTGTGTGTGACGATGTATATTTACTGTACACTGATATATTTGATACATACTTGAATATGTAGAAAGATTGATAACAAGGTAATCCAAGTGGAAGGAGAGATTTATTAAGAAGTCGACACTATAACGTTTCGGTTCTACTGAACCATCATCAGGGCTATAAGGGGTGATATTAACGATGTTAAGTCAACGATGGATGTTTAAAAATGCAAAACTCAAAAACCTAGGCGAAAGTTTGTATAATAAGAAAAAGTTGGCCGTTTTCTTATACAAACTTTCGCTTAGGTTTTTGCATTTTGTATTTTTTTAAAAGTAAATCTGTTCTATTTAAAACAATTAAGTTTAGCATAAGTACACAGTTTAATTGTCAAAAACATTTCCATTTCTAACTATTCAAGCAGTTATATGTAACAATTCAGTTAAGTGTGAATACAGTTTTAATGTCGAAAAACAGTTCTATTTTAAATAACTCAGTTAAGCATAAGCACGCAGTTCAAATGTAAGTATGGTTTAATTGTAAAAGTCATTTCTATATCAAACTATTCAGTTTTACTCAAACAATTCATTTTAGCATAAGTATGCTGTTAGTTCTATTTAACCCATAGATAGGGCCCTTATCAGGTGCTACCACTCCGGGCCATAGTGGACCTGGGAGCAATGGCAATGAAGGGGTACTCCGCATTCCCCAAAGCTCCAGCACTGCTGGAACCTCACCATCAGATTGTTTAGTGTCATAACTAGGACACTCGTTAGGGGCGGGGTCTTACCCCTCTGCAGAGGTGCAGTCAGTATATTCTATAACACCAGCCGACTGGGCAACTCATACATGAATATGTTTGTTCTTTTCCCAGCTTTGGATATAACAAAATAATGGCGAAAGTGCTGAACCACGAAGTAAGGTAGATTGAATTCCAGTCAAAATAGTGCGTTCACTTTTGGACTAATGCCCATAAGAAACGCATACTCTTAGAGTGAACATTGTAGGAGAAAAGTAGGTCTGAATTCAAATGCCATTTAAAAACACCAAAATCCAGCGTGTCAGGCTGGGATTCTTTTATCACTAATTCGTGCGACTGGTATAAATTCCTTTGACTCCAGCCAATCGTCTCAGTCCACCATCTTTCTTGGTAGGAGGTGCCCCTGGTATAATGGTTATCGTCGTAGGAAATGGGCACGGCGACACGGGTTCAAATCCTGGACGATATTGATTGCATTTCACATAGCACTAATACCTTTGGGAAAGGTATGAATCCAATTATTCTCCCTCCAGCTATGGGTAAATAGTAGGAGAGACTAGGTTCTTCAGCCTTGGTGAGGCAACTAGTCTAGGAGAAGGAAAACTCTGAATTTAAACCTGTTTAACTTCGCTTAAAAATTGACCTTGTGTCATATCCTGCCCGAGCGGAGGGGTTGGGTAAATAGGATCTTTCTTGGTAGGTCTTCCGGACTGTATCCAATGTCAACACAGAGCTGGTGCATGTTATTCTTTGCTGATTGGCCAACACTTATATATATATATATATATATATATATATATATATATATATATATATATATTTCATTTGTAAACGAATGGTTTTGAAGCGAATATTTTGTAGGTAAAATGTTTTTACGAGTCAGAACTCATTTTTTTACACAAAGTTAAATGGTTTCAATCCTATTTGTACCCGCTTAAATAATAGTTCTATTTGTACCCGGTTAAATAATAGTTCTATAAGTATCCGGTTAAATGGTTTGAATCGTTGTTATCTTACACAAATGATTCAATTTAATATCAATCATTTGTCTGTACACAGTAAAAATGTTTTCAAGCAAAGTTATTTATGGTTTGCACACAATTAAATGATTGCCCAGTTGGCTGGGGCTGTAAAATACACTTACTGCACCTCTGCAGTGGGGTAAGACCCCCCCCCAAAGAGTGTGCTAGATATGACCCTAAGCAGTCTGATGGTGAGGTCTTAGTAATGCTGGGGCTTTGGGGAATACGGAGCACCCCTTCATTGCCATTGCTCCCAGTTCCACTCTGGCCCGGTGCGGTAGAACCTGATAGGGTCCTATCTATGGGTTAAATAGAACTAACGGCATGCTTATTCTAAACTAGATATCTTGAAATAGAAATTTTTTTGACAATTGAACCGTACTTTCATTTGCACTGCGTGCTTAAGCTCTAAGACAGGAGTTTTGTATTATATACAGAACACCCATTGGGTTGGATGTTTTACCCCTCTGCAGAAATACCTTCAGCTGACTAGACTACTACAACTACTACAACTAATTTTAAGATTTTCTTTCGGTCTTTACAATACTTTTCGGGGCTTTTACCCAAGACGGATGGCGAGAGAGAAAGAGGGAGAGGGAGAAAGAGAGGGAGAGAGAGAGAGGAGGGGAGTTTGGAAACCCTGTTCTATCGTGACAACTTCATCATGATAATGATGATTCCATCGAAAAATCGTCTGTATTCACCACTTTTGAGTGAAGCAATATATATTATTTTTGATTTTTAATGACCTACAGATTTTCGAAATCATCTTGAATTATTTCAAATAGAACTGTTTTTTGACATTGAAACTGTATTTACACTAAACTGAATTGTTTAACATAGAACTGTTCTGACATGTAACTGTGCGTAAAGAAAATCTGTACTTTTACTAAACTGAATTAGCTGAAGTAGAATTGCTTGACTAAAGTGAATAGCTAGAAATAGAAATGTTTTTTACAATTAGACTCTACTTACATTTAAACTGCGTGCTTTTGCTAAACTGAATTGTTTTAAATTGAACTATTTTTGACATTGAAACTATACTTACACTAAACTGAATTGTTATATATAACTGCTTGAATAGTTTGAAATAGAAATGTCTTTGACAATTAAATTATGTACTCACGCTAAACTGAATTGTTTTAAATAGAACTGATTATTTACATAAGAATGGATTTGGCATTAAATAACCTACAAAGGTTGATATGCCTTAAAACCCAACAAACCAAACCAAACCAAACAGTTAAATGATTCTAAGTGTTATAATCTGATTTGTTTGTTAGGTTGGGTTTTATGGTTTATCAAGCGTTTAGCTTATTTAATATCCAAACCTTTTTTATACTTAAAACATTTCTATTTCAGACAATTTAGTTCAGTTTTTGTTTCCACACAATTGAATGTAAAAAACAGTTCTATTTCAAACAGTTTAGTTCAGGAAAGGCACGCTGTTTAAACATCAATCTTTTTTTTAAAGTTTTGTTCTATTTGACTCATAGCTTAGACCCTCTCAGGGGCTACCATTCCGGGCCAGAGTGGACCTGGGAGCGATGTCACTAAAGTAGTAAACTGAATTCATCAAAGCTCCAGCATTACTGGAACCTCACCATCAGATTGTTTAGTGTCATCTGAACAAACGATGGGAGAGTTCCCCCCCCCCCTGCAGAGAAGCATTTGGTGTATTCTACAGCCCCAGCCGACTGGGCCACAGGATATTCTTAGGTGGGGGCTTACTGCTCTGCAGAGATGCAATCAGTTAGTTCTTCGGCTCCAGGCGACTAGGCTAGATGTTATAATTCAATTTAATATTGAGTAATAATATTTAATTATAATTCAATTTATTATTGATAATTTGTTTGTACACAGTTAAATGGTCTCAAATATATAAAATTTTTAACAGTTCAATATAAATCATTGATGGCGCTACCACTCAGGGTTAAAGTGGATCTGGGAGTAATGGCAATTAAGAGGTACTCTACATGGCACAAAGCTCTAAGACAGGAGTTTTGTATTATATACAGAACAACCATTGGGTTGGATGTTTTACCCCTCTGCAGAAATACCTTCAGCTGACTAGACTACTACAACTACTACAACTAATTTTAAGATTTTCTTTCGGTTTTTACAGTACTTTTCGGGGCTTTTACCCAAGACGGATGGCGAGAGAAAAAGAGGGAGAGGGAGAAAGAGAGGGAGAGAGAGAGAGGAGGGGAGTTTGGAAACCCTGTTCTATCGTGACAACTTCATCATGATAATGATGATTCCATCGAAAAATCGTCTGTATTCACCACTTTTGAGTGAAGCAATATATATTATTTTTGATTTTTAATGACCTACAGATTTTCGAAATCATCTTGACGTCTAGAGCCGACATTTTAAATTCAATGTTCTTGTGCTACATAAAATGTTTTAACTGAGTCTAAGAGAACTATATAACTTCCCTTTCACCTGGAAATGGATTTTCCTACTTTCACTTTCATTTTCACTATAATTTGAAAGCATGAATATTCTTTTTAGAAGTAGCGTTTTATTGCAAACGCAGTACGTGGTCTTATGCATATATTGTTGTTTCATTTCTGAACGGGTTGACACATGGATAGCCTGCACGGTATGGTTGGATGTAGCGCTCGAAATGAATGGTGTAAAGGGAATTTTTGGTTTTTTAGTCTTTTTATTTTCGACTTTATATTGCTTGGATATTCAAAGATAAATTATACATTGGTATGTCGACATATTTAGTTATTTTCCTGAATCATAATCTACAGTTCTGTTTTTAAATAAAAACAAAAAGTCGAAGGCGTATTAGATAACTTGTCTTGCTGACGGTTTGGTGGCAATGTGATTCTGTCTTTCCTAAATACTCCAAAATGAGACGTTTTCATAGTCTCAGAAAATAATGAATACCTCCTTGATCTATCTATCTATCTATCTATCTATCTATCGATCTATTTGTGCTCATATTTTTCTTTCTCTATTTTTTCTTTCTTTCTTTCTTTCTTCATATCAATCTATTTATTTTTCTGTTTATATTTGTTCATATCTTTCTTCCTTCCCTCTTTCTTTCTTCCTTTCCACTTTCTTCCTTCCTTTCAGTTTTCTTTCTTTTTTTCTTTCAGTTTCTTCTTTCTTTCTTTCTTTTTTTTCTTTCTTTCTTCATATCAATCTATTTATTTTTCTTTTTATGTTTGCTCATATCTTCCTTCCTTTCCGCTTTCTTTTTTCCTTTCAGTTTCTTTCTTTCTTTCTTTCTTTCTTTCTTTCTTTCTTCATATCAATCTATTTTTTTTTTGTTTATATTTGTTCATATCTTTCTTCCTTCCCTCTTTTTTTCTTCCTTTCCACTTTCTTCCATTCAGTTTTCTTTCTTTCTTTCTTTCTTTCTTTCTTTCTTTCTTTCTGTTTCTTCTTTCTTTCTTTCTTTTTTTTTCTTTCTTTCTTCATATCAATCTATTTATTTTTCTTTTTATGTTTGCTCATATCTTCCTTCCTTTCCGCTTTCTTTTTTCCTTTCAGTTTCTTTCTTTCTTTCTTTCTTTCTTTCTTTCTTCATATCAATCTATTTATTTTTCTGTTTATATTTGTTCATATCTTTCTTCCTTCCCTCTTTTTTTCTTCCTTTCCACTTTCTTTCTTCCTTTCTGTTTTCTTTCTTTCTTTCATTCTTTCTTTCTTTCTTTCTTTCTTCTTTCAGTTTCTTCTTTCTTTCTTTCTTTCTTCATATCAATCTTTCAGTTTTCTTTCTTTCTTCTTTCAGTTTCTTCCTTTCTCTCTTTCTTTCTTTCTTTCTTTCTTTTTTTCTTTCTTTCAATCTATTTACTTTTCTGTCTATATTTGCTCATATCTTTCTTCCTTTCCTCTTTCTTTCTTCCTTTCCACTTTCTTTCTTTCTTTCTTTCAGTTTTCTTTCTTTCTTCTTTCAGTTTCTTTCTTTCTTTCTTTCTTTCTATTTACTTTTCTGTCTATGTTTGCTCATATCTTTCTTCCTTTCCTCTTTCTTTCTTCCTTTCCGCTTTCTATTTTCCTTTCAGTCTCTTTCTTTCTTTCTTTCTTTCTTTCTTTCTTTCTTTCAATCTATTTACTTTTCTGTCTATGTTTGCTCATATCTTTCTTCCTTTCCTCTTTCTTTCTTCCTTTCAACTTTCTTTCTTTCTTTCAGTTTTCTTTCTTTATTCTTTCAGTTTCTTTCTTTCTTTCTTTCTTTCTTTCTTTCTTTCTTTCTTTCTTTCTTTCTTTCTTTCTTTCTTTCTTCATATCAGTCTATTTAATTTTCTGTCAATGTTTTCTCATATCTTCCTTTCTTTCCGCTTTCATTCTTTCTTTCAGGTTTCTTTCTTTTTTTCCCTTCCATTCAGATTCTTTCTTTCTTTCTTTCATTCTTTCTTTCTTTCTTTCTTTCTTCATATCAATCTATTTATTTTTCTGTCTATATTTGCTCATATCTTTCTTTCTTTCAATTTTCTTTCAATTTTCTTTCTTTCTTTCTTTCTTTCTTTCTTTCAATTTTCTTTCTTTCTTTCTATTTATTTTCCTGTCTATGTTTGCTCATATCTTTCTTTCTTTCTTTCTTTCTTTCTTTCTAACAGTAATAGTTTTATTTGTTCTCAGTGGTTTCACGTATTACAAACAGTAATAGTTTTATTTGCACACAGGTAAATTGTTTCAAGCTTTGATATTCAGCAGTTATAATTTTGTTCGACACAAATGATTCATTTATATACAGTCAAATGTTTCCAAGTATTGCTACGTGATACCAATAATACTCTTTTGCACACAGTTAAAATTTTTCAAATATTAGCTTATACTAATAATTCAACTTAATATTGATCATTTGTTTGTACACAGTTGAATGGCCTCAAATATATTAAATCATTTAACAGTTCAATATAAATCATTGATGGCACTACCACTCAGGGTTAAAGTCGACCTGGGAGTAATGGCAATTAAGAGGTACTCCACATGCTACAAAGCTCTAAGACAGGAGTTTTGTATTATATACAGAACACCCATTGGGTTGGATGTTTTACCCCTCTGCAGAAATACCTTCAGCTGACTAGACTACTACAACTACTACAACTAATTTTAAGATTTTCTTTCGGTTTTTACAATACTTTTCGGGGCTTTTACCCAAGACGGATGGCGAGAGAGAAAGAGAGAGAGGGAGAAAGAGAGGGAGAAAGAGAGGAGGGGAGTTTGGAAACCCTGTTCGATCAGGACAACTTCATCATGATAATGATGATTCCATCGAAAAATCGTCTGTATTCATCACTTTTGAGTGAAGCAATATATATTATTTTTGATTTTTAATGATCTACAGATTTTCGAAATCATCTTGACGTCTAGAGCCGACATTTTAAATTCAATGTTCTTGTGCTACATAAAATGTTTTAACAGAGTCTAAGAGACAAGAATAATTCTATTCAACATTCGTTTGGAGTCTTTCGTTCGGACCCAGATAAATTGTTCCAAGTATTACAATGCATCCCAAACAATTCATTTAATCCGCTTTTTTTACACACAATTAATTGGTCTAAGGGTTTTTTTTCTACGTATTCAATTTAACATAAGTCATTTGTTAGTACACAGTTTGAATTAAACACTGTTGTATTTTACCCGTAAATAGGAACCTATCATTTGCTGCAAGTAGGAGATAGAGTGGAGCCATAGCAATGAAGGGGGATTCATATTTTCCCAAAGCTCCAAGACTGGATTCTCGGCATCAAATAATTTAATGTCACCTCCATGACTCGTTGAGGATGTAGGGTTCTTCCGACTCTGCAAAGATGCGATTGGTGGTTTCTGCAGCCCCCGATTACAGGGCTGAAAATATATGAATATATACTAATTTTCATGGAAATCTAAAAATAAAAGTCGATGAGTGATTCTCGTTTTCATTTATATATATATATATATATATATATATATATATATATATATATATATATATATATATAGAGAGAGAGAGAGAGAGAGAGAGAGAGAGAGAAAGAGAGAAAGAAAAATTGATTACAAGGTAATCCAAGGTAGAAGGAGAGATTTATTGAGAAGCAAAGTCGACACTTTAGCGTTTCTGTTCTAATGAACCATCATCAGGACTATGAGGGATGATATTAGTGAGGCTAAATCAACGAGGGATGTTTAAAAGTGCAAAGTATAAAAACCTAGGGAAAATTTGTATAACAAGAAAAAGTTGGCTGTTTAATTAGTGAATCAGCGTTTGTTGTATTGAATTATGTCATAAATTACTTATAGGAAATATTGTGTAGAATTCATGTTCCGTTTGTTTATCGAGAAAGATTTCGAATGAAAAGGAGGAAGAAAAATTAATAAATAAATCTCCCCTTCTACTTGGATTACCTTGTTATCAATTTTTCTTTATATACTGTCGGATTAAACTCCATTAATTATTTTCATATATATATATATATATATATATTTACTAATCAATTATCTACCAGTATTCACGGTACCAGAAAAAAACAAAAAACCCCTGGCCAGGAACAAGAGAAAAAAATATCTCGAATCACGGTCCAGAGGAAAAAGAAAAAAGTTTTTTGGGGTGAAAAAGAAAGAAAAGACCACCTCGTCCTAGTCCTTGAAAAAAATCAAGGTGTACAAAGTCAGTGGCCAAAAGAAAACCAAAAAACCCTCCGCGAATACTGCAATGCTATAATTACTAAAGTGCTCAACATTAAACAATGGAGCCAATTATAAAATTAATTTTAAAATTAATTTAAATCGCTAGTCGAAAGTCTTCTACTAAAGTTTCACCTTAACGGATCGTCAGGAAGCCTCGCCTAAACGCTTCTAAGGAGAAATTGCTTTTGTTATATTCACCAAAAACCTCCACCTATCCTAAAATTTGCATATAAAAAAAAAAAAAAAAAAAAAAAAAAACCACCCTACCACCTATCCTAATTATATAGTAACCACGCTCTTTTGTGTTTACAACTATTCAATACCTCCGTTCTTTTGTTTAGCATATTCTTACTTTTACAATCTGCTATTATCAATTTTTCCTCCATACAAAGATTACAAGTTCTATTCCCTGCCCTATATTTGCGGCATTTCTTTATTATTTCCCATTTCATTATCGGATCTACTCCCATTTTTTCCTTAATCTCCCACACATAACTAGATAAAGCAGTACTATATCTATATCTTTTGTGCGAAAAACTTGTTCTATGGTTATAGTACCTAGTTTTAAAATCCCCTTGGGTTGACCCAAAATATATCTTTTTATCTCTCTTATTATTCGAATCCGTATATACCTCTGCCTTATACACTACACACTCCTGCTTACACTTTCCCTCGAGGGGACATGTAACCTTATCCCTACAGTTGCATTTGTCAATCACCTTATGCTTCTTTGTACCTAACTTGGCTATATTACTCCTATTTATTATTCCATTAATGTTTGGCATGCAACTGTAACTTAATTTAATACAATTCTTATTAAATATCTTATATAATTGGCTCCCACTAGGAAAGTTTCTTTTTAATATCTTGAAGAACTCTTTTCCCAAATTATTAACTACTTCCATGTTGTAAGGGGGATTAAACCATAAGATTTTTCTAGGTCTATTTCTCCTACTTTTTGCTCCAATTCTATCCCTATCCTTATATTCTAAATTTACCCTATAACCGTCATTTTTTAGAGCCTCCTCATATTCCTGCTTAGTTCGCTCAAAAATTTCCCTGTTTGAGGAGTTATTAGATAATCTATGCTCTATTCCTTTAGGTACATGCTTAAAGACCTGTATTGGGTGATTAGATCCCCTGTTTACATAACGCAGATCCTGGTTCCTTTTTCTAAATGGAGATACTGTTCCACTATATAAGTTTAAAGTAATATCAAGATAATCAGTTACTTTTAAATCTGTTGCTACATCCAGCCTAAACCCAAAGTCATCAAACAGCTTATGCAATTTTTTTCTAATCCCATCACACTTCCTCGGCGTACTTTTATCCACTATAATCAGCCCGTCGTCTCTATACAACCCGTGACTATTCGGTTCCATAATCCTATTAATGTTATATAGTAATACACATCCGATAAGTTCACAGATTTCCGCACCATCATATGCCCCGATCGAAACGTCAAAATTTCCACCCTCCCCTTTTTTTATCCATACACTATCTTCATGATATAACAATGTTTTCATGATATAACAATGTTTTACGACAATGCTTAATTATTTCCACCTTCTCTAGAGGTATAATCATATATTCTTTTGCTAAATCTAACGCCCTATCCAATGTCTTTTCTGTTATTGAAGGATAAAAATCCTTTATATCATACTTAATAAAGGAGCACCTATTATCCTTCTCATACTCCTCAAACCACTTAATACAATCATTAGTGCTCCTCCACTGGTTGATGCTCAATGCCCTTCTAAGTGATTCACATATTTCTTGTACGATTATCTTACTAATTCTACCTATTTGAGTCTTGGCCGGGTTAATTAGCCTACATTCTGCTTAATTATTTCCACCTTCTCTAGAGGTATAATCATATATTCTTTTGCTAAATCTAACGCCCTATCCAATGTCTTTTCTGTTATTGAAGGATAAAAATCCTTTATATCATACTTAATAAAGGAGCACCTATTATCCTTCTCATACTCCTCAAACCACTTAATACAATCATTAGTGCTCCTCCACTGGTTGATGCTCAATGCCCTTCTAAGTGATTCACATATTTCTTGTACGATTATCTTACTAATTCTACCTATTTGAGTCTTGGCCGGGTTAATTAGCCTACATTCTGCTTAATTATTTCCACCTTCTCTAGAGGTATAATCATATATTCTTTTGCTAAATCTAACGCCCTATCCAATGTCTTTTCTGTTATTGAAGGATAAAAATCCTTTATATCATACTTAATAAAGGAGCACCTATTATCCTTCTCATACTCCTCAAACCACTTAATACAATCATTAGTGCTCCTCCACTGGTTGATGCTCAATGCCCTTCTAAGTGATTCACATATTTCTTGTACGATTATCTTACTAATTCTACCTATTTGAGTCTTGGCCGGGTTAATTAGCCTACATTCTGCTTAATTATTTCCACCTTCTCTAGAGGTATAATCATATATTCTTTTGCTAAATCTAACGCCCTATCCAATGTCTTTTCTGTTATTGAAGGATAAAAATCCTTTATATCATACTTAATAAAGGAGCACCTATTATCCTTCTCATACTCCTCAAACCACTTAATACAATCATTAGTGCTCCTCCACTGGTTGATGCTCAATGCCCTTCTAAGTGATTCACATATTTCTTGTACGATTATCTTACTAATTCTACCTATTTGAGTCTTGGCCGGGTTAATTAGCCTACATTCTGCTTCCTGACGATCCGTTAAGGTGAAACTTTAGTAGAAGACTTTCGACTAGCGATTTAAATTAATTTTAAAATTAATTTTATATATATATATATATATATATATATATATATATGTGTGTGTGTGTGTGCGTGTGCGTGTGTGTATGTGTGTGTGTGGCTCTTATCTTTGTATGAACCTCACAAGCATAGAAATATAAGACAAAAATCTTAATTATTTTTTTTAGTTCGTGACAGGTAGTGTGCTAACACCATAAAACTGTTTTGCTCCGGCTCATCTTTGAGAGTGAGGCTTAAACCCTTTTAAACGAACCTTGCATATATATATATATATATATATATATATATATATATATATATATATATATATATATGTGTGTGTGTGTGTGTGTGTGTGTGTGTGTGTGTGTGTGTGTGTGTGTGTGTGTGTGATCCGAGGAAAATAGTCTATGGATTAGACTATTATGCAATAATCGAAGGGGAAGAGGAATATCCAATTGAGTACTCAAAATCATCGGCTATCGAACGTTTGACTTCAAATTAAGAAAACATCGAAAGTCTCGAGCAGATTGAAAACATTTTTCATAAAATTAAACAAAAAAAAAAAATTCTATTTTGTAGTTTTATCATCAATTTATTTCAAACTTAAATGACTTTCTTCAGATGGATAAAATCAGTTATATATGTGAATATAATGTTGACAGGTTTACACTGCCTCCGGGGAGAAGAGAATTTGAATTTTAAAAAAATTGAATGAAAAAAAATTAACGGTGGAAATATTGTATATAATATAATATAATGTTTATACATTCTTCGCTTTAAAAAAAAACAAAAAAAAAAAACGTTTACCTGTAATTGGAAATATTTCTGAATTTAAAAAAATGGTAAATACTGAAAAAATACTAATAATGACTTCAGACGGAAGCAAAAATTAAATAAAGTTTAATGAGTAATTAATTCCTAATTTAGTTGAAATTATTGTATATAATAAATATTAAATAATATTATCCATGTTATTTAAAAATATATAAACTAATATTTGCATTGATTTAACCAACTGTCTATTTCTAATTAAAAAACATATCTTAAAAAATTCGAAGAATTGGCATATCGATTGTTAAGTTAAACGTAATAAATAATGGGATAATACTGAAATAGATATTGGATTAATGTATCTAAGAATTCCTAACTTTTCTCGTCAACTGAGACAAATATCAACACACGACTTGCAAAGGCATGGACTGGTAACGATAGACTAACGGTCATATGGAAATCAGACCTGACCGGCAAAATAAAACACAGTTTCCCCCAAGCAGCGCTCGTGTCGATACTGCTATATGGATGCACTACATCGACGCTAACAAAACAAATGAAGAAAAAGCTTGACGGCAACAACACAAGAATGCTGCGAGCAATATTGAACAAGTCCTGGAGGCAACACCCTAAAAACAGCAGGTGTACGACCACCAACCAACCATCACGAAAACTATCAAACTTCGACGAACCAGACATGCGAGATACTGCTGGAAAAGTAGGGATAAGCTCATAAGGGATGTACTCCTGTGGACCCCTTCACATGGACGAGCAAAGGCAGGACGACCAGCTATAACCTACATATAGCTGCTCTGGCCGATACGGGATGTAACCCTAAAGACCAGCTAGAAGCAAGGGACAATCG
Organism: Sepioteuthis lessoniana; assembly: GCA_963585895.1. Taxonomy (NCBI): domain Eukaryota; kingdom Metazoa; phylum Mollusca; class Cephalopoda; order Myopsida; family Loliginidae; genus Sepioteuthis; species Sepioteuthis lessoniana. Next base: position 21,162,375 of record OY757936.1, on the reverse strand, counting down.
GGAGGGATGGCAAGAAAGGGTCAGGGATATCCGTTCTGATGGCGCGACGTGATGATGATGAATATATATATATATATATAGTGCAATTAGAAAAAAACTTAAACCTGCTTAAATTTTCATGATAAATTTATTTCGCCGGAGAATATCATTATACTCTGAGTCTCCTCAGATTAACTTGATTACTACAAGATTAACTTGAGGTTGAAAAACAGCAAATGAAGATAACAGTCTATATGTGTATGAAGAAAAAAAAGGAAAAACCTATATAAATTCTAAACTCTCAGGCGACGGCGAAGAGGGTCAAAACAAGGTGTCAGAAACATTAAGAAATCAGAACAGGATGTTCCTGTAAATCGACCCATCCCAATTTGAACATATGCTAGATTTTCCATAGAAGGTGGAATCTTCTGAATAATCAAAGCTTGTAAACTAAATGATGATCTTCATATAGTCTTCGTTTATATCTAATACATATGTTAATTCCCTCGGCTAATATGGTCTTAGACTTTTTCCTTAAAAATCAAATTTAAAAAATATTAAAATACGCTGACTATACATATATATATATATATATATATATATATATATATATTGTAAGTAGTTGATGACCTTAATCGAGGGTGACCCAAAAGCTCCCTTTTCAATATCTACTACAATGAGGGGTAGGGGAGGGCGCTACTCCATTCCCTGGATTTCTCCACCTTACCCTTGATCCTTACCTTATAATGCTGAGTGTTAAGAAAGGCAGCATCAGGTAGCATTTTTTGAGTCTTTGGTATGACTCGACCTGGGATTGAACCTCGGTCTCCCGCACCCTAGGCGAACACTCTACTCATTAGGCCATATAATATATTTATTAACAAATAAACTGAAAAGCAAAATTTGCTCGAGTATTTATCTAATATAATGTTTCGCACATTTGCAAACATCATGGGATAAGGATTTTGATAAAGAATGTTTTTGAAAAGAATACAAGTAAAATTAAATTAAACTGTCTCCAATGTTGTCATCGCTATGTATCAAGGAACACTCATTATTGTAGCTCCTTAAAGACTTGAGGAAGAATCACGGACGCCGACTACGCTGATGACTTGGCGTTACTAGCGAATACGCCTAATCAAGCAGAGACACTACTACATAGTCTGGAATGAGCTGCAGCTGGCATTGGCCTACATGTCAATGCAAACAAAACCGAATATATGTGTTACAACCAAACAGGCAACATTGCCACACTAGACGGAGCCTCTCTGAAACTAGTCGACAAATTCACCTACCTAGGAAGCAGCGTCTCATCAACCGAGAAGGACATCGACACACGACTGACGAAGGCATGGACAGCTATCGATAGGCTCTCGATCATATGGAAGTCGGACCTAACAGATAAAATGAAACGCAGTTTCTTCCAGGCAGCGGTTGTGTCGATACTGCTATATGGATGCACCACATGGACGCTTACGAAACGGCTGGAGAGGAGGCTGGACGGAAATTACACAAGAATGTTGAGAGCAGTATTAAACAAGTCCTGGCGACAACACCCCACGAGACTCCAACTATACGGACACTTGCCCCCCATCACAAAAACTATACAAGTTCGACGAACCAGACACGCAGGACACTGCTGGAGAAGCAAGGACGAGCTCATAAGCGATGTACTCCTGTGGACCCCCACTCATGGATGTGCAAGAGTGGGACGACCAGCACGAACTTACATACAGCAGCTATGTGAGGACACGGGTTGTAATCCTGAAGACCTGCCGGAGGCGATGAATGATAGGGAGAAATGGCAAGAGACGGTCAGGGATATCCACGCAGGCGGCGCGACATGATGATGATGATGATATGTGAAGTGATGTAATGTTAATATATCATCTGTCAAATCACAAAAGTGATATATATATATATATATATATATATATATATATATATAACTTTTTGTGATATGACTGATACTATATATATTGGACCGGCTCATTGGCCAAGTGGGTAGAGTTTTCACCAATGGTCAGGGAGACTTGGTTCAATTCCAGGTCGCGTCATACCTAAGACACTTAAAATGGTACTTGATACCTCCTTGAAAACACTCAGCAATATAAGGTACGTATCAAGGGTAAAGTGGAGCTATCCAGGGAAAGGAGTAACGCCCTCCCCTACACCTCGGTGTTGTAGCTATTGAAAAGGGAGCCTTCGGGTGGCCCTCGACTATGGTCGCCAACCTTACTTACTTATATATATATATATATATATATATTGTAACAGTGTTGGTTGTCACTAATTGACTTTGTGGGTTTGTGGCGAACCAAGAGCGGTATATTTTGTAGAGTGCTCAATATCTGTGATAGAGCTATTATATAATAATAATAATAATAATAATAAATAAATATATAGTAGATTTTATGTACTTTATTTAATGCCTTGGAAGTTGGTCTGCGACCTTAATTTTCATAAAGTTTTGCAAACAACAATAAGCCAGATAACGAAAGAAAATGAAGAAATCGGAAAAATCGAAAAATACAGTCAAAAACAGTTAGAATTGTGTACTAATCTTTATATATATATATATATATGTATATATGTATGTGTGTGTGTGTGTGTGTGTGTGTGTGTGTGTGTTATAGTTGCGTATTATTGTGTGTGGACGTGTAAGTGGTGTTTCGTATTTTTCGATTTTTGACAATTATTACTATATTTAGAAGTGCAAACTGTGTCACCGTGTTGATTTATTTGACTATAACCCTTAAACTATGGAAGCCACACACACACACATATATATATATATATATATATATATATATATATATATATATATATATATATCATCATCATCATCATCATGTCGCGCCGCCTGCGCGGATATCCCTGACCGTCTCTCGCCATTTCTCCCTATCACTCATCGCCTCCGGCAGGTCTTCAGGATTACAACCCGTGTCCTCACATAGCTGCTGTATGTAAGTTCGTGCTGGTCGTCCCACACTTGCACATCCATGAGTGGGGGTCCACAGGAGTACTATATATATATACATTCTTGTGCAATTCCCGTCTAGTTTTTCTCTGCAAGCTAAGTCAGAGTCCATGTGGTGCATCCATACAGTAGAATTAACACGACTACAGCTAGGAAAAAAATGTGTTTTATTTTATCGGATACGTTGACTTCCGTATGATAGTCTTGTAACCGTATCCCCAGACAGATAACAACTATAGAAGACAGTAATTACTGGGGATACGGTTACAAGACTCAGCATTCCTATCCGAGGTCGCGGTAAAATCATCTGAAGAAGGCCAGAGGCAAAATTTTGCCGAAACGTAGTGAAAGAAGAAACAACACAAAAAACTACCAAGATGAAGACAAAAAAAAAGTCTGCAATAAATAAAAATTAATTCTCATATGTATAATGGTTTCCCTCAATGGTTGTGGCGAATGAAGGTCTAATCTCTGAACTATTTTTCTTTTCACACTGATAATGTATTTATATTTGCGAAGGCTTGAGTTGAATCGGCTGCACATTTTGATTAACAACCGCTGTTGTTATTTTTCTAATCCGAATGCCAGTTACGGTGAAGGAACAATCTATCCGTCCACGAGGATAGATAACACGCACAAGACGCAACGTGAAATATATACGTCCCTTAATATATATATATATATATATATATATATATATAATGTTTTGCTAAGCTTATGAGAAATCGAAACAATAGGATAGTGTTAGTGATTAACTGTTTTAGTCAGTGGGTTTTTTTTAATTGGCATGTATATTTACGTGTGAGTAGATATAAATCATTAATTCACTCGTTTATTTTTTTTCTCTGCCTTTCATTTATTTTTTATTCAATCAACACTTCTTGAAATATCGACCATTATTTGACTTTTCTTTTTTTTTTTTTTTTTGCATTTTTTCTTGTTTTGTTGTTATTGTCTTTTATCAAAGAAAAAAAAAAAACAAACCTTCACACAAAAAACAAACAACCCCTCCTAAAAAACAAAATAAAAAATAACTCCTACTAGTTTTCAAGTACATAGGCAACCACACCCAATAGCCTATCCACTGCACCTCTATTCAAACCCTCACACCCCTATACACACAGACGAACTCCACTACCCTCTACAGTTTTCTCCAATCCATTCCCATCGAGGAAGCATATAAAAATTTTTTTAAAAGTGACTAATTCACACTTCCCTCCAAAAAGTGTCAGATACCGCTCATTTCTCTCTACTAACTTTTTTTCACACACGTCATCGTCACGTGGTCTTAGGATCGGCGCGCGTTTTTTTTTTCTTTCTAAGCTTGACGATGCATTGTTTATTAAAATATATTTGATTTGAGCGAATTTATTTTTTATTTTTATTTTATTTTCTGGGCTAGAAGATATGTTTTTATAAAAATTCTTTTGTTTTTATTTTTAATTTTTTTTGTTTTTAATTCTTGTTTTTTTTTTTTTCTGCTTTAATCTTTTTTTTTTTTTTTCATTTCTTTTTCTTTTTACTCGTCCCGGCACATCCCTCATCTTTCTTTTCCTTAGTTCCTTTCTCGATGTCTCTCTCCCTTCTTCTTCTTCTTCTTCTTCTTCTTCTTCTTCTTCTTCTTCTTTTTCTTCTTCTTCTTCTTCTTCTTCTTCTTCTTCTTCACTATTTGATAGCGCTTTTACCATAATCTTAAATTGCATTTTTTTTATTAATGAAATTCTTTCTTTCTTTCTTTCTTTCTTTCTTTCTTATAATCGGATATTTTTCCTATCTATCTCAAATTTATTGTTGTTAATTTCACTCATGATTTTTTTAGAATAAAATAAGCCTCGTAATCTGCGATAAATATACTCAAAATTGTCATGTTTTTACAAGAAATATAAAAGCCTTTATTTTCTTTTATTATAACTTTGAATTAGACCGTTATAAAGTCGATTACATCCCGGGTTCAATCCCAGGTCGCGACATACCAAAAACTTTAAAAATGGTACTTGATACCTCCTCACCAATAAAAGGTACATATCAAGGGCAAAGTGGAGCAATCCAGGGAAAGGAATAGAGTCCTCCCTACACCTCAGTGTAGTAGCTATTGAAAAGGGAGCCTTCTGGTCACTCTCGACTACAGTCACCAACTTTACTTTACAACTACGTTTGTCTTAATTAACAAGCCAAAAGTAATCATATTGTTTCAAATGACTAATAACACAAATATTTTTAAAGGAAATTATTCTCAATATAAATAATTGTACACATTTAAATGGTTACAAATTTTATTTAATCCTATCATTTTATTTGCACATAGTTGTATGGTCTCAAGGATCCTTTACCAATATTAATAATTTTCAAAATCATCCATTTGACACAAAGATAGGACCGTAATTAGTACAATCAATCCAAATCAGAATAGACCTTGGAGTAATGGCAAAAAAATGTACCTTCACACTCCACAGAGCTTCTTTACCGAATTCGGTTTTGTGTGAAACCCTGGATTGAATTTTTTGATTGTGCGTTATTGTATATATATATATATATATATATGTTTGGTTTGATTTCTTTTGTTTAAGGGCATATCAACCTTAGTTGGTTATTTGATGCCAAAGCTATTCTCCTGGAAGAACAGTAGTGGTACTATTTAACCCATAGCTGGGAATATATATATATATATATATATATATATATATATATATGTGTGTGTGTGTGTGTGTGTGTGTGTGTGTTAGCAGCATTACCTCTTTGTGTACATATTTTTGTTTAGATCCTTTCAAATTGTTTTGATATCCGGCTGGAATTGGTGAACAAATTTTCCGTATTCAACTGATTCCTAAGTATTTTCGAACCCTCTCAGGCCTTTCTCGAAGGGGGTAGGGCGTATATTGCAAAAGTATAATACAGAGTTTAATTGATTGCGGTTTAATTTTTTTTTCTATATATGGCAACAGTGGCTAAAAACATTGGAGTAATTTAGCACTGGTTTAAAGATTAATTTTTTCAAGGTTAGGACGTTTGTTTCTAATTTGTAGGGCTTCGAGAATTTAAAGTCTTCGTTTGTCATTTTGTTGTTCCAATATTGCCGTGATTTCGATAAGATTTTTTCGAAATTCAGCTGTAGGGCAGGAATGTATTTTTAGATATGTTTTTGAGCAAGTGTCGGATAGATGCATGGTAAGTCGCCCAGACTAAGTAGTTAACGTTAAACCAACGTACATACTTTTGTTCTTGGAGATACAATCTCCTAAAGGACTTTTAAATTGATATATAACATTCTTTGCAAAACTCTAACTGAGGGTGTTGGAATTATTATTTATAACCAAGCTAGAGTTTTTAAATTTATTATAGTATATATTCAGTTTTGTTCTTTTATTAGGGTTATGTCTTTAGCTTCTGTTGCCATATATAGAATAAAAGAAATTACACCAGTATAAATAAAACGCTGTCTTGTACTTTTGCAATATACACATCCCCTGATAATAGACCGACAGAGACACGAACGTATTGGGAACCAGTTAAATACGGAACGCTTGTTAGCTGATTTTAGTTTGATATCTAAACAACTATACGGTGATTTGAAAAGACTGAAACAAAAATAAAGACAAAGATTGTAATATTTAATCATATATATATATATATATATATATATGTGTGTGTGTTACATAGCCAGATATTAATATGTTAAATGTACATATACATACAGATATATAGAACACGTTCACACATGTTCATAAACATATAGGAATCTGAAAAACACGAAATTGGTTCAGGTACGAAACTTTTATTCACGTTTTTGAGTTTAAAGGTTTTTCGATATGAGGAGAGAGAGAGAGAGAGAGAGAGAGAGAGAGAGAGAGAGAGACACACACACACACACAATTTCTTCAACAAACGCGTGGTACATTTCGTAGACCTCGACTGGTCTCGCCGAGGGGAGACCAAAAATCGACATTCTTCGTCCAAGCCCAAATCTCAACTAAGTCACCCAATCAACTCACGGCGCCCGTAGCGCACAAAGTCGTCTGGCCTCACCCAGGTCTGAATCTCAACTAACTGCTTTTTTTCAAATCTCAAAATCCTCAGCCCCGCTGCCGGGCATGACGTCATTCACGTCCCCGATGCTATTTCCTATCTGGGGTTTTTATTGTGACATCTCTGATTGTCACATCCACCCAGCGCGTGCGTGAACACCTGCACTCAACTAAACCATGCACTAACTAACCCACGCACTAAGCGAAAGGTTTTCAGCCTAACTAAACCGAAAGGCAAGATATATAAAACGAAAAATGATAATTTAAAAAATCCCTCAGCAATTATATAACATATATATAAAAGCAGATATTCCTAAACAAAAACCAATGTGATACATAAGCGTTTAAATTTCCTTCGCTTACGCTTGATTCCTCGTGGCTGAGTGGTAGAGTCTTGGATTGGCGTTTGAATCAACCGGGTTTCGATCCCAACTTCGGGAATCTAACCTGTCTAGCCACACTGACGAGTTCTGATAGAACAAAGCAGGTCTGTCTGAGTATGATAATATATATATGTGTATGTGTGTGAGAGATGAACTGAAAAATATATGTAGAATGAATTAAACGGACGAGAAATGCATTGGTCTAAGACAAGAAATACAGTCTATAGAAAAAAACTCTTTTGATTTACACTTAAAACTGCAAGTGCTTATGTTTTCATTTTGCCTGCAATATTGACAGTCATTCGGCTGTACAGGAGCATCTCCCCACAAAAAAATATAATGCACACACAGATACTAATATATCCCTAGTGTTGTGAGTAAACAAGATTTCAGCCTGTGCAGTCATACAACTCAGCATATTACCGCACATTTTTATACACAGATGCATACCAAAATGTATAGGAGTATCTTTATTCTTATATGAACAATGACATTCATTTTATGGATTGTATATCATTCTTTTATTTCATGCAAATATTTGCTCATGATATATCCTCGTGTACTTTCTCTCTTTGGCGTAACTGATGATTTTTTGGTATATTTATTGATTAATTAATTTATTTGTGCCAACACGCGTTTCGGCATCAAATGCAAAAACAGTCCATTAAAAATCATTTTAAATATGAAAATAAAATAAAATAATATTAATAGAAAAATTTTTCATTTAAGACGAAAGTCATCATCAGGGTTGAAAACCTTGAAAGAAATGAAAGAAATTTTATAAAACCATTTCCATTATCGAAGAGCAAAATATTTTTTAAAACAACTTATTTTGATTATTTCAGCTTTTATCATGAAAATCCAGTGAGTCAGTCTTTAAAAGCTTCGTCGATATGTAAATTAATTTTCTAAAATCCTGTTTTTGGCTCAATTGGTTGGGGCTACATAATACACCAACTTCTTCTCTGGAGACCCCCCCACCAACGAGTGTCCTGGTTATAATACTAAACAATCTGATGGTGAGTTTCAAGTAATGCTTGATCTTTGCAGAGATTCAGTCGGTATATTCTGCAACCACAGCCAACTGAGCCAATAATATCTTGGGAGTTTATATCGGTAATCTTGGCTTTCTGCAACTATTGCATTATTTTTCGTACTCTTTTCTTTACTCCACTTTTTTTCAGGGGTTGGGCCCTGTGGTGTAATTGCCCAGTGGCGTAATTTCCCTGTTGGCTGGGGCTGTAGAATACACCGACTGAACCTCTACGGAGGGGTAAGACCCCACCTCCAACGAGTGTCCTAGATATGACACAAAACAATCTGGTGTTGAAGTTCCTGTGATGCTGGTGCTTTGGGGAATGCACACACACACACACACACACACACACACACACACACACACACACACACATATATATATATATATGGCCATTGCTCCCAGGTCCACTCTGGCCCGGAATAGTAGCACCTAACAGGACCCCATCAATTTGTTGAATAAAACTAAACAGCATACTTAGGCTAAACTGAATTGTTTGAATTGGAACTGTTTGACTCTACTGAAGAGCTTTAAATAGAAATGTTTTTGGCAATTAAACTGTACTTACATTTAAACTGCGTACTTATGCTAAATTGAATTGTTTGAAATGAAACTGTTTTTGACATTGAAACTGTACTTACAATAAACTGAATTGTTATAAATAGAACTGTTTTGACATTTAACTGTGTTTAAACAAAATCTGTACTAATACTAAACTGAATTAGCTGAATTCTAAATGTTTGAATAAAATGAACAGCTTGAAATAGAACTGTTTTAATTATTAAACTGTGTACTCATGCTGAACTGAATTGCTTGAAATGGAACTGACTATTTGCATAAAAATTTGTTTTGGCGTTAAATAGCCTACGAAGGTTGATATGCCATAAAATCCAAACAACCAGTGGCGTAAGTGCTTTTGAGGTGCATACGATAAGTTTCCTGACTTTACTCTATACCCTAGACAAAGTCTTGTTGATTACGTTCTTTGATGTGAGGGACATTGTCCACAGGTGTTTCTTGTCATACGACAAGAAGAGCAATCATCTAGTCTTCAAGTGGATCATGTGACATATGTTTTTCTCAATAGGTGAGAAGAGACGAGAGTTGTATGAATATTCCAGGGAAAATTATAAAAGGATAGCAAGAATTTAAAACAAATTAATTAATAAAAATTGCTGGTTGGCCAACAATGACAGGTCCATGTGTAGCAGTCCATAGGTGAAGGTCGCTTATGATTTCGGCCAATACTGGTATGCCCATGTGTAGGAGTCCATAGGTGAAGGTCGCTTATGATTTCGGCAAATACTGGTATGCCCATGTGCAGCAGTCCATAGGTGAAGGTCGCTTATGATTTCAGCCAATACTGGTATGTACATGTGTAGGAGTCCATAGGAGAAGGTCGCTTAGGATTTCAGCCAACACTGGCGTGTCTATGTGTAAGAATCCAATGGAGAAATTCGGTTGTGAATCCGGCCATCACTGGTGTGTCCACGTGTTGGAGTACATTAGAGTAAATCGCGGGAACAGATGAGAAAACGGTCGCATGAGAGTGGGGGAATTATTAGAAGACGTCGTTGAAATCCCAGAAGCGTAATGGCTAAAATACTGGACTGCCGATTCGAAGTAAATCAGCTTAACGCTACTACGTTAACTTTCGGATTAATTGTCTTGGGGAAGGCATGAATCCTCCTATCCTTGCAGCTCTGGGTTAAATAATGTCTTTGCTTTTCTTCTACAAGAATGTCTTTGACATTTGATAATCCAGGATGGTTGATATGTATTTTAACAAAGAAACCCAATCAATTAATCTAAACAGGTCAGTCAGTTAATAAATAATTTCAATTTTGGAGTGAGCCAAACCTCAGTAAGGCGGTACTGCGAGCGGGACTAGAGTCCTTAAAGAAGATCTGGTGCATAGGCAATCACCAGTCGTCTATATAGCTTTGTCCAGCTCTGCACTGAAATCCAAGTGCAGATCCATAGTCTTGTGAGATTGATGGATGCCATGATATATATATATAGTCATGAATCAACATATCCAACTAGAAGAGAGTTTGTGTGGACACCTGATAATGATAGGGACTGACATACATGCATCACACTCATCACTCACACTCATGATAAAGACATTTACACTGATCACTCACACTCATTACACACGCATAGCACTCATCACTCACCCTCATAATTCAAGCACCATATTTATCACACACACAACACACTCATCATTCCCACTCATCACACAAGCATCATGTCCATCCCTCACACTCATCATAAAAGCATTTACAAACATGTCTCCCACTCATCACAAACACATAACACTCACCATTCATACTGACCATACAGGCACGATACTCATCCCTCACACTCATTACATGGGCATCATACTTATCAGTCACACTCATCACACTCGTATCACACCAAGTTCACACTCACCATAATTAATACCTAATAATATCTTTTATGGGTGTGCAATTGTCAAATATCTTTAAAATTCTTATTTGGAGGTAATATATATATATATATATATATATATATATATATATATATATATATTGAAGAGTGTATATTTAAGCAACGACTTATTATTCAAGCAAGTTTTTTTCAATACGATGTAACATTGTTTAATGTTTTTAATTTTATTTTTCAAGACTCCTTGTTATTTTTCAAGTGTCGGGATCTAGATGGTAAAGGAATTGTCCCATATTCTCTGCCCAAGCGCTTTCGACCATACTTTTGGTCTTCATCAGAAGTAGTTTAGTTTTGAGTTGACTGTTTGAGTTTTTACCGTTTTAATGATTTGTAGCGTTTTGTTTTGAAGTTGTCGGTTGGAACGTTTTCAGCGCTTTGTTTTTAAAACGTTTGCATGGAAAAAGGTTTACTAATAGTGTTAGTGACTTTTAGTTATTGAAAATATTTGATATGTTGGTGCCTGTGTTAAATGCAATTTTATTTATGTTTGTTTTTTTAAATTTTTTATGCTCTTTTGCTTCTTGGATATGAATTCGTTTTTATTACTGCTTTTATATGTAATTATTGCATTATCTGTGAAAAACTTCCTTACATCGAAAGACGTAAGTTGATTAGTGCTATATATATATATATATATATAAATATATATATTGGCAGCATTTCTTCATTATTAAAAATTTCATTAAACATAATAGACATTATTATTATCAGGGATACAATCTCCTAAATTTAAATATCTTTTAGGAGATTGTATCTCTGATAATAATAATATATATGTTGGTTTAACCTCAACTACCCTGTCGAGGAGACTTACAATGCACCTTTCTGATACAAGTTCAATAGCTCAGCATTAAAAAAAACAGTCATGTCCAACAATAGAATTACGGAAAATTCTTACCGACAACACAACAATTTTAGAAGATCAGAATAATAAACAAAAACTACAGATTCTCGAAGCACTACATATTAGAAACATGCAACCGACACTTAATAGAATTAATTTTCAAACTAGGGCTAATGTACTTAAATGTCTTTAGCTACTGACACAAATTATAGAAACCCATTTAAAAGCAAACGCCATAATCTTCTACGGTAAAGACGCTCTTACATAGTGGTAATATGCTAAAACAAAAGTTACATCAGTTTTGTAATAGATCCTCCCCTGATGATGGCCCAAAGTCGGGCAAAAAGTACTAGGGATACATTCAACTATGGACAATACATAAATCAATTCCCCCGAATCGGACAGGAAATTGACTGACAACGTAAACGCGCTTCGAGATTCTATCGGAAAGAGTCCGAAAAAGCCCCTCCAAAGATGTTCCCAAAAACTTGGTCTTTCCTGTTCACTCTACGATGAAGTCAATCAATTTCTGCCCTTATTATCTGGTTTGACTTTTCTAAAGTAATACGATTGTTTTTTTCAAGACTCAGATGAAAAAGGGAACAATATATATTAGAGCGAAGTATATATATATATATATATAGTCATCCACAGACTGTTTCGTTCTATCAGAACTCTTCAGTGTGGCTAGACACGTAGGATGCTCGAGGCTGGGATCGAAACCCATCCAACATTACGTTTGACTAAGTCTCAGACCGCTCGGCCAACAAGCGTATCACGTTTGGCTAAGGGAATTTTTAAGGTATTTATGTAGTAACAGCAGCAGTAGCCGTTTGCTTACATTTTTTAAATACCCTATCGGCTACCAGAGTGCTCACTTCTTTCGAAGAGCTTTGCATTAAGCGAGCGGCAGCCGAAAATTCCTTCGCCAGAGTGCTCAACCCCCATGGGGGAATATATATATATATGTGTGTGTGCGTGTGTGCGTGTGTGTGTGTATAATGTCTAAACTATGCGATGATAGATATACATACAAATATATAAATATATGTGTATGTATGTTGGTATATACAACTGGATATATATATATATATATATATATATATATATATGTGTGTGTGTGTGTGTGTGTATGTGTGTGTGTGTGATTTCAAGAAAAAAACAATATTCGGTCATATTAGGATTATAAATTTATTTCCACCCTGGTTAGAGCATTGATATGAATCAAAGACTCTAAATGAATTGTTAACAGGACTTCAACATATCCAATAGGAAAATAAAATATATTACAACCAGATAGGAGGGATAGTAAAAAGGAGGAAAGAGAGGGGGGATAGTCAAAGGAAGGAAAGAGGGGGAGAAACGAAATCCATTTCAGCTATATATAGCCTTTACCCATATAAGGCTTGTTCCGGTCCCTTCTCGTTTCAGATTAAGACAACTACAAAACCAACAAAATTAACAAGTTAGCAATTACAGTAATACATATCCACATTTCAACCATTTATAACAAAAATTATAAATTTTAATTCCCGTACGTCATCATTTTTCCTTTGAAAGGTACTAAACCCCCTGTCGTTAATAGTAAGACTTATTTAACTATGTTAATATATTTATACCAATTTAATAAATCAATAAGACCGAATGTTACATAGCCAGATACGGCCATGTGCGAAATGGACATCGAACGTTGGTAACATATATACACAGAACATAGGAATCTCGAAATTCGAAAACACGTAACGACTTCTTTGTTCAGGTACGAAACCTTTTTATTACGTTTGAGTTAAAGGTTTCGACATAAGGAGAGAGACACAATCTTACTATTCTGTCGTTATCATCTGGCCTCTATCTCGTGAGGCACCCATGGCGTGCAAATTCATCTAACCGCTGCGAGGCCGAAAGTCGACCATCTCGTCCGCTGTCTAGTTTCAACTCTCTTAACTTTCTTGAAATTCCCAAAATCCACCCCGCTCTTCCGGTGGGTGACGTCATTGGCACTCTGTCACCCATTTCTCTTCTCGGGCTATTGTGACATCTCTGAGTGACACGTCCACTCTGCACGCGCCATCTTTAACACCAGCATCAATGTTGCACCTAACTAACCCATGTGCTGAGCCGAAAGATTCTCAGCCTAACTAAACCCAAAGGCATGAACCGAAATCCCTCGGCCATTATATTACACGAATATTTTTTTCTTGAAATAATATTATTTGCTCTGAGATTTTATTTACATTGAGCTCTTAACCAGGAATATTTGAAATTTCTAAATTTGAATCATTTATTTGTCCTGACGGAATAGTTCCCTACCCCAGTTTTACTGTTACTGTATTGACGAATACCTTATATATATAAATATATATTTTTGTATGTATGTCTATTATCACATATGTGTGTGAGTGTGTTTAATGTCCTATCTACTGAAATGCATATTTTCGGATCTATAAAATAATAGATGTGCACACACACACTGACACACACACACACACACACACACACACACACACACACACATATATATATATATATATATATATATATATATATATATATATACGCTACCCCATGGGGGTTGAGCACTCTGGCGAAGGGATTTACGGCTGTCGCTCGCATAATGCAAAGCTCTTCGAACGAACTGAGCACTCTGGTATCCAGTAAGGTATAAAATGGAAACAAACGAAAGCTACTACTTAATATCTTATAATTCCCTAGCTGACGTGGTACGCTTCTTAGCTGAGCGTTCTGATACTAAGTCTAACGTAAAGTTGGGCGGGTTTCGATCCCAGCTTCTAGCGTCTTCCGTGTGTTGCCACACTGGAGAGTTGTGATACAACGAAACAGTCTGTCTGTTGATGAAAAGATATATACATATATATATATATATAGTAACACCACACTGAACAACTGCTGTACAGGCACTTAACTCCCATCTCTAAAACCATTCAAATAAAAAAAACGAGGATGAAATCATCAGTGATTTTTTCCTGTGGATCCCTTCACATGGACGTCCTAGGGTTGGCCGACCAACGGGAACCTACTTAAAGCGCATCTTCACAGACACAGGATGTTGCTTGAAAGACCTACCGAGAGTGATGAGTAATAGGGACGGGTGGTGAGAGAGAGAAAGGGTTGGTATTGTCAACGATACTTAATGACAATACTGATGATATATATATATATATATTTATATATATGCGTGGTGCATTTAATAATTTTCCAGACGTTTTTGTGCAGACAATTAAAATTGTAGACACTTGACAATTCATTATGTTATTGCTATCCATCTTATGAGATGACTGACCAATTTTTATGATTTCAGGTTCAAATCAACAGCTACAGCAGGAATTGGAATACACCCTACTAAAGCCTGATTGTCACAGCTGGTGAATTTAAAAAATGCAATCTGGACGTGAGGACACTTTAGGAGAACGATATGCAATAAAATTCTGTTTTAAACTTGGAAAAAAATGCCACAGAAACGTATGGAATGCTTCAGAGTTTGTTTTTTTTTTGTTGGATCAGCTTGCATGAATCGAGCATCAGTTTTTGAGTGGCATAAGATATTCAAAGAAAGCAAGGAGTCTGTGAGGGATGATGAGAGGTGTAGGAGGAGTAAGGAAGTCAATACACCAGTGTTGATTCGCCAAATGGTTAGGGTTAGGGTTACTATGTTACTATATTGAGGTTTTAAGGGAGTTCATTCAGGAAGAGATTCCTTGAGAAGAGGCCAGGACTCTTCAAATCGGGTCAGTAGCATTTCCACCAGGACAATACACCAATCCACAACTCCACCCTTGTCACAGACTATTTGACTAAGATGGGCACCAAGACAGTTGCTCACCCACCCTATAGTCGAGACCTTGCTCCCTGTGACTTTTGGTTATTCTCTAGCTCAGAGGCTGTCGTTATGAGACAACTGAGGAGATGAAAGAGGCTGTGACGAAGGTCATTGACACACTCATACAAGAGGACTTCCATGGAGCCTTGGAGAATTTGTTGGAACGGTAGAACAAGTGCATTGCAGCCGGAGGAAATTACTTCAAAGGGGACTAGAGTTTCATGTGTGTACTATCAATGAAAGTGCCCATTTGAAAAAAGTCTGGAAACTTATTTAATGATCCTCGTATATATATATCGGTGTGTGGATGAGTGCTGTCTGATCTCAATTGTTTCTCTGATAAGATTCAGTAAAATACTGTCAGGGAAAAACAAATAAATAAAACCAATGGCTGAAGAAAAAAATATTGTTTTGAAGACAGAAAACAAATCGGAATTTGGAGCGTGTGAAATATGTTACCGACCAGGAATGAAAACAAACTGTTTTTCATGCATTCAATAAATTGTACTCACACAACACCACACACACACACACACACACACACACACACACACACACATATATATATATATATATATATAAAGATTCACGCACACACATATATGCATATATATATACGCAAACATACATGTACACACAGACATATATACACATATTCACACGTATATACACACACTTATACACACATACATACATACATACACAAACACACACAGACACACATACATATATATATTTATAAACACACACATATATGCATATACATATACGCAAACATCCATATATATATGACAGACATACATGTACACACAGACATATATATACATATTCACACATATACATATACCCCCTACACACATCTATATATATATATATATATATATATGCTCAGAAATGCACATATATATACACACACACACTAATAGACAATCACACACATTTATATATATATGTATATCTGCGCATATATAAGATTATGTAAGTCAGCAGACCCTGATTTCTATATTTTTTGCGAGAAATTAGTTCAAATTTACTAACAATAAAAGATAATTCAAGACTAGACAAAAACATAATAAAAATCCAGAAAGTTGACATAATTGTCACACACACACACACACACACACATATATATATATGTACGCAGCCAAATATATGTGTCTGTATATATATATATATATATATAGAGAGAGAGAGAGAGAGACAGACAGACAAACAGACAGACTGCTAGGGAGACAGAGACAGATAGAGAGATAGCAACAGAGAGATAATGAAAGAGAGAGGGAGAGAAATATACATATATGCATTTATGCATGTAAGTATATATATATATATATATAATTATGAGGCCTCAGATAACATCAATGAATAAAATATCTGAATAACATTGAGACACGTCAAAAATCAAATATACAACATATACAATATGTGTGTAGACGATTTGGCTGACGATAAAAAAAATAAGTAAATATTGTGTCAATAAAAGAAAATAAAATGGAATTTGGATCGGAAAAAAAAATGGCACAGAAAGAAAACAACGTTTTCGTGATATACAATTATTAAATAAGCTATTTGTTTGTGAAAAGATACATGTTTGGCTTATTTTTCTTTGTAAATCTCTACAAAAAAAAAAAAGAAGCTAAACTGAATATGTTTATTTTTTAGTTAAACACTAGCAATCTAGAGACGTATAGTTCTATTCATGTCATTCAGTTTATAACTATTTCATTTAAAATACATACATATATATATATATATATATATATATATATATATATATATATATATATATATATGTATTATTCAGTCCAATTAAACCGGAGTCGGGAATAATTTCTTCAGGACAAAAAATCATTCAACTATGAACGATGAAATGAATAAAATAGAATAAAATAAAATTAAATTAAATTAAATTAAATTAAAAAATTAGAAGACACCATGTGATGTGTACGTACTTTTCAATGGAAGGGTAACTGAATTAATAGGCTCGAATATTAATTTTGAATTTAAAATTCTAATCTTAAATTTTGAATTAAATTTAAGACAAGTATTACTGTATCCTTACGTAAGGTTATTAAGGAATGTTATACTGCCCTAAATTATTATTAAATCTGGAGTTCTAAGTTGAAAAGTATTTAGAATTTGAAAATTAAAAAAAATTAATTTACTATAATTCCAACCGGTAATAAAAACTAAAAACCGGAAGTGGGCGAAATGGGGAGGAAACTCACTCTACCACCTCCCACCCTTCCATCCTGTGTCTATTCTGAATTATTTTATGCATTAGATCCGAAGAAATCATGTTATTTTTGGTATTATTGATTCATATCATACCCGTAACAGGATGGAAATAAATTTATAATCATAAAGTGACCGGTTTTTGTTTTTCTTAAAGAAATATATATATATATATATATATATATATAAAGAGAAAGAGACTGAGAGAGAGAGGCATGTTTGATTTAATAATAAAAACACATCTTGTCTATATGATTTTATTAGCATTCTTTGAAGTTTCCTGACGATTGAGTGGGAGTTGGTAGATGAATCTAACGAAATTGTCCCAAGCGCTTTCGGATCTTTCATAGGCCATCATCGGTAGTTTTCTGCAAGTGTAAAAAAAAATCTTGATTTTTTTATAACAGATTACGTAAAAATTACGAAACGTTAGTATTCTACTTCCGTTGTAGCTTTCTCTCTTAAATTCGTTCGATGTCATCAGCATCTCTGTTTAATTCAATTATACCTTTACTTAATTTTTGGAATATAAAAAAAAAAACCCAGAAAACTTAAGATTAAAAAAAAAAGAATTTATGGCAAACTGAATTGCTAGAAATAGAACTGTTTTTATATATAAAAATAGATTTTGCATTAAATAACCTACAATGATTGATATGCCATAATGTAACATATTCAAGATAGGACCAAGATACGAATATGTGAAATATACTTAGGGAATCCTGAAATACGCTAAACACTGACGACTCTCTTGGTTCAGGTACTAAACCTTTATTACCTTCTTGACTTTTAGGCTTTCGACACGAGGAAAGAGAGAGAGACACACAATTTTTACTATGCTGACTGTTCCATCTAAACCAACAACCTGCGGCGCATCTCGTAGACCCCAACTGGCTTGGCCTCGCCGAGCTCAGAAAATCAACTCGCCCCGTCTAAGTTCAAATCTCAACTAGCTGCTTTTTTCAAAATACCCAAAAATCCCAGCCCATCGGAATCATTCACATCCCCAGTTTCATTTCCTATCCGCGGTTTTTATTATGACATATATGATTGTCACATCTTCCCCACGCGAGCGTGAACACCTGGACTCAATGTGTGCACCTAACTAACCCGAATTATAAGATATAACCAACGAAAAATGATAATATAAAAAAAATCCTTCTGCAATTATATAACAATAAAACCAAACTAAACCAAGCCAAAGCAGAAGTGCATTGTGACTTGACTATATAAGGAAGTGAAATATAAACTTCCCCTTTTGTTTTAATCAATAGACAAAGTAAAGGTAGCAAAAAAGGGTTCTAATCGAGTCGTAGGCAAGGTGCCATTACCTTTTTCATGTTGGACAAGCCTGACGGTAGTTTCTCCTCTTGTTTTCTCTAGAAACGATAAATAATTTCCTCGACAATTTTCTTTGGTTTCTTTGGTTTAATGGCATATCAATCTTCGTGGGTTATTTAATTCCTAAGCCATCAAAGTAGAAGAACTGTAGTGGTACTGTAGCACTATGTGGTTGGGCTGTCAAAGCAGACGATTCAATTGTCGGTTTTGGCGCGAAACCAGACAAAGGATTCTTGGACATGAAATCTCGCCGTATCCGGAAATGGTAAGGGGACGCGAATGAGAGTTGACTACGTGACCCAAGAGAGGGGAGTTGGTGGCTGGAGAGCAGAGAGGGCAGTTGCGGCTGGACAGGAGAGAGGCGAACAGCAGAGAGGCGAGGCAGCATGGGATAGGGTCCAGCGAAAGTGAGTCAAGATGAGTCTGATTCCAAGAGCATTGTGGAAGTTTCGCTAGTAACCCACGCTAGCGTTAGTCCATATATGCTATCAGGAATGCACATGCATGTAGTGTTGCATACCTTCCTCTGCTCTTGGTTAACCCCAAGCTTTGTTTGTTCGTTTGTCCTTCTATTTTCTCCGTTCCCTCGATCGTATTTTTGTGTAGGTAAAGATATGTGCGTTGCCCCCTCGAACCACTAGTTGATCACCGGCCGGCTAAGAAGTGACATGGTTAGAATACTGAGAAAATGTGGTGGGGGAGAGGAGGTAACGTTTTACAGTACTAGAGTGGAGTCCTCGTGGTGAACTGGCTTAAGTGCTCGACTGCAGCACCGATGTAAGCGAATTCGAACTCTCCCCGTGTTATTACGTTCACTTTCAGACTAATGCCCCGGGAAAAGGCATGAACTCCCTTATTACTCCACTTGTAGGTTATATAGTACTATCTCAAGGATGGCTTTTTTGCCCAGTCGGCTGGGGCAGTAGAATACACCGACTGCACCTCTGCAGAGGGGTAAGCCCCCCCCCCAACGAGTGTCCTGGCTATGACTCTAAACAGTCTGGGGCCGTGAGGGATACGGAGCACCCTTTCATTGCCAGGTGCCAGGGATACGGAGCACCCCTTCATTGCTCCCAGTTCCACTAGGGCCCGGCCCGGTAGCACCTGATAGGGCCCTATCTATGGGTTAAATAGAACTAACGGCATACTTATTCTAAACTGAATATCTTGAAATAGAAATGTTTTTTGACAATTGACCGTGCTTACATTTGAAGTGCGTACTTGTGCTAAACTGAATTATTTCAAATAGAACTGTTTTTTGACATTGAAACTGTATTTACACCAAACTAAATTGTTTAACATAGAACTGTTCTGACATGTAACTGTGTGTAAACAAAATCTGTACTTTTACTAAACTGAATTAGCTGAAGTAGAATTGCTTGACTAAACTGAATACCTCGAAATAGAAATGTTTTTTCAACAATTTCAACAATTAAACTGTACTTACATTTAAACTGCGTGCTTTTGCTAAACTGAATTGTTTTAAAATGAACTATTTTTGACATTGAAACTGTACTTACTCTAAACTGAATTGTTATATATAACTGCTTGAATAGTTTGAAATAGAAATGTTTTTGTCAATTAAAATGTGTACTCATGCTAAACTGAATTGTTTTAAATAGAACTGATTATTTACATAAAGATGGATTTGGCTTTAATTAACCTACAAAGGTCGATATGCCATAAAACCCAACAAAACAAACCAACAAAGGATGGCTTTGAATTTAAATAACCAACGAAGGTTGATATACCATGAAACAAAGAACCCAAAACCAAAATGTCAAAGTACATGATGTCTCAAAATATATTCAACCCATTAATGTAATGAAATAACAATTTATTCCTAAGACAAGAAAGTTCATGTCAGCTTTCGTAAGTTTATGTTTGATCTGGATTCTGTATGGGTACAGCTGAAGATTCTTCTTTAAGATTCTTTCCAACGATGCACATGAATGATCATGTTCTTGGGAAAGTCTTCAGAAGAACATTTTCGGACTCCTTCCGATGGAATCTCTCACCGCATTGGCATTGTCAGAACATCTTGCAATCAACTTCCTACCAGATCTGGGATTTTCTGCCTTCTTGCAGAGGTTGTTTACAGACCCTGTGGCTAGAAATTTACGTATCCATCAATAAATTTGGCTGTTTTTTTTTTTTTAATAAAACAAAATTTAATCAGAAAAACAATCCGTTTATTAGTACTGAAACAAATGTGACAAGTCTCCAGTTTGCATTGTTTTCGCCAATGGTCCGGGAGGCCTGGGTTCCATTATAAAGTCGATTACATCCCGGGTTCAATGCCAGGTCGCGTCATACCAAAGATTTTAAAAACGGTGCTTGATACCTCCTTGCTTAACACTCAGCAATATAAGGTACGTATCAAGGGTAAAATGGAGCAATCCAGTGAAAGGAGAAGCGCCCTCCCCTTCACCTTGGTATAGTAGCTATTGAAAAGGGAGCCTTCTGGTCACCTTCGACTACAGTCGCCAACTTTACTTTTACTTACTGTCTGTGAAAGAGGCTTACGGTGTATTATCCTTGGGCATATTTTCCCTCTCTCACTAAGAACCTTCAATTTATTGTTATATTATATCTTTATCCTTCCAATCACAAACATAGCCACCACCACCACATGAGTTCTGAAGAAAAGCCTGAAATGCTGTCTAGGTTCCAGTGGATATAGCGTTATCAATCACTTTTATGTAACTGCATAGGCAGAACATCGAACGCTATCATTTTTTAACTATGGAAGCGCCTAACAGTTGTTTATCGTTTGTTCTTAAGTGTAGCGTTGAATTCTCTCATGAGTTCCTCTTTTCAGATAAAAAGAGTAGAAAGCAGAATTTGATGGCAGGAGTTGAATCTTCCATAATTGAAAACCGGGCTGCATGAGACATGACATATCATTTGACAGGCCGAACTACTTCAGAAAGTCAAGGTAATTTTACGTTGAAGACACTGCAAATATTTTTATTCCTCAAGACAAAACGCGAAAGCATTTGCATTAGAAATTGGGATCGTTTTTTTTTTTTAATCTTTAGTAAAGAGATCTATAAAAATGGAAGTTTTAGATAAGCCAAATAGAAAGCCCCGCGGATTGCAGTGTGCCCGTGACAGGTGTTGGACAATGTAATGAGATTCTGAGACAATTCTAACCTAAGCTCCATAAGTATCATCATTTATTTAAATATTTACTTTTTCTCCCTCCCCCGGAACAAAGCATGGACGAAAACAGACGCATTCACAGACACATACACATATTAAGTCATAGGAAATGGACACGGCGACACGAGTTCAAACCCTTGACGAAACTGATTGCATTTCACATAGCACTAATACCCTTGGGAAAGGTATGAATCCAATTATTCTCCCCCCAAGTTATGGATAAATAGTAGGACAGACTAGGTTCTTCAGCCTTGGTGAGGCAACTAGTCTAGGAGAAGGAAAACTCTGAATTAAAACCTGTTAAATAAAAAAAATCATTCCTTAATTATATAACAACATAATAACATTCCTTAATTATATAACAAAATGTGAAGGAGGTGCCCGTGGTGTAATGGTTAAAACCTGTTAAATAAAAAAAAATCATTCCTTAATTATATAACAACATAATAACATTCCTTAATTATATAACAAAATGTGAAGGAGGTGCCCGTGGTGTAATGGTTATCGTCGTAGAAAATGGACACAGAGACACGAGTTCAAATCCTGATTGCATTTCACTTAGCACTAATACCCTTGGGAAAGGTATAAATCCAATTATTCTCCCTCCAGCAATGGGTAAATAGTAGGACAGACTAGGTTCTTCAGCCTTGGTTAGGCAACTAGTCTAGGAGAAGGAAAACTCTGTATTCAAACCTGTTAAATTCCGCTTAAAAATTGACCTTGTATTATATCCTGCCCGAGCGGAAGGGTTTTTAAATATGTACACATATTAAGTTAGCCAGAGTGAAAAGAAAAAATAAACAAAACTCCAAATTCTTGATGCTGTCTATATAAAGATTTAAAAACCTTCCTTAAACAAAATCAACTTCGAATATAGCAGCTACATTAAAAAATATATAGCACATTTTCCATTAATCATTCCTCTTATCTCTCGTAAAACCCCTTAGCTTCTGTAAGTATCCCTACAACTTGTTTTTCTCCTACTTTTTATATTCATATATATGACTCGTTTTTATGTTTTGCCATTTGGTTAATCGGTTCCCAGAGGATTGTTCCAGTTTGGACCGAAAGGTCTTGGGAAATAAACAGTGCCTTGTTAAATTTATTCTACTCGAAAATCAGTCGACTCGTACGAAAACTTGTACAGATCAAAGACAGAATAGACAAACATGAAGTATCTGTACTATCTGAGGAAACATGTTAAAAAATGCTGCCCCTATATATATATATATATATATATATATGTATGTCCTCTTGTGAGCACTTAGACGAAATAGACGAACAGAATTCCTCACAACATACTGTAATGTCGAGGGTATCTAAGAATGAGAAAGCAGAAAGTCTTTAGAAGAACATTATTTACAATTTTCGGACTATTGTCCTCATCTTTGTCACCATGTTTATCACAACGTTTCGGCCGTTTTACGCTCCGGCCTTCTTCAGGTGGCTGAAATGTCGAACTTAAATCTTTATTTCGCTTACCAGGGTAGACTGTTCCAGTTCGACGAGCCATGTTTAATAGATGTTAGTTATCAGTTATCCCCTTTAATTTCCCCTCTGAAGGTTGTCCACTGCCTTCACCGGGTATTGAACTCACACTCTTTGGGTATGTCACTGGATCTAACGAACGCCTTTATCCACTGTGCCATGTGTCCTTGAGGACATCTGTGTATGGATTTATAAACAATTGGCCACATACGACTTTTACTCTTTTACTGTTTAGAAGTCAACTCATTTGTTGAATTCAACAAAACCTCTCAAAATAACCACTCTCAGCCAACCAACGATCACTAACGTATTCTCCACACTTTCTCAGGGTTGTTTCAAAAAATATTCATCTTTGACTTATCACCTGTAAATCACGCCTCTGCAAGTGACTGTGCACATCTGCCACAGCTGCGTGTTGTAGAAGTTATCGCGTGGAAAGCGACAAAAAATAACAATAAGATTAAAATAGCCTGAAACAGTCGAAGGATCAGGTTTAAAATAACAATCAAGAAGACACCAGTGTCCCTACATCAGCGCATAATAACGAATTCACACCACAAGAAGGGTTAATAAATGGAATTGATATGACTTTTAGATTATTTTTTTTACATTTTCGCGAAAGTGTAAGTATGAGTGTTTGTATAGATGATTGAGTGGTGAGGTGCAGTCGGTGTATTCTACAGCCCCAGCCGACTGGGCAAAGATAAAAAAGAGCTTGAGATGATAAAAAAGACAAATTAAGTGGGAAAGAAGGATAAAAAACATGTTTTTGTTTAATGGCATATAAACCTTCATGGGTTACGTAATGCCAAAGTCATCCTTGTTGTGGTACCATTTAAGCCATAGCTGAGGAAGAAAGATAAAACTAGTAGAAAGACAGAAGCAAAAACAGAGAAAACCCCCTTTGAGAAGAAGAAGAAGAAGAAGAAGAAGAAGAAGAAGAAGAAGAAGAAGAAGAAGAAGAAGAAATAAAGACTGAAGGTAAAGAAAATAAAAGAAAAAGCAGAATCAAGTCCTGAGATGAGTTTTGCATAAGTACACAGTTTACACGCCAAAACAGTTCTATTTCAAGCTATTCAGTTTAGCATAAGTACACAGTTTAAATATCAAAACTGTTCTTTTTCAAGTAATTCAGTTAAGTATTAGTATCCATTTTCGTTCCATTTAACCTATAGACTGGGCCCTATCACGTGCTACCACTCCGGGTCAAAGTGGACCTGGCTGTGATGGCAGTGCAGGGGTTCTCCGCATTCCCCAAATCTCCAGCATTACTGGAACCTCAGCATCAAATTGTTTAGTTTTATATGCAGGACATCCATTGGATGGTGGGTCATACCCCTCTGAAGTGGTGCAGTCGGTGTATTCTTAAGCCCCAGTTTTTTTTGCCTCTAGTCTGCTATGAATACTTACTGGATTCAGAGAGAGTTTTTAATGGATAAGAAACTACATTCAATGAGAAAAAAGGGTGATCATCGAGAGGAAATCTCTAATGCAAGCAATAATTAGTGCAAATCCAGGTTTCTGCAAGATATAATTAATCGAACAAAATTCAAATTTCGACACCTCCAAAAAAAACAAAAAAAAAACAAAACAAAAAACAAATTAACGAACTGTTATTTATTCAAATTCGACCGTGAATTCTTAGATTATTTTTAAATTTGGCGATGTGAATAATTACATATTCTTTTTTGCTAAGAGAGAAATAATTATACGGGCTCCCTTAAAAAATTGCTTAAATCGATGAATACAACCACGGGTAGAAATTATGGAATTAGCACACTTATAGGACACACACATTCTTTATATTTAGCCGTAAATAAACTAATAATAGATAAGACGCAAAACATTTTTTCAGTTGACGAACATGGAATCATTGAAATGATAACTTTTTTCCCAGACACTGTAGTGGCAAATATTATCAAATAACCCAATATTGAAGAAATGATTTTGGAATTCATATACAAAAAAATAGATTTAATCCTTATTTACCATTTCTAGGTAAATTCCATGGGTCGAGTGTGTAGAAAGCTCACCAATGGCTCGGACAGACGGGGGACCCATCCCCGGTCGAGTCATATCAAAGACACAAAAATGGCACTTGATACGTCCTTGCTTAACTCTCAGTATTCTAAATTACATATCAAGGGTAACGGGGAGTTAACCAAGTAAAGCGACCTCTCCTACACCTCGGTGTAATAGCTATTGAAAAAGAAGCCTTCGGTTCATTGTAGATTACGGTCGCCAAACTTTACTTTTATACATACAATTCCTCCAGCCTTTAGGACCGCCATAATTCTTTCAGACATTGATTTCACTAATAAAAAGTAATATCCTTTTTCAAAGTGTTTCTAACTTTCTTGAATGGCAGTTAATAGATCTTCTTCGGTCGATAGAGTCGTCTCATGAACCATTTTTAAGATTTTTCCATTATAAATTTTTAATTGGATTTATATCCAGACTGTTGCCGGGACATTTCGATGATTTTGTCAGCCTTTCCTAAAGAAAAGCTCTAATTAACTTTGCTCTGTAACAAAATACATTATCATCCGGAAAAATTATTTCACCAACTTTTTATCGATAGAATGGGAAAATTATTTTGGATTTCAATGTATATGTGTAAATTATTTGTGGAGGTAATGATTGCCATCTCATCTGGTCCTTTAAATGACATGCAATATACCCATGCGAATTTATTAACGATTGCCCGGGTTCCATGTCCCTTAAATGACATGCAATGTACACAGGTGCATTGATTGATGAGGTAGGCATTGCCATCTTCTGAGGTCCTTTAAACGACATGCAATGTAGACATCGGCATTGATTGTTGTTTTAATGTTTGATATCTCTTCTGGTCCTTTAGATTACAGGCCTTGCACACATGGGCATTGATAGTTGAGGTAATAACTGCCATCTTCTCTGGTTTTAGGTGCATTGATTGTTGAGGTAGGCATTGCCATCTTCTGAGGTCCTTTCAACGACATGCAATGTAGACATGGTCATTGGTTATTGTTTTAATGTTTGATATCTCTTCTGGTCCTTTAGATAACAAGCCCTACACATGTGCATTGATAGTTGAGGTAATAACTGCCATCTTCTCTGGTTTTAGGTGCATTGATTGTTGAGGTAGGCATTGCCATCTTCTGAGGTCCTTTAAACGACATGCAATGTAGACATGGGCATTGATTTTTGTTTTAATTTTTGATATATCTTCTGGTCCTTTAGATTACATGCCCTGCACACATGTGCATTGATAGGTGAGGTAATAACTGCCATCTTCTCTGTTTTTTTAAATGACATGCAATGCACACAAATGCATTGATTGTGGAGGTAATGATTGCCATCATCTCATGCCCTCTAGATAAAATGCTACGTAGACATGTGCATTGATTGTTGAGGTAATAATTCCCATCGCCTCATGTTTTTATTAAATGAGATGCAATATAAACATATGCATTGATTATTGAGGTAATCATTGGCATTTCCTCCGGTCCTTTAAATGTCATACAATGTAAACGTATGCATTGATTAATGCGGTAATGATTGGCATTTTCTCTGGTCCTTTAAATAACCTGCAATGTACACATGTGCTTTGATTGTGAAGGTAATAGTTGCCATTATCCCATGTCCTTTAAATGAGCAATGTAAACATGGATTAATTGTTGAGGTAATCATTAGCATTTATTCTTGTCCATTTAAACAACATGCAATGTAAACATATGGATTGATTGTTGAGTTAATGATTGTCATTTTCTCTGGTCCTTTAAATGACCTATAATGTACAAATGTGTATTGATTATTTAGGTAATGATTATCATATCCTTTTGTCCTCTAAATGACATGCAATGTACACAGGCATATTAGATTTTTGTTGTAATGATTGCTATCTCCACTCGTCATCTAAATTACAATGAATCTACCCATGTGGATTGATTGTGGAGGTTGTGATTGCCATCTCCTCTATTCCTTAAAATGATATGCAATGCACACATGTGGATTGATTTTTGTGTCTTTGTATTTTATATCTTTTAAATGATATGAATAGCTTATTTTTTAGGCAGTCATCTT
Organism: Sepioteuthis lessoniana; assembly: GCA_963585895.1. Classification (NCBI taxonomy): domain Eukaryota; kingdom Metazoa; phylum Mollusca; class Cephalopoda; order Myopsida; family Loliginidae; genus Sepioteuthis; species Sepioteuthis lessoniana. Next base: position 21,134,527 of record OY757936.1, on the reverse strand, counting down.
TAAATGCTTCATTTAAACAGCACCAGCATCATCTACTCGACCAATTCAGATTGTTAATTCAACACTGAATATCATTTTCCTCCAATTGTCCACACGCAAAGATTTCTCTTCAGCCTAATTTTTTCGTTGGATATTGGTGCTAATTTTTGCTTGTAAATCGCATTTCATTCTGCTCCGTCACAAAAATTGACTCCTGTTTTATGCCATTTGTTTTTGTTTGTTGTGCTGCATAGTTTTATTTTAATTTTAAAGGCATTATTCTTTTTGTCGTCTTTCCTCTTACTTTGATGTTTTTCGAGCTGAACATTATTTCTTTCATATTTTCTTTAAATCTTAGACAGAGCTGACTGGGAACCACCAAAGTCTTTCTCCACACTAAACAGTGGATTGGCTTCCTCTTATTTCAATTGATAATTTGTTTTTTGGATCATGTTTCCTTTTAATTAGGTATGTCCAATCACCTACTCACGGATGGTAGAGTTGTTTTGGAGCTGCAGACTGATATGTGTACTTCTGCTAGTATTTTTAGGAATGAAAATTACAACATTATCTAATACACTTTTCTTCAACCTTTGACTATTCCAGAAAATTCTTCAGCATGGCCTGCAAAAAATAAAAAAAATAACACCATTAATTTAAATAAGTTAATTCAGTTTGTTTAATCTAAGTTGGCTTGGGCTGTAGAATACACGAACAGCATCTCTGCAGAATGGTACCCCCCACCGACGGATGTCCTGGATATGACACTAAACAATATGATGACGAGACTTAAACCCACTCTCTGGTTCCAGTACGTATTCATTGCAAATTAATCTTGAGGGAAGACTAGAGGCAGAAAAAAAACTTGCCAAGTCGACTGGGGCTGTAGAATCCACTGCTCCTCTTCAGAGGGGTAAGACCTCCCCACAACGGGTTTCCAGGATAAAGAATCTGATTGTGATGTTCCATTACTGCTAGAGCGTTGGGGAAAGGCAGAGTACCCCTTCATTGCCATCTGACTCGGAGTGGTCGCACCCAGTAGGGTCCTATCTGAGGATCAACTAGAACTATTTGACATTAAAACTGTGTGAAATTGAATTTTTTTAAATAAAACTGTTTGACTACTTAATTGTGTGTAAACAAATAACTGATGTTTAATTGATAGTTTGGTTTCTTTGTTTAATGGCATATCAACCCTTGTATGTTATTCAATGCCAAAGCTATTCTCCTAGAAGAACAGAAGTGTTACTATTTAACCCATAGCCGGGAGGATAAGGTGGTTCATACCTTTCCCAGGCGTATTTGCCTGAAAGTGATATCGTGACTGAAGTACGAACTCGCTTACTAAGATTCCGCAGTCCTTCCCTTTAACCATTACACCACGAGGACAACAGATTTAATTGAACTGTTAGTGATATAAATAGATAATTGTAACAATTTAACTTAGAATTGTTTGAAATAGAACTGTTTGATCATTCAGCTGTGTGTAAACAAATGATCATGTTTAATTGAATTGTTAGTGATACATAGCAATATTTGAAGCCATTTAAGTGTGTACAAAAAATGAGCTTAGGCCCGTTTAAAAATGTTATCAACAAAATGTGTTTACAACACATATATTTAATATATATGTATCAAGAGTATTTAGAATCAAATAACCTACAACGGTTGATATACCATGAAACCGAACCAAATCGAAATCATATCTGTTTAACGTATATATGTATAAAGAGAATTTGGCATGAAATAACCAACAAAGATTGCTATGCAATAGAACCAAACCAAACCAAACCTCGTTTATTTAGCTGTTATGTATTCTGTTAATCATAAATTAAAGACATTTCTCGATAAAAGAAAATGAAAATCCTTGAGGAATAGATATTAACTTTGTAATATAAAATAGAATATATCATATTTACCGAACCCCTCCGCTCGACAAACACACTGATACACATACATATATTCACGGAAAAGGCATGAATCTATCTTTTCTCCGATTATCTATGACTTTACACAGAATCATCTGGCTTCAAATATTTTTATCTAAATCATAAACTGAGAAGCAATTATATCATTTCAAGTAACCAATGATAATACTTCTGTTTAATTATCATATTTACCAAACCCTCCGCTCGGGCAGGATATGACACAAGGTCAATTTTTAAGCGGAGTTTAACAGGTTTGAATTCAGAGTTTTCCTTCTCCTAGACTAGTTACCTTACCAAGGTTGAAGAACCCAGTTAACCCATAGCTGGAGGGAGAATAATTGGATTCATACCTTTCCCAAGGGTATTAGTGCAATGTGAAATGCAATCAGTCTCGTCCAGGATTTGAACTAGTGAAGCCGTGTCCATTTCCTACGACAGTAACCATTACACCACGGGCATATAATTGTTTAGTCTATTTTTCAGTTTCGTCATTTATTCTCTGAAAACAAAATTGCCGATTTTAATCGTTCGATAAAAATTCAAAATCGACAGCCGAAGGAGAATTAATATAAAGAGCATCGTGTTAAATACCGTAATGAGCAATGTACGAGAAGGAAGAATTACCTCTTTATAAGAATATAACTCTCATTATTTAATCTCGAAAGGGGTTGTAATCAGTGTTGTGTGTGTGAAAGGGAGAGGGAGGGAGAGAGAGAGAAAGAGAGAGAGAGAGAGACGAACGGAGGGAGACAAAGACAGACTGCTGTATTGACCCATAACTTCTTCTCTTGACCATAACACACAGTGTTATCTTCAAGACCCCACTTAGCACTTTTTCTGCTTCTTGACCTAGGAGGTACTCAACCAGGGTCCACTGTGGGCCGCTGCCCCAGCAGGGCGCTCTCAGTGACTTGCAAGCTGGGTCTAACACACACTGACTCCAACTGAACAACTGACTTGGAACCTAACGCTGCATCTGCATATATGATTTGAAAACGCCCATGACTTCCGATAAACCACGATACTGCTTCCTCTTATTTACATATGTGCATGCTGTTCAAAGAATCTTTGATTGACGGCTCGGTCAAGCGTCAATGTGCAACAATTACGCCAAAGAAAAAATGAAATTATAACCAGAAATGATTTTTAATTTGTTTTAAGGCTCTGAATACAAACATTTTTGAGAAAATGATTTTTCAGAGCATTTTTGAAAAAAAAAAAAAAGAAGTTTTTTGCTATTTATTGTTCAGAATCCATTACAGATATCGAAGCAGTTAAAATAGATTTTCCGTTAGTTCAGATATTTGTGGGAAGCATTATCAGTGCATAAAGTTGGCGTATATCATCAGGTTTTACACATATCGAATGCCATTGTTATTGTGAGTCGCTTCACGCATTCGAGAAAATATTTGCATTTATTCAAAATAGTTAAAATAAAGTCATTTTATTCATATTTACATTTAGCGGGGGGGGGGGACAGATCGATATAGATATACATTTACTGACTGGTTATTTAATGCCAAATGCTCTTTATTCATATATATTAAATATATATGAAAAGTCCAACACGCACATGTAGACGCTCTCTCTCTCTCTCTTTGGCTCTCTCTCTCTCGGTCTCTCTCTCTCTCTCTCTCTCTCTCTCTCTCTCTCTCTCTCTGATCTGATCTGACTACTATAAACAGATATGAACAAAGATAGATAAATCGATAGATAGATTTTAAAAAGTAGAAAGATATATATATATATATAGAGAGAGAGAGAGAGAGAGATGGGGGGACAGATCGATATAGCTATACATTTACTGACGTAATGTCAGTTTATTTAGCCCTTCACACACACACACACACACACACACACACATTCGTATACACACACAGAGGCTGCATGTTAAGCAAGGAATTATCAAGTATCATTTTTTGTGTCTTTGGTATAACTCTCTAACTATTATGCCAAAATGCATGCATATATATATATATATATATATATATATATATATAATTAATTTCTCTGAAACTTTTTAAAAATGAATCAGAGCTAATTTGTTTGCGCACAGTCGGCTGGAGCTGCAGAATATACCGACTGCATCTCTGCAGAAGGGTAAAACTCTCCTTACGAGTGTCCTGGATATGAAACTAAAAAATCTGATCCTGAGGCTCCAGTAATGCTGGAGCGTTGCAGAATGCAGAGTACCCCTTCATTGCCATTTCACTCTGGCCCGGAGTGGTAGACTTATATCTATAGGTTAAATAGAACTAAAATGTGTACTCATGCTAAACTGAATTGTTGGAAAAAGAACTGTTTTTACATTTTACCGTGTGTAAATTAATGACCGATGTTTAATTGAATTCTTAGTGATTCAAAGCAATTCTTGCAACCAATTAACCTTGTTGACTAAACTGAATAGCTTGAAACAAAATTGTTTTAAACTGCACACGAATTCCATCCCGCTACACTAGTTTTTTTTAAGATTCATCACGTTTTAGTTATCTAAAAAAAAGTCTTTGCATTTTTGATGGCCTATGAACGGTGCAAAAGTGCTAGGGAAGAAAAAATTGGTAAATATATCTATCATTTCAAATCTGAAATTAGAACACTTGACATGAAATTGGAAAGGATCTTGATGAAATTTTAGAGATGTATCTATATAACTCAACCAAACTTACTTGAATGAGGGAATGCAGTCTAATTATATATACATATATATATATATATATATATATATATATATATATATATATATATATATATATATAAAATAAATTATATATATATATATAATAAATTATCCGTTATATATATATATATATATATATATTAAATAAATTACCCGTTGTTATTATTATTCCGGCGCTTTGCCTGAATAGAGCTGGACGAAAGGGCCCTAGCAATTTTTTTATTTTTTTGAATGGTTTTGTTTCCCTTTTAATTGTGATTCCTCTAATCTTTTGTCTTTATAAGTATTCAAGTACAACTAGTTTAATTATATATATATATATATATATATATATATATATATATATATATATATATATATATATATATTAAATAATGTAATATATCAAGCAATAATTTACCCAAAAGAGAATATTACGGATAAAAAAACTTATATCGGTTTGACTTACTCGAAATGGAAGGAGAGATATGCAAACCACAAATATACTTTCTCCCACGAACACCTAAAACACCATACGGCACAATCGAAGCAATTCTGGTGTTTGAAAAACAAAGGGTTAACCCCTGAGATTGAATGGTCTATTTTGAAAAAATCAAATACTCCAAATAGTTTTGACGGTAGATGCAATTTGTGCTTAGAAGAGAAAATACAAATACTGATGTTTAAATTGCCTGAAAAGTTATTAAATAGGAGATGTGAATTAATAGCTAGATGTAGACATAGGACAAAATTTAAACTATAGACTGATACTTTTTAAAAAAAACATGGAAATAAATAGTGAAACAAGGAAAAAAAAACGTATCCAATATACACACATGGAAAAAATAGGTGGGTAAGTAAATAGTATCGAAATTAATATAAACATTTATATTTCCCTTACAAAAATTCGTTACATTGACATAGCACATAAAAGTTATTTATCGAACTTAAGAAAAAAATAAAAAATAAAAAAGTTAAATTACCGTAAAATTATAACTGAGGGAAGAATTTTGAAAACAAAATAAATAGGTAAATAAAAAAACGGAAATTCAATAAAACGAGGAGGTAACTCTTCACCTCTCTCCCTTCCCTCCCCACCGTGTCTCTTCTGTTTTATTTATCCATTAGATCTGAAGAAGTCCTGTTATATTTTTCTTCGTGTTTTTGGTTCACACCAGAAAAGAAAAACAGAATGGAAATAAATTTATAATCCTAAAATAACCGGTCTTTGGTTTTTTCTTTAAAGAAAGTATTGCTCTGTAAAATTAAACACATTGAGCTCTCTGCCAGGAAAAATTAAATGTTCAGCTCTTGAATGATTTTCTTGTCCTGAAGGAATTACTCCCAACTCTGGTTTAACAGGACCGAATAATACTATATATATATATATATATTCATGCGAATGGTGGTTCCGGGTACATGAATGAAATGCACGTGGAACCACCATTCCCGTGTGATTAGGTAACATTAAGAAACAGTTACTGTAAGTGCGTAATAACATCAACGGCCGAAAGTAAATGCGTTTTAAAAATCACAAAAAAGCACTAAAAATGAAAATGAACGTACAATGTAATATATGATTTAGTTGATCTGACGTATATATATACATATATATATATATACGCCAGATAAACTATATATATTCTTTTAGATATCCTGCAAAAGCTGCTTGGTTGCGCCAGGATTAGCAGTCCTACCTTGAGCTACCGAAACTGTGTTATCACCCCTGGTTGGCGGTTGATGAGGGCAGGGTATCAAACGTTGTATGATGAAAATAAAATGTGTGAGTGTGTGCGTGTGCGCGCACGCATGGGTGTGTGTGTGTGTGTGTGTGTGTGTGTGTGTGTGTGTGTGTGTGTGTGTGTGTGTGTGTGAGATTAAATAGTATAGACACTTTGTGTCTGGTGATTCTTTCGTTGATTCTTTGAAGTCTTCGCTCGAGTTATTTGACATTTAAACTGCATACTTGTTCTTAGCTGAATTGTTTGAAACAGAACAGTTAATATCCTTAAAAATGGATTTGGGATTAAATAACCTATAATGGTTGAAGAGCCCTAAAACCAAACAAAACCAAACGTTGGTATCTATTGTTTGCACATAGTTGAATAGTTTAAAGTATTCCTATCAAACACAAACGCTTCTATTTACTCTACATTAAAATGGTTTCACGTGTTACTATTTAACACTAGTAATTCTATTTACCAAGTCTCCCTATCTAATATAGTACTAATCAGTTGTTTTACACGGTTAAATAGGTCCAAGAAATACTATTTTTTGTTTGTATTTTGATTGATATTGTTTGCTTTGGTATTATTGCATATCAACCATTGTAGTTTATTTAATGCCAAATGCTCTTTATTCATATATATTAAATATATATGAAAAGTCCAACACGCACATGTAGACGCTCTCTCTCTCTCTCTCTCTCTCTCTCTCTCTCTTGGGCTCTCTCTCTCTCTCTCGGTCTCTCTGTCTCTCTCTGTCTCTCTCTCTCTCTCTCTCTCTCTCTGATCTGACTACTATAAACAGATATGAACAAAGATAGATAAATCGATAGATAGATAGATTTTAAAAAATAGAAAGATATATATATATATATATATAGAGAGAGAGAGGGGGGGACAGATCGATATAGATATACATTTACTGACTAACATCGACTGATAGATATATAGATAGATAGATAGAAGACTGAGATAGATAGATAGATAGATAGATAGATAGATAGATAGATATGAACAGTCCGGTATAGATGGATAGATAGAGGCTAGAAGGAAATGAGATAGATAGATAGATAGTTAGATAGATAGATAGATAGATAGATATATAGATAGATGGATTAAGACGCATGCGCACTGACGCATGGATTTCGTTAATGACTAATCGAGTCGAGAAATGCAAACATCCTTTCTAATATTTGAACTGATCCACCCGATTCTTTGAACTGGGGGTCAAGACGATCGTTTGGTGACTCAGGATGAATATGTTGGCCCACCCGGAAGTCTTTTATTTCAAAACAAGGAGACAAACACGCACATATAGACGCTCTTCTCTCTCTCTCTCTCTCTCTCTCTCTCTCTAAGTTTCTCTCTCTAAGTCTCTCTCACTATATCTGTTTCTGTCTCTCACTCTTACACGTACAGTTACACGTGTATTGAGCAACATAGAATACAGGGCAAAACTAAAAAGGTGGGTTATTAATATTATATTGCTACTAAAGGCAATATTAATGGGGGTCTCAGAAAAAAAATTTTCGTTTCGTTATCTCGAGGGTGGGGAGTCCCCATGATGTAGTTGCAAACGTTCTGGTCTACGACATCATAGTTAGTGAGTTTGAATTGCGTTCACTTTCAGGAAACGTATGAAAGCTCTTATCCCTCCTGTTATTGTTTGAATAGCACCACTAATATTTTTGCTACAGGGATGGCAATGATATTAAATAACCCACGACGGTTGATAGGCCAAAGAAACAAACAAAGAAACCAAACCAAACATTTTATAAATTTATAATCTAATTAGATAATGAATTCTCTTTCTAATGGTCTCAGATTTTAATCACACGGGAAGAAATAACGCAGGGTTTTATGTTTTATGATTGTTTATTTTTTCTTTTCTGGAGGGGTAATAGTTAGATTCCTCTCATTTTGTTGGTTGATTTGTTGTTTGATTGGTTAGTTGGTTAGATTTTATGGCATATCAACCTTTGTAGGTTATCTAATGTCAAATCCAGTTTAATGTAAACAATTCAGTTTAGCTGATAGGTTCTGTCGACCTTTCTCTTTTTCTGTTTTTTTTTTCTGTCTTTCTACGAGTTTTATCTTTCTTCCTCAGCTATGGCTTAAACTTAATGCCAAAGTCATCCTTATAGAAGAACAGTAGTGGTACCTACTGTTCTTCTATAAGGATGACTTTGGCATTAAGTAACCCATGAATGTTTATATACCATTAAACAAAAAAATGGTTTTTATCCTTCTTTCCCACTTTTCTAACCTCTTCTTTTAATTTGCCTTTTTTATCATCTCAAGCTCTTTTTTTTATCTTTGCCCAGTCGGCTGGGGCTGTAGAATACACCAACTGCACTTCTGCATAGGGGTAACCCCCCAACGAATGTCCTGGATATGGTACTAAACAATCTGATGGTGAGGTTCCAGTGATGCTGGTGCTTTCGGGAATGCGGAGGAGTACTTGACTGCCATCGCTCCCAGGTCCACTCTGGTCCGGCGTGGTAGCACCTGATAGGGCCCTATCTATGGATTAAATAGAACTAACGACATACTTATGCAAAACTGAATTGTTTGAATAAACCGAATAGCTTGAAATAGAATTGTTTTTGACAATTAAGCCTTACTTACATTTAAACTGCGTGCTTATGCTGAACTGAATTGTTTGAAATAGAACTGTTTTTGACATTGAAACTGTATTTACACTAAACGTTTAACATAGAACTGTTTTGGCATCTAACTGTGTGTAAACAAATCTGTACTTATACTAAACTGAATTAGCTGAATTTAAACTGTTTGACTAAACTGAATAGCTAGAAATTGAAATGTTTTTGACAATCAAACCGTACTTACATTTAAACTTCGTGCTTATGCTAAACTGTATTGTTTGAAATGGAACTGTTTTTGACATTGAACTGTTCTTACGCTAAACTGAATTGTTATATATAAGTGTTTGAATAAACTGAATAGTTTGAAATAGAAATGTTTTTGACAATTAAACTGTGTACTCATGCGAAACTGAATAAAAACATAAAAATGGATTTGGGGTTTAATAACCTACAACGGTTGATATGCCATAAAACCCAACCAAACCAAGCCAATCATTTTTTTTTTATCTTTCTCGTTTTCTTTTGCCCAAATTCCTCTCCGACTTATCTTCTTCATTCTAACCATTCCTCATTTTTTTCCACTCCTCCTTTATTCGCGCCGTTTTCTTATCCATTCATATAAATAGTAGCTCGTAACAAATTGGCTGCTCCAATTTTTGCTATAATGAAAGTCAAAAATTGAATTTAAAAAATAAAAATCCAGCAAAAATTCTATAAGCGATGCTTCAACCTGAATAACCTCGTAAACGAATGTCTGAATATACATTTCTCTGTAATGGCGTCTCTTTTAGGTTAAAATACCCTAATTTTCTATCAGATTAAATTTTATCCTTTCTGCTAATTCGGCAAATGTTTTTAAAAACATGCTCTTGTCTGCGTAGTATCTCTCAAAACACGTCACTTCGAATATTAATTAGCAAATTCCTGACGGTATTACTTTTTTTCCTTTTTCTTTTTTTTCTCTGTTCATATTGTAATCGTAAACATTTTAATATCTTGACTTTTTTTATTGTCATTCTTTTTTCTTATCCTTTATCCAATTTGGTTTACGTAAGAAGATTCTATTTTGAAGACGTCTTTTTTATTTAAATTTTATTTTCATTCTTTTTATATATCTGATTGTCCTTGTTTTATTTATTCATTTTTAATGTCTTATAGTTTCTGCGTGGATCACTATATTCTTCTTCAAACCTTTTCTCTTTGAAGTGTGTTCATTCTTATTCTTCTTCTTCTTCTTCTTCTTCTTCTTATTATTATTATTATTATTATTATTATTATTATTATTATTATTATTTATTTATCTTCTCTTATTTTCTGTAAACTTACTTTTACGTTTCATTTCTCTTCTTTTTTTTCTTTTCGGGCTTTCACACCTATTTCTATAATGAATATCATCATTATCGAGTTTTCCAAACTAGCATTAGCTGTTGGTCTTTCACTGGAGTCTGAGTGGCAGCAAGTCTCCTTAAGTCTCCTTAAGTCTCCAGGACTCTTCTCAGTATTCGAATTGTTTAATGTAGAACTGTTTTGACATTTAACTGTAGAACTTCTTGACTAAACTGAATAGCTTGAAATAGAAATGTTTTTCACATTTAAACAGCATACTTATGCAAAACTGAATTGTTTGAAATAGAACTATTTTCATAAAAATGGATTTGGCGTTAAATAACCTACAAAGATTGATATGCAATAAAACCCCAAAAATCAACTTTTCCCATCGTTTTAGCTCAGAAATAGGATGGATCAAAACGGTTCTCCGTGGACTATCGTTCTTTGAGTAGGGTGACTAAGAGTAACTCAAACCTTCTCTCTATTATCGACGATATATTAGCAAGTTTGGTTAGAGCTAAGTATTTTTTGAAATTGGATTTAAAATCTGGTTATTGACAAGAGGAATTAGATGAAAGAGATAAGAAAAAAACAGCTTCCTGTTGCCATAAGGGAATTTTTTTTATGTTAATTAAATACGTTTTAGATTGACTAATATTATCATTATCGAGTTTTCCCAACTAGCATTAGCTGGTGGTTTTTCACTGGAGTCTGAGTGGCAGCAAGTCTCCTTAAGTCTCCAGGACTCTTCTCAGTATTCGAGCCGATCTTAACAATGCTGTAGTATGGATGATCTCCGTTCGTCATCCGGATTCCAAAACTTCCAAACCCCTAACAGCCTTTGGGGATCGTTTTGAATGCACAATTACAATTGTCACCTTCATGTTCCATTTTTTTTTGTTTTTTGTTTTGTTTTGTTTTTTTCTCTCTGGCAATATACTTATCTCTATTTTACTTTTCTTTGATTTTTTAACTCTGTGGTCAACAGGGACGGCAATGTCCACGATTTGGCAGATTCTCTTTTGTTTTTTGTTGACTATCATTAGGTCTAGACTCTGGCTGTGTGTTAAAATCCCAGAGAACTTTTGTAATATAATGGCCGAGGGATTTCGTTTTATGCCTTCGGGTTTAGTTAGGCTGAGAACCTTTCGGTTCAGTCCATGGGTTACTTAGGTGCAACATTAACACAGGTGTTCACGCGCGATGTCACAGTAGCCCAGATGGAAAACAAGGCTACAGAGTGAGCGTGACATCACGCATCGGAAGCGCGCGGAGGATTTGGGGGATTTTGAAAAAGTCAGTTAATTGAGTTGAGTCCTGCCTCGGGAGAAGACGGTTGGCTTTCGCTTGCTCGCGGAAGCCTTGGGCAGGTGTCGCACGAGAGGGGAGGCAGATGAAAAAGCCAGAATAGAAAGAATATGTATCTCTCTCCTTATGTCGAAGAACCTATAAACTCAAAGGTAATAAAAAGTTTCGTACCTGATCTAAGAAGTCGTAAGTGTTTTTCGTGTTTCGAGATTCCTATGTTCTATGTATATATTTTATGAACATTCTATGTACGTTTCACGAATAGCCGTATCATGGGTATGGAACACTTTGTGTGTCTCAATCTCTTGATAAGATTCTGATTTGTGCCTATACCATTTGGTGATATGGTAAAATTTCAATTTCTTGCACAATTCTTGTGGATCGCTTTCTCCACCCAGTCGTGTCTAGTCTTATACTTTATTTGCTCAAATTTATTGTATTTGCTTATAATGTGATTTATAGTTTCGTCTCTATCAACACAGAACCAACACTTGCAACTCTTTTGCGTCTTATCTATTTTCACTTTTGACTGATGGCGTTTTATGGTCACTTTTCACTTATGGCGTTTTTTTTTTCTGCTGCTATTAGAAGAGTTTCAGTTTCTCTCATAAAAGTTCCCTTTCTTAAATTTGTCTAGCTTTTCTCGTATGAGATCATTAAAATAAATCCGAAGTGGTAACAACTGATAGGGTCCAATGTATGGGTCAAATAGAACTAAACTGAACTTGTGCTAAACTGAACTGTTTGAAATAGGACTATTTTGATATTTAAATGTGTGTAAATAAAAAGTATTCTTATACTAAACTGAATTGTTTAAAATATAATTCGGCGTTTAATGACCCGAAAAGATTTGACGTGCCATAAAACAAAGCAACAAACAAATTAAATTGCTTCTACTTTGTTGCTTTTTCCTATTTCCTTCTTTTTCAATAATTCTTCATTATTTCTTTTTCTTTCTTCAGTCTTCTTTTCTTATACTTCATCAAGATCTCTTCTTTTTTTTTCTCTCTTTTTGTTTCTGCTCCATCTTTCTTCCTCCTTCCTTCTTTTTTTTTTCTCTTTTTCTTTCTGCTCCTTCTTTCTTCCTCCTTCCTTCTTCCTTTTTTTTTCATTTCTTTTTTTCCCTCCTTTTCCTTGCTTCTGCTTTGTTACTTCTTATTTTCTGTCAAGCTGCTTTTTCCTTTCTTCTTCTTCTTCTTCTTCTTCTTCTTCTTCTTCTTCTTCTTCTTCTTCTTCTTCTTCTTCTTCTTCTTCTTCTTCTTCTTCTTTCTGAAACGAATATTTTTTTACTCTTTTTCCTTTTCTTTTCTTTTAATCGTTTTTATAAATCTTTTGTCTTCAGCTTTCTTGGCTGCCCTTATTTTTTTTCTTTCTTTGATCCCTAATCCTTCATAATCCTAACCCTAATCTTCCTCCCATTCTTCTTACAAAAATTAAATCGCAACATTTTACCCAGAAAACTTTCCATTTATAATCCCCACGAATACCCGAGTACGTATTTCAATGTTATTCAATATTTTTCATTGCTTCTAATTTATCTTTTTTTTTTTTATTTGACATCGTGATCCACAAAAGACTTAGAAAAGTACTGCATCGCCATCATATCTTTAGCTATGTTTAATTTTTATTCTTAAGACAGTTTCCCGTCGTTAATCTCTTGGGATCAAGAGCCAGTAAGACTCCTAAAATTTCTTGTTGCTTGGTATTTTATTGCTTATCAACTTTCGAAGATAATTCAAATCCTGCTTATCCATGTGTTTTGTAAAAAATTTATTTGTTAGTTGCATCTAAAACAAACCAGAGCATATTTGTTTGGCCACAGTTAAATGGCTTCAAGTATTCCCATCTAATAAGAATAATTTTATTTAGTATTTATCATATGTATATGTAGAATCAAATGATTTGAGGTATTGCTATCTAACATAAATAGTTTTATCTACAGACAGTTGAAAGTATTGTTATGTAACACAAACAATTCTGTTTAACATCAGTTATCTGTTTGCACAGAGTGAAATAGTTTAAAAAATTTATTTGACTCAGAGATGGGATTCTGATAAGTACTATTGATCTTGGAGGAGCCCGTGGTGTAATGGTTATCGTCGTAAGAAATGGACACGGTGACACGAGTTCAAATCCTGGACAAGACTGATTGCATTTCAGATAGCACTAATACCCTTGGGAAAGGTATAAATCCAATTATTCTCCCTCCAGTTATGGGTAAATAGTAGGACAGACTGGGTTCTTCAGCCTTGGTTTGGCAACTAGTCTAGGAGAAGGAAAACTCTGAATTCAAACCTGTTAAACTTCGCTTAAAATTGACCTTGAGTCATATCCTGCCCGAGCGGAGGGGTTGGTAAATAGGACTATTGATATCGGTTAGTGTTGACCTGGGGGTAATGGCAATGAAGCGGTACTCCACTTTTTACAAAGGTTTAGGACTGGAGCCTCACTATTAAATGCAGTTAGCTGAATTTCATGGATTATCCTCGCTATTCCTGATCACCTTAAGCGTTCTATCGCATTATCAAGTCATGTCTTTTGAGTATTTCATACCAAACATAACTTCTACTCTTTCACAGTAATCTGAAGTTTACCAAGTGTCTTCAATTCTCTAGGACACTTCTTTGTATTCCAAGCAAAGTCCTGGAGGCAACACGTTTCAAAATAGCAGCTGTACGGCCACCAACCACACAGCACGAAGTCTATCTAAATAAGACTAAACAGACATACTGGAGAAGTAAGGGCAAACTCAAAAGTAATACACTCCTGTGGACCCCCACACATGGACGAGAAAAGGTTCGACGACCAGCTAGAACCTATATACAGCATCTCTCTGCTGATACAGGATGTGGCCTGGAAGACCTCCCGAGAGCGATGGATGTTTGAGACCGGTGGCGAGAGAGGGTAAGAGGGATCCGTGCTAGCAGATTGAGATGATGATGATGATGATGAATCTCTATGGTCTCAATTCTGTCTGTGATTTCCAATTCCTTCAGGTTTCTTTCCAATCCTTTCATATCGTTCCAAGCGCCTCAACTTCAATATTCAGGTCTTCTTTTGTACAATCTAGCCAACTCCTCACTTGAAGTATTAATGCTGTTGTTTTTTTTTCTCATTTCTAATTTTCTTGGTTTTTATTCGTTTTTTAAAATTATTTTTTTGATATTGCTGTTACTGGCTCCTGTATTTAGTTTTTGATTTTACGATATTTCTGGTTTGGTTTGGTTTGTTGGGCTTTATGGCATATCAACCTTTGTAGGTTATTTAACGCTAAATCCATTTTTATGTAAATAATTAGTTCTATTTAAAACAATTCCGTTTAGCATAAGTACACAGTTTAATTGTCAAAAACTTTTCTATTTCAAACTATTCAAGCAGTTATATATAACAATTCAGTTTAGTTTAAGTACAGTTTCCATGTCAAAAATAGTTCAATCTAAAACAATTCAGTTTAGCATAAGCACGTAGTTTAAATGTAAGTACACTTTAATTGTAAAAAACATTTCTATTTCGAGCTATTCAGTTCAGTCAAGCAATTCTACTTCAGCTAATTCAGTTTAGTAAAAGTACAGATTTTGTTTATGCACACTTACATGTCAGAACAATTCTAAGTTAAACAATTCAGTTTAGTGTAAATACTGTTTCAATCTCAAAAAACAGTTCTATTTGAAATAATTCAGTTCAGCACAAGCATGCAGTTCAAACTATAAGCACGATTCAATTTTCAAGAACATTTCTATTTCAAGATATTCAGTTTAGCATAAGTATGCCGTTAGTTCTATTTAACCCATATATAGGACCCTACCAGGTGCGACCACGCCGGGGCAGAGTGGACCTGGAAGCAATGGCAATGAAGGGGTACCCCGCATTCCCCAAGGACCCAGCACTGCTGGAACCTCACCATCAGATTTTTTAGTGTCATATCCAGGACACTCGTTGTGGTGGGGGGGTCTTACTCCTCTGCAGAGGTGCAGTCAGTGTATTATACAGCCCCAGCCGACTGGGCAAACGATATTTCTCGAGTCTTTTTATTCATGTATCTATGCAATCTTCAGTCAAGGCGAATGCTCTTCTTTCTTCCCTTCGTGCAAAGGCTTTTCAGCGAACTGTCTGGCATCTGTGCCGGACGATCAATGTACTGAAAGGCCCCCGGCTTCGGTTGGGTCACCTTCGCATGGGCTTGCTGCATTATTGACACCTTTGTCACCCTTATATAGCACTGGACCTTGCTGTCTAGTTTAAGGTATAATCAGACATACGTGCCTAGACCAGCCAGGCTCATTAGACGCACATTGCACTAAGTGGCCCGATGAACAGCATAGTTTAGCTAGGCTTGAGCTTCAGCTCCTACCCGCCCTTTCCATCCCCTAATCTACCACTATAATCGACGTTCGGGTCATTGACCTTGTGTCGAGTCCTTTCCCTTGAAACATGTAAAAAAATCGTCATATTGTACCATACCCATGATACAGATATGTGAAATGTACATAGACTGTTCATAATATATATACATAGAACACAGGAATCTCGAAACAGGAAAACACTCATGACTTCTTAGTTCAGGTACGAAACTTTATATTACCTTTCAGTTTAAAGGTTCTTCGATATAAGGAGAGAGATGCACATTCTTTCTATTCTGGCTTTTTCATCTGCCCCCTCCCATCTCGTGCGGCGCCCGTAGCGTGCAAATTCGTTTGGCCTCTGCAAGCCCTGAAAGTCGACCCTTCTCGTTCGGTGTCTAGTTCTCAACTCAACTAACTGACATTTTCAAATCTCCCAAAATCCTCCACGTGCGCGCTTCCGGTGCATGATGTCATTTACATCCACTGGTTAACCTTTCAATCGGATTTTTATTTTGACATCTGTGAACGACACATCCTCCCCGCTCGCGCGTCAACACCTGTGCCCAAGTTTGCACCTAACTAACCCAGGAGCTGAGCCGAAAGGTTCTCAGCCTTACTAAACCCAAAGGCAAGATATATAAAACAAAATCCCTCAGCCATTATATTACAATATGAGGTCAGGTAAAAAAA
Organism: Sepioteuthis lessoniana; assembly: GCA_963585895.1. NCBI lineage: Eukaryota > Metazoa > Mollusca > Cephalopoda > Myopsida > Loliginidae > Sepioteuthis > Sepioteuthis lessoniana. Next base: position 21,117,964 of record OY757936.1, on the reverse strand, counting down.
TTATTCATAATAGTAATAATCATAGAAATGTAAGATCATTAAGTCTCTATGTCCAAAAATTCACTCTGAACTGTCCAGCAGGATACATAATGGTTATAAGCCTTGGTTCCCACAGCTTCTAAAGAGACAATCATCTAGGGGTTGCAGGTTCTATCCAGACCGCAGGCGAGTGACAATACAGGAATACTTGGCACTTGTACCCGGTTATGGTAAACGGAATTAGAGCAAGCAACCCTCGTGGATTAAATAAAGGACGTAGTTCGAAGTTCTGGGAAAGCTGCCGAGTTCAACAAGAAACACCTGAAGAAGGCCGGAAGATATATCGATTGAAACGGTGTGAATATAAGAATAAAGATGACAATTGTCCGAAAACCCTTAATGATAAATATCATCAAGCTTCATCTCAAAAATTCAGACATCTAATTGACTCATGTAGTCTCTCTCAGTCATAGCTCGGGTGTAAGCCTTGTGTGTCGTCAGCAATTTCCTTGAATTTTGATGTATTTCTCTGAGTTCTGTCCTTGTCCATCATAAGAATGGTCTCGAATATCTTATGAGGGAAACTACCCAGGTATTTGTAACGTTGATGTAGACTTTGGTTTCAAGAAGTTTTCTTGTTCATCTGAGGTATTCTTAAATTTTTCTTTCATCTTCGTTTTTATATGGTGTCATCTTCCAGTATTCCCATTTTTTCCATGGCTCTGATCTCTTAAGCCAAATCCACTTTGACGCCTTCAGAATTGTGTTGGTAATGTCCTTCAGCGCCCTCACTCTAGCTGCCACGACTATATCAATTTTTGATAGGGCTCTGCCCAAAGACTGTCCAGCAAAACCCCTTACCACCAACTTCTACGGGGTCATAATATATCTTCCATGACTTTTGTTGACATTGTTCTTGGTATTTGGACCTCTTCCTCTTATTAGCGAGAGTAATATATTCCTCCCATGACACAGTCAGTTCCCAAATAATGCACTGCTTTGTGTTATCAGAGTGCAATATCAGGTCTTAGCGATGTTACAGCTATGTGTCTGCGGAACTTCAGCTGAGTCTCCAGATCCTCTATCAACTGCCAATCGTCCGCGGAAGATAACAGGTTCGTTTTCTCTTTCCTCTTTCTCTGTATCTTCTCTCCTGCTTTTATGAAGTTGATCTGCTTCAATTTCTTTCCTGGTTGATGATTACTAGCCCTCATAGCTTTAGTCACCTCAATCGCAATTACCTTGAGTGCTTGATCGTGACGCCGACGGTACCGTCCATCACCCAAAGCTTTTGGACAACTACTAAGGATATGTTGTAAAGATCCTTTCCTAGCACATAGTTGACAATTGGGGGTCTCTCTCTTTCCCCATGTGTGCAGGTTCGTTGGGCTCGGTAACACATCATACACTGATTTAATGAGAAATCGAATCTCGCCAAAATCTGGCCGCCAGCAATCTGACCATATAATCCTTTTTTTTTCTCTAAATCCTCCCACCTTGTCCAGGCTCCTTGCTGACTCAGACTGACCATTTTACAGTAACACACTTCTTCTACGCCCTCACGGACTTCTTCTTGGATGAGTTGGCGTCTTTCTTTGCCTTTGGCACAGTTGGTATGCGAAGAGGGGAAAAACCCCAATCCTGCTTTGCCTTAAGCTATCGACCCTAAGATAGCTTTATGCCTAAGCCTCTCCTCCGCCACTTGCAACTCTCTCTTTGCACTCCACTTCCTGCCAGATCTTATCTGAATTCCTGCGGCCGCACCCTTTGGATCTTCAGACTCGGCATACTGCAGCAGCTCTTGTCTTCGTGATTTTGAATTCTTCCACGAGACTGCTGCAACGCGTAGACAGCCGCACCATTTAAGCATCTCGGCAAGCCCGATTACTAATTGCTCTTTCTAACGATTCCTCGGTGGTAATCGGAATATCATAGACGAGCAGTGGCCACAATATCCCGGGCAAAACTGCATGCTGGAATAACCATGCCTTAAATCGACCAATATCCCTGAGAATTTTGTGTGCTTCATTTTCTAGGACGAGTTCTGGGTTGTGCATAAACGATTTTTTCGCGAGGTTAAATTCAAACATTTGTACAATTCCCTGCGGAACACCTTCCTCACCCAGGTGTGTCTATCATTATTATTTCTTTTTACTGATTAGAATTTTTCACATGCCTGTTAGCTGATGGTCTTTCACTGAGGTTTCAGTGACAGCAAGTCTCCTCAAGTTTCCAGGACTCCTCTCAGTATTCTGGTCGTTCTCAATAATGCTATTGCTTGAATGGTCTCCACTCGTCCACCAACTAGGTTTAACACCTCACGTCAAAATAACGTTATCATATTTACCAACCCCTCCGCTCGGGCAGGATATGACACAAGGTCAATTCTTAAGCAGTGTTTAACAAGTTTGAATTCAGAGTTTTCCTTCTCATAGACTAGTTGCCTCATCAAGGCTGAATAAATCAGTCTGCCCAACTATTTACCCGTAGCTGGAGGGAGAATAATTGAATTCATACCTTTCCCAAGGGTATTAATGCTATGTGAAATGCAATCAGTCTTGTCTAGGATTTGAACTCGTGTCGCCGTGTCCACTTCATACGACAATAACCATTACACCACGGGCACCTCAAAATAACGTTATGGATGTTATACAAATCCAGCCCTGTCGACCGGCGTGAGGAAAAAAAGGGTTTGTGACACAAGCATGATACAATTAGTAATTATATCAGTGAATATATAAAAATTGTTGAATTTGAAAATTGGTGAGTTGAGTTTTGAAACCCGAAGAGAAAAGTTGGTATAAATCAGTGAGAGACGGAGGGGTGGAGTGGCTGCAAAGGAGATACATGGATAAACCCTTTCAAGGTCTTCTCCTCTCCCTTGTGTCTGCTGTTATGAAATTGCGCTAACCTGAAAAAAGCACTTTCGTGTGTGAACAACATGAGTTGCCCGTTATTTTTTTGAATTTCGGATATTGTTTGTTCTGTTAATGGCATATCAACCTTCTAGGGTTATCTAATGGATAATCCATCGTTCTAGAAGAACAATAGGTTTGGTTTGGTTTCTTTGTTTAGTGGCATATCAACCTTTGTAGGTTATTTAATGCCAAAGCTATTCTCCTAGAAGAACAGTTGTTGTATTATTTAACCTATAGCTGGGAGGATAAGGGGGTTCATACCTTTCCCAAGGTTATTTGCCCGAAAGTGAACGTAATGGCGCGACTGGAGTACGAACTTGCGTTCTACGATTCCGCAGTCCATCGCTTTAACCATTACACCACCATGTGTTTACAATAAGACGGTTATATACCGGCTCGTTTGGCCTAGTGGGTAGAGTTTTCGCCAATGGTCCTGGAGACCTAGGTTCAATCCCAGGTCAAGTCATACTAAGGACTTTGAAATTTTAGCAATATAAACATGTACTCTAAACATGAACTGATATTAATCTAAAAGAAAATTGTTCACTATTTACAATTCTGGGTTCAATATACCTCTTTGATACCTCCATGCTTAAAACACAGCAAGATAATGTACGTATCAAGAGTAAAGTGGAACAATCCAGGGAAAGGAGTAACACTCTCCCCTACACCTCAGTGTAGTAGCTATTGAAAAGGGAGCCTTCTGGTCGCCCTTGACAAAGGGAGACAACTTTACTTTACTTACAAATCATATATCTAATCGTGTATCTAATGTAAGCCGAAACACTACTGCATAGTTTGGAACGAGCAGCCGCAGGCATAGGCCTCTATGTCAATGCACACAAAACGGAATATATGTGCTATAATCAAACGGGTAACATCTCCACTCTAGACGGAACCCCTCTTAAACTAATAGACATATTCACTTACCTAGGAAGCAGCGTCACGTCAACATAAAAGGACATCGACACGAGGTTAACGAAAGCATGGACAGCTATCAATAGCCTATCGATTATATGGAAATCAGACCTAACCAATAAAATGAAACGCAGTTTCTTCCAGGCAGCGGTCGCATCGATACTGCTATATGGATGCACTACATGGACTCTAACAAAATGGCTGGAGAAGAAGCTAGACGGCAATTACACAAGAATGCTGCGAGCAATCTTGAACAGGTCCTGGCGGCAACACCCCACAAGACACCAACTGTACGGCCACCTGCCTCCTATCACGAAAACTATTCAAGTTAGACGAACCAGACACGCAGGACACTACTGGAGAAGCAGGGACGAACTCATAAGTGATGTACTCTTATGGACCCCCACACATGGCCGTGCAAATGCAGGACGACCAGCACGAACATACATTCAGCAACAATGTGAGGATACGGGATATTGTCCAGAAGACCTGCCTGAGGCGATGAACGATAGGGAAAAGTGGCGAGAGAGGGTCAGGGATATCCGTGCTACCAGCACGACATGATGATGATGATGATATATATAATGCGCATATATGTATAAATAGGATTCCAATAAATTATATAAAGAATCGTTATGTAACACAAACAAGTCAATTTAAAATTATCCATTTGTTCACGAAGAGTTAAAAAATCGTTAAACATTTCAATTTTATCCATAGACAGGACTCTAACAGTTACTACCACTCCGGATCTGAGTAGACCTGGAGTCAATGGCAATGAAGGAGTACTCCACATTTCCCAATGCTCCAGAACTGTAGTCTTTAGTGTCATATGTAATCAATTTATCTATCTTATGTTATTTTATGTTATTTTAGTAAAAGTTGTCAATATTCGAATAACGGAGTTCAATCCCTGGTCGAGTCATACCAAAGATTAAGAAATTGGTACTTGATGCCGCTTTGCTTAACACTTAGCATTATAAGGTACAGATCAAGAGTGAAGTGGAACAATCCCGAGAAAAGAGTAACGCCCTCTCCTTCACCTTGGCGTTGTAGCTACTGAAAAGGGAGCCTTTGGGTCGCCCTCCACAACAGTCACCATCTTTACTTATATTTATATATATATATATAAATCGTAGATTCTACCGTGGAGTTCTCAGTATATTTCCAGATATAAAAAAATATTTCGATATTTTTACTCCTAAGATAGGCATTTCTTTTAATAATGTTACCCTTATAAGAAGTAAAGTTTTCATGAAAATATGTTTCTAAACTTTTCAGTTTCAATAACTTTAAATAATTTGTTGAAATCATAAGGGTATTTTGTCTTAAATTAGCATATGCCTCAGGTCGAATGTCATCTTAAATGTTTCATAAAGATTTAGGCGATACGCACAACTTATACCGTTCATTTTGCGTGGCATCGTGGCTAAAGTGCTGGACTGTGACATCATAGTAAGACTATTGTCTTCATCTTTATTGTTATTTCCGCAACGTTTCGGCCGATATGTTCTCCGACCTTCTTCAGGTGTTTGTCGATCTTGGGAACCTACACAGAACTTCGAACTACGTCCTTCATTGAATCCACGGTGGTCGCCTGTTCTGATTCCGTTAGCCATAACCGGGAATAATTTAAAAGTAGTCTTGTATTATATTACTGCACTACTGCTTGCCGATGTTCTTCTAGCCTTATTAAGTGAAATTCAAAAGTCAGGTATGGCGGACCATATATGGAAGGAAAAGGGAAACCATCTGCCCTTATGGGATGAAGTTGAAAAAATTGATAGAGCTGAACATTGGAGGATTTAGGCGCCTTAAGGAATCAGCATACATGGTGGGCCACAATGACCGGCTGAGTAGACCAAGTATAGAGATGAATACAATATGGGAACCGATAATTAAAAAAAAGGTTGGATTTTAAAAAAATCTGAATATGAGCATAGGTAAAAAGTCATACATAATAGTAGTAATCCTTGTCAAGTAAGAACATTAGGTATATAAGTCCGAAAAATTCAGTCTAAAACTGTCCAGCAGGACACATAACGTAACAATGACAGGCGTTGGTTCCCTAAGCTAGTGGTTGCAGGTTCAATGCTGACTGAAGGCGAGTAACAATACAGGAATACTTAACTCTTGTACCCGGTTATGGCTAACGGAATCAGAACAGGCGACCTCCGTGATTTCAATAAAGGACGTAGTTCGAAGTTCCGTGTAGGTTCCCGAGTTCGACAAACAGTTGAAGAAGGCCGGAGGACATATCGGCCGAAACGTTGTGGAAATGACTATAACGATGAAGACAATAGTCCGAAAACCCTTTATGATAAAAATCAGAGTTAGTGTGTTTAAACTTCAGTCGCTTGACTATTTACTTTCGAACTAATACTCAGAGATAAAGTTTGTATTCCTTATCTTGAAAGCCATTGGTAAAATAAAATCACCGCTGTTATCATTGATAATATTCATTATACTAATCTCATCACATTTAATATTAATATATTGCTTTTTTCTTGATTTGATCTGTTGAAATTGGGGTGCGTTTTATACACCCGTACGTCGTTTTTAATCCTTGCCGAATATTTTCAACATATATATATATATATATATACAAAAATTAATTCGCGAGTCGGAACTATCCGACAACTGTTTCGCCTAAAACGGCTCAGGGTACCTAATTCCGACTCATCGGAAGTAGGTACCCTGAGGAGCAGTTTTAGGCGAAACTGTACTAGGATAATCCCGACTCTCGAATTAATTTTTGTAATTTTGCTCTACCTAGTATTAAGCACTCCTAGTAATTGTAGCATCGCAGCATTTTCCTGTGGGTTTTTGTTCTTTTGACCAACTGATGGCATATCTTTTCATTTTTTTTCAATTGGTGTGACAAGGTTGGCCTTTTCTTTTTTTTTTCTCCCGATAAACTTTTCCTTTTTTCTCAGGGCAGTGATTCGAGATATATTGTTATCTCTGAATTTTGGCGGTTTTTTTTTTCTTTTTCTTTGTCACCGTAAATGCTGTTAGGTAGTAAATTTGTATATATTTATATATATATATATATATATACGTGTGTGTGTGTGTGGGATACTAATAAAGTTAATAAACGAAACTTACGTTATTCCAATATTCAGAATAACGATTATCCATGGCGTAAAAGCCATGCCCAGTCGGCTGTGGCTGCAGAATATACTGACTGTATCTCTGCAAAGAGGTAAGACTCCTTCAACGAGCGTCCTGTTTATGACACTAAACAATCTGATTGTTAGGCTCCAGAAAGGGTGGAGTTTTAGTGAATGCAGAGTACCCCTTTATTGCTATCGCTCACAGGTCCAATCTGACCCGGAGTGGTTGTAACTGGTGGCGTCCTATCTATGGGTTAAATAGAACTAAACTGTATAATTACGCTAAAATAAATTGTTTGATATAGAAGTGTTTGATCATTAAACAAATGATCGATGTTTAATTCATTTGTTAGTGATACGTAGCAATACTTAAAACCATTCAACTTCATTAAAATTTTAAACTGAATTGTCTTAAATAGAACAGTTTTTACATTTAACTGTGTGTAAACAAAAAACTATTTAAATCAATGACTAACTTTTTAAATAGACAGTACTTATGCAAAACTTAATTGTTTAAAATTAAATAAAAACATTTAACTGAGTACAAAATAATCGAGCTCTGGTTTGTTTCGTAATGTTATCTCCAAAAAGTGTTAAGAAATCATCTATTTAATATATATATATATATATAGGATTTGGCATTAAATGACCTACAATGGTCGATATGCCATAAATCCTCCTAAACCACACCTAAAAGCCGTTAAAAACACAACCATCACAAGCGCCTTGTACTACTGTCAGTTTCGGGATCAATATATATATATATATATATACAAAAACAGTGATCAATATTTTTAGAAATCGTTCTTCATCGAATATTTTTATGAAGTTTATTCTATTTTTTCTTTATTCGCACCCGCTTTATACCCGATTGAACCTAAGTGAATTAAGCGAAATCAAACCACAAAGGATACCCGAACAAAATGATATTGATTATTCAATTCGGAAAATCCATTGGGGTATCCTTCGGCAAAATATCTCCAACCCACCCTCCACCCGTCAGACATGTTTTCGTCATGGCGTCTCTGGTGAGGCATTATTAACCTTGGAAATGTTTTCGAATTGAAACTTCTTCAAGAAGACAAAGAATAAAATACGAAACATTCATAACATTCCTCGAGGGGTTAAGAAGAGAAAGAGAAAAATATTCAATATGTCGTTTGATAAGGGTTAAAATCGAGCAATTATTTTATCGTGTTCATTTTTGACTCAGTCTGTTCCTGTCTATCTTTCTCTATCTATCTATCTATCTATATATATATATATATATAATGAGGATCTGTTAGGTAAATCTTACCATCGATTTCTGAAAAAAAAAAAAAAAAAAAAATGGATTGATGTTTTGAAAGTGTGCAGAAATAAATCCTAAAAATGTTCGGTAGAAAAAAGTTTGCGAATAAAATAACATGCAACGGAAACATTACAATCGTCAGACAGAAATATGACAAGGTATAGAATTTTTTTTTAACAGCACACACATACCAAAATACGCACGCATCAACCGCCAATTTGACAAGGTGTAGTTAGTGAAATGGTTATCATCTGTTGAAATGGAATCGACGACCCGGGTTCAAAACCTTGACCTTTCCGTTTGCACTTCATTTCACACTAATTCTCGTAGGATAAGCATGAATTCATGTTATATTCCTTCATGGTTGTGGGTAAATAGTAGGGCAGACTGCTAAGGCAACCTTTCTAATAGAAGGAAAACCTTTTTTGAAAAATTCAAACCAGCTTTAAAGTTATCGACCATATTCGAGGGCAACCCGAAGGTTCCCTTTTTAATAGCTGCTACACCGAGGTGTAGGGGAGGGCGCTACTCCTTTCCCTGGATTGCTCCATTTTACCCTTGATCCGTACCTTATAATGCTGAGTGTTATGCAAGGAGGTATCAGGTACCATTTTTAAAGTCTTTGGTACGACGCGACCTGGGATTGAACCCAGGTCTCCTGGACCATTGGCAAGCACTCTACCCACTAGGCATATCACATCCTGCTTGTAGAGGAGGGGTTGGGTAAACACACACACACACACACATACACACAAACATACACACACAAAAACACACTCACACACACACACACACACATATATATATATATATATATATATATATACCACCCAATGGGCTTGTGCAGGAGAATACGTTGACTGCACATATACATAGGGTTAAAACACTTGCAACGAGTCCTGGAGCCTTATAAAATGCGGAGTACCCTTTTTATTAGCATTATTCCAGAGTTCATTCTGGACCTGAGGGGTAATATTCATTGAGGTCCCATCATATCGTCGAATAAATCTATTTGATTAGTTACCACACTTGAAACCATTAAACGGTGTGCAAATAAATAAAATTATCAGTGTTAGATAACAATACTTAAAACCACAAAACTGTAGATAATCAAAGGTAAGCTGGCTCATTAAAAAAATTATCTAAAATCTATATTGTTATCTTTAGGCTATTCGCTTATATAAATAAACATGATTTTGCATTAGATAACCACAAGGGTTGATATGCCATTAAACAAAATAACCCATATATATATATATATATATATATATTAACTGGAAGAAAAACTCAAACATGGTTAAAAGGTCTACTTCGTCGAAGAACATCATCGTCTCTTCAAATGATATGATGGTAAAAAAAAGCCATAGATTTATATAAAATACCTCATATATTCTGCATAAGAATAATCCACAACCATAGACTTAGAACGCCTACTGGATATATATATATATATATATATATATATATATATATATATATATATATATATATATATATATGTATATATATGTTATTCGAGGAGGAAATCCAAAGAGTAGGAGTGTCCAATTTGAGTCCTTATGTCATAGGCTACTGATGTATAAATAATTTGGGATTAAGAATACATCAACACTGAACGTGCTGAGTTAACATATATATATATATATATATATATATATATATATATATATATATGTCTGAGGATTTTCGTGTAATCACGTGCATGAAAGTAGTCGAACTCATAAGAGATGTACTCTTATGGATCCCCACACATGGCCGCGGAAAAGCAGGACGACCAGCTCGAACCTTACATTCAGCAGCTATGTGAGGATACAGGTTGTTGTCCTGAAGACCTACCTAGGGCGATGAACGATAGGGAGGAGTGGCGAGAGAGGGTCAGGGATATCCGTGCTGCCAGCACGATATGATGATGATGATGATGATATATATATATATATATATATATATATATATATATATATATATTGACCAGCACATTGGTCTAGTGGGTAGAGTGTTTGCCAATAGTCTGGGAGACCGGGGTTCAATCACAGGTTGAGAAATACCAAAGACTAAAGTGGTACTTGATACGTCCTTACTTAACACTCAGAAACATAAAGTACAGATCAAGGGTAAAGTGGAGCAATCCAGAAAAAGTAGCAGCGCTCTCCCTTACACCTCGCTGTAGTAGCTACTGAAAAGGGAGCCTTTGGGTCACCCTTGATGACAGTTGCCAATTTTATATATATATATATATATATATATATATATATATGCATTACTATATACATCAATTAAATAAATATATATATATATATATATATATATATATATATATATATATATATAAACGATTCTGTGTATATGTGTGTGTAGTCGACATATTCCACCGCCTCACCCCAAAGTGTGGTATATACAGACTGTCCCAAAATAGGTGCAATCCATCAATATGATAATGAGACAAGTGTAATGCCGGGCATCTTGAACACATCTTTTAAAAACGCATTCTATTCAGCTCGAGACATCAAAGCAAAGGTTTATTTTTAATTGTTATTATATCAGCTTCCAGGACATGCAATCTTTTTTTAATTTCTTGTCTCAGTAATCAATTATTATTATATGAATGGGTTGCAACTATTTTGAGAGAGTTTTCAATGATTTTGTCTCGAAATAAGTCGTGACGGAAATTAATTTTCCTCTCTTGTTCAAAGCAGTCTGAACGAGGATAAATAACTGTTATATCATCATCATCATCATCATGTGCCACCAGCACGGATATCTCTGACCCTCTGTCGCCATATATATATATATATATATAGAGAGAGAGAGAGAGTGAGAGGGAGAGGGAGAGAGAGCGAGAAAGAGATAGAGAGAGAGAAAATCTATAAGGAGACAATCCAAGCAGGAGTTGCGATTTATTGAGTCGAGACTGTAGCATATCGGTTCTAATGAACCATCATCAGCACTGAGAGGGATTATTCTAGTGATGTTAAATCTACAATGTATGTTTGATTATCTTGACATCAATTCTTTCTCCATAGTGTCGTATTTTACATGATTATTTATTCCATATATATATATATATATCATTATCATCATCTTCATGTGCTGCTAGCACGGATATCCCTGACCCTCTCTCGCCACTTCTCCCTAACGTTCATCGCCTCTGGCAGGTCTTCGGGGCTACATCCCGTATCCTCGCATAGCTGCTGTATGTATGTTCGAGATGGTCGTCCTGCTTTTGCTCGGCCATATGTGGGGGTCCATTGGAGTACATCACTGATGAGCTCGCCCCTTCTTCTCCAGCTGTGTCCTGCATGTCTGGTTTGTCTAACTTGGATAGTTTTCATGATGGGAGGTAGGTGGCCGTATAGTTGGTGCTTCGTGGGTTGTTGCCTCCAGGACTTGTTCAATATTGCTCGCAGCATTCTTGTGTGATTACCGTCTAGTTTTTTCTCCGGCCGTTTTGTTAGCGTCCAAGTAGTGCATCCATATAACAGTATCGACACGACCGCCGGTTTGAAGAAACTGTGTTATAGTGTACTCTTTTCAAACCTGAAGCGAAAAAGAACAGATTATTTTTAGTAGAGTTATTAGCAGTCATATGAATCCCATGTATATTGAGACCTGCCAACCTATACGTTAGACTTAGTATCATACCGCTCAGCCAGCAAGTAAAGCACGTTACTTCGGGAATTATAAGGCATTATCTCGTAGTTTTCATTAGTTTATATTTTTGCCTAACTAGATACCAGAGTGCTCAATTCATTCGAAGAGCTTTGCATCCGCGGACACTTTTTCTTTCAAAAAAGTGGAAAACTGAGTTCACCGCTGAGATGAAAGTGTTTTTTGCGGCATATCAACCCGTCAAGGTTTATTGTAAGGCAAGATGTTAGGAAAACGCGTTCATTGAAAGTTCATATTCACATTTTTTTGTCAAGTTTCTTAAGAGCTTCTTTTGTAACTTTAAGATAGTGCAGTAATGGCAGTAGTATCGACGACCTTAAGCTTTGAAACAGGAGCCTCATCGGCAGATGGAGGTTGGTCATAAGACATCGACAGATGGAGGTTGGTCACAAGACATAAAGAAAAAACTTTGAAGTCTTTTCAGAAGAATTTTATCCGTCATAGAAGAAAAAAAGAAGAGGCAATAACATTATATATCCATTTGTATATATACGTGGTGCATTCAATAAGTTCCTAGACCTTTTTGCACAAGCATTTACAATTGTCGTAGACTCTAGAAAATCAGCATGTTATTGCTATACATATTATGAGATGACTGACCAATTTTTATGATTTCAGGTTCAAATCAACAGCTACCGCAGCACCTGGAATACACCCTACTAAAGCCCGATTGTCACAGCTGGTGAATTTCAAAAATGCAATCTGGACGCGAGGACATTTTGGAAGAACGACATGCAATAAGATTCTGTTTTAAACTGGGAAAAAATGACGCCACAGAAACGTTTGGAATGCTTCAGACTACTTTTGGAACGTCTTGCATGAATCGGGTATCAGTTTTTGAGTTGGCATAAGAGATTCAAGGAAGGCAGGGAGTCTGTGAGGGATGATGAGAGGTGTGGGAGGAGTAAGGAAGTCAATACACCAGAGTTTATTGGTCAAAGGGTTAGAAGCTGTCGTTATGAGACAATTGAGGAGATGAAAGAGGCTGTGACGAAGGTCATTGACACGCTCACGCAAGAGGACTTCCATGGGGCCTTCCAGAAGTTGTGAGAACGGTACAACAAGTGCATTGCAGCCCAAAGAGATTACTTCGAAGCGGACTAGAGTTTCATGTGTGTACTATCAATAAAAGTGCCCATACGAAAAATGTCTGGAAACTTATTTAATCATCTTCGTATATATATATACATATATAAAAGTCAGGTCAGTGACCGTTGTCGAGGGCGACCCGAAAGCTTCCTTTTCAATAACTACGTCACCGAGGTGTTGGGAACAGCGCTACTCCATTCCCTTGATTGCTCCACTTTACCCTTGATCCGTATTTTATAATTCTGAATGTAAAGCAAGTGGGTATCAAGTAAGGTGCCCGTGGTGTAATGGTTATCGTCGTAGGAATTAGACACGGTGACACGAGTTCAAATCCTGGACGAGACTAATTGCATTTCACACAGCATTAATACCCTTGGGAAAGGTATGAATCCAATTATTCTCCCTCCAGCTATGGGTAAATAGTAGGACAGACTAGATTGTTCAGCCTTGGTGAGGCAACTAGTCTAAGAGAAAGAAAACTCTGAATTAAAACCTGTTAAACTCTGCTTAAAAAATTGACCTTGTGTCATATTCTGCCCGAGCAAAGGAGTTGGGTAAATAGGATCAAGTAATAGTTATTGTGTTTTTGGTATGACTCGACCGGGAATTGAACCTTGGTCTCCTTGGCCATCGTATTTGAGTAAAAAGCTATAACTTTCAAGTTATAGCCTACACATTATGACGTTATCTCTCCTATTATTCCAACAGAAAATTTTTTCAATTAAATCTGTTCGACTCATTGGTGGAACTCTAACAAGTTCTATCTCTCTGGGTCCGAGTGGACCAGGGATTAATGTCAATAAAGAGGTAATCTAGACTTCTAAGAGTTTTAGAACTTGATACTATACCATTAAATGCAGTGTTATACCCAGGACAGCAATTTCTGACGGTGGGTCTTATCTCTCCGCATAGTATGAAATCAAGATAATTTAAACTCAGCCGATATGGCAGTATGATGACAGAACTTGCCTCTTTTGCAATGTTTAAAGAATAGAATTATAGTTTTAATAATGGTGTCAGGTAATGAATATGGTGCGTATTCATTTGGTAATTTAGTGTAGATATTTGAATTCAAAAGTTTAACTGGTAATTCGTAAATTTCGAATAGCCATAGAAAAAATAAATGTTGTGATTGATAGAGCTTTACACATAGCTATCCCTTCTAGCATTTATCTGATTGGTCGGTTCAGTCGTGGGAAAAGGCAAATAAGATAGCGTATTTCAGATTAGCAGCAGGTACCGAAAAAATAGACGGGTGCTTGGAATGGCTAATTCTTCAGCTGCCTGGCCATATGGGACTTGAGGAAAATAAAGACATCTAAAAAAAAAACAAAAAAAACTAAGTTGTTATGTTCATGGATTAAAAACTGAAACGGACACAAAGGCGAAACTGAGTCAACCCAAAGAACACCCAAATAGAAGATCAGAGTCTGGCCGGTTAAAAAAGCAGACATGGCTAGATAAGAAGATAAGATAAAAAGAGAGGTATAAAACATTATGATACCGTTATGTAAGTAATTTGATATATATATTAAGGTGAATGGAATTTATCGTGGATAAAAAGATTGAGTTTTGCGAATTCTCTTATTCATTTTAAGCATTTACGAAAGAAGTTATAAGAAGATTGTATTGCGTCAGTCTTCTAAATGGTGAGGACTGAATTGATTGGATTGAAAATATGAAGCATAATATACAGCAGCCTAACGCGTCACTCGGTTGACGCCGTTACATGTGTTATATTTTGACCTTCGACCCAGCCCAAAAATGCTATTCCAAGGTGATACACAGAAGGAAGTGACGCATTCCAATGGCCAGTAATCGAAAGAGATCGTGTGGGCGGATTAAGGCTTATGATATGGGACAAGGTGAAGGTCCCATTGTGCCACTACAGTGATGCACCGGAAGAGAGTAACCTCTGAACTGCATGACAGTTATTTCCGCTTGATGACGATTAAACATCCGATTTCAAAGATCCAGTAGGCGATCGTGTAGGCGTTGAATTATTATTTAACTCAGTTGAGTTCGGGGTGCCAAAGCAGTTGCCAGCAGAATTCCAGACAGTAGAGACCAGATGTGGTAGGGGAGGCCACACCCGACTGAGGGGGCCCTCGGAAAGCCCCGATGGAGTTGACCCCAACATCAGGAGAACAAGAAAGACACAACGTGACGGTCATAACAGTGGGGTCAAAATATGAAGTTTATGTTCGGTCTCCAGCACCCTCTCACATGCAAAACTTGAACAACCCTTTCGAACCCTTGCAATAAAGTGAGAGGTAAATATATTGTTAAAGAAGTCTTGCGTCCGTCTTTATCATGCGTCTTCCTTCCTACGTTTTCCTTCATGCGTCTGTCTTTGATATTGTGTCGTTGTGATGCTGAATGAACGTGTAAATAACTATATAACACATGTAGCCTCATGACATCTACACTTAGAAACACTGATTTTGTGATTTAACGTTCCTTTTAAATATAAACATCCATATTTACAGTGTCACCTACGTACAGTTGGCAAGCTTTTTGCATAGAGTTACAAAATTACAAACAGAAATATACAGTGAGGGTTATGAAAAAGGAGAGTGGGGTAATAGGATAGATAGATAGATAGATAGATAGAGAGACACAGAGACAGAGGGAGAGGGAGAAAGGGTAACAAACAGAAATATGTGAGGATTATGAAGAAAAAGAATTAGGTAAGAGGAGAGATAGATAGCTAGATAGGGAGTGTGTGTGTGTGTGTGTGTGTGTGTGTGAGTGAGAGGGAGAAAGGGTAACAAACAGAAATATAAAGGGAGAATTATGAAAAAAGGGAGCGACATAATAGGATACAGACAGACAGACAGAATGAGACAGAGTGAGAGGGACTAAGGGTAACAAACAGAAGTATAAAGTGATGATTAGGAAGATAACATTATGGAGATAATGAAAGCGAGAGAGAAAGATAGTTGGAAAGAGAGAGAAATAAAGAGAGAGAGAGAGAGAGAGAGAGAGAGAGAGAGATAGAAGCACTTAGAAATTTTAAGTGAGCAGTCGGAAGATAACATTATGGATAAAGGGGAAAGATAATGTGAAGGAGAAAGAGATGGAGGGAGAAAGACAATGAGAGAGATGTGGAGAGAGAGAGAGAGAGAGAGAAAGAGTGAAAGATTGGGGGAGAAAGAGAAAGAGAGACACACTCAAATACACAGAAATATAAAGTAAGGATTAGGAAGGTAACTGTTATGACCGGTTATTAAGGGTCAATAAATAAATTAGTTAACACGGAGATATGAGGTGCCACACAAATGTATCCAAGTCCATGAGGAGGGTTTCCTTGGTTCAAACATGCACGAAGACAGGCAATGTGCTTACTACGGGTGCTGCTGCTGCTGCTGCTGCTCTCTGCTCTACCAGCTTAGTTCTTGGTTAATATTCTTTTTGGAGGTGCCCATGGTATAATGGTTATCGTCGTAGGAAATGGACACGACGACACGAGTTCAAATCCTTGACGAGTCTCATTGCATTTCACATAGCACTAATGCCCTTGGGAAAGGTATGAATCCAATTATTCTCCCTCCAGCTATGGGTAAATAGTAGGGCAGACTAGGTTCTTCAGCCTTGGTGAGGCAACTAGTCTAGGAGAAGGAAAACTCTGAATTCAAACCTGTTAAACTCCGCTTAAAAATGACCTTGTGCCATATCCTGCCCGAGCGGAGGGGTTTGTAAATATTATATTCTTTTTGGGTAAGTCCATTATTCACCTACAACAGTCACATAATGTGAGAAGAAGGGAAAGATAATGGGAGAAAGATAGTTGGAGAGAAAGAGGCGGGGGGGAGAAATAAAAAGAGAGACCGCGATAGACAAACAGACAGACAGAAATATATAGAAATATAATTGGAGAATTCGGAAGATAACATCGTGGAGAAGGAGAGAAAGAGATAGATAGAGAGAGAGAGAGAGAAAGATAGATAGAGAGAGAGAGAGAGATTTGGAGGAAGAAATTCAAAGTAGGATATATATATATATATAGAGAGAGAGAGAGAGAGAGACTCCTACACACCAACAGAAATAAAAAGTGAGGATTAGGAAGATAACATTAAGTAGAAGGTGAGGTAGATTACAGCATAGATAGACAGAGTGAGCGGGAGAAAGAGAGAGAGAGAGAGAAAGAGAGTGAGAAAAAGAGAGAGAGAGTAACATATAAATGATTTGGATTAGGAAAATAAAATTATCAAGTAGAATAAAAATAGGAGATAAAAAGAGATACAAAGAGAGAAAGAGAGAGAAAGAGAGAGAGAGAGAGAGAAAAAGAGAGTGAGAAAAAGAGAGAGAGAGAGTAACATATAAATGATTTGGATGAGGAAAATGAAATTATCAAGTATAAATAAAAATAGGAGATAAAAAGAGATAAAAAGAGATAAAAAGAGAGAAAGAAAGAGAGAGAGAGAGTGAGCGGGAGAAAGAGAGAGAGAGAGAGAGAGAGAGAAAAAAGAGAGAGAGAGTAACATATAAATGATTTGGATTAGGAAAATAAAATTATCGAGTAGTATAAAAATAGGAGATAAAAAGAGAGAAAGAGAGAGAGAGAGAGAGAGAAAGAGAGTGAGAAAGAGAGAGAGAGAGTGACATATAAATGATTTGGATTAGGAAAATAAAATTATTAAGTAGAATAAAAATAGGAGATAAAAAGAGAGAAAAAGAGAGAAAGAAAGAGAGAGGGAGAGAAAAAGAGAGAGAAAGAGAGTGAGAAAAAGAGAGAGAGAGAGTAACATATAAATGATTTGGATGAGGAAAATGAAATTATCAAGTCGAATAAAAATAGGAGATAAAAAAAGATAAAAAGAGAGAAAGAAAGAGAGAGAGAGAGAGAGAGAGAAAATAAGAGAGTGAGAAAGAGAGAGAGAGAGAGAGGGACATATAAATGATTTTGATTAGGAAAATGAAATTATCAAGTCGAATAAAAATAGGAGATAAAAAAAGATAAAAAGAGAGAAAGAAAGAGAGAGGGAGAGAAATAGAGAGAGAAAGAGAGTGAGAAAAAGAGAGAGAGAGAGTAACATATAAATGATTTGGATTAGGAAAATGAAATTATCAAGTCGAATAAAAATAGGAGATAAAAAAAGATAAAAAGAGAGAAAGAAAGAGAGAGAGAAAGAGAGAGAGAGAAAGAGAGAGAGAGGCAATCAGAAATAGAAGGTGAGGGATAAGTTAATAAAATTAAGGAGGGTGATAACAGGAGAGAGAAAGAAGGAAAAACAGAAATATAAAGTGAGAGGTAGGTTTGGTCCGCTTTGGTTTGGTTTTATGGCATATCAACTTTTGTTGGTTATTTAATGCCAAATCATGTTTGTACACATATATTAGATATATTATTTGACATCATATTTTTTAGATACACACAGTTAGATTATTAAACAGTTACATTTCTAAAAATTCAATTTAGCAAAAGTCAACAAATTTAAGTGATTCCAAGTATTGCTAAGTAACGCTAACAATTCAATTAAACACAAGTCACCCACTTATACGCAGTTAAATTATCAAACATTTCTATTTCAAGCAATTCAGTTTAGTATAAGTTAACAAAGTTAAATGATTCCAAGTATTGCTAAGTAACGCTAACAATTCAATTAAACACCAGTCACCCACTTATACGCAGTTAAATGATCAAACATTTCTATTTCAAGCAATTCAATTTAACATAAGTCATTTGTTTGCACTTATGTAATATAATTGCCGAGGGATTTCGTTTTATATATCTTGCCTTTCGGTTTAGTTAGGCTGAGAACCTTTCGCTTAGCGCATGGTTTAGTTAGGTGCAACATTAACGCAGGTGTTCACGAGCGTGCGGAAAGAATGTGTCATTCAGAGATGTCAAAATTGAAATCACAGATAGGAATTGTAACCAGGGGATGTAGGTGACGTCATGCACCAGAAGCATGGGCTGAGATTTGAAAAAAAGCAGTGAGTTGAGTTCCTGCCTCCGAACGAGAGAGTCGATATTCAGAGCTGGGCGAGGCCAGACGAATTTGTGCGCTACGGGCGCCGCGCATTGGTTGGGTTGAGAGCTGACGATGTGAAAGCAGTCAGCATAGAAAGATTGTGTCTCTCTCTCCTCATGTCGAAAGACCTTTAACTCAAAGGTAATAAAGTTTCGTACCTGAACTAAGAAGTCGTAAAGTCTTTCGCGTGTATTTCGGATTCCCTGCCGACTACGCTGATGACTTGGCGTTACTAGCGAATACGCCTAATCAAGCAGAGACACTACTACATAGTCTGGAACGAGCCGCAGCTGGCATTGGCCTCCATGTCAATGCAAACAAAACTGAATATATGTGTTACAACCAAACGGGCAACATTGCCAAACTAGACGGAGCCTCTCTGAAACTAGTTGACAAATTCACCTACCTAGGAAGTAGCGTCTCATCAACCGAAAAAGACATCGACACACGACTGACGAAGGCATGGACGGCTATCGATAGGCTCTCGATCATATGGAAGTCGGACCTAACCGATAAAATGAAACGCAGTTTCTTCCAGGCAGCGGTTGTGTCGATACTGCTATATGGATGCACCACATGGACGCTAACTAAGCGGCTGGAGAGGAAACTAGACGGAAATTACACAAGAATGTTGAGAGCAGTATTGAACAAGTCCTGGCGACAACACCCCACGAGACACCAACTATATGGACACTTGCCCCCCATCACGAAAACTATACAAGTTAGAAGAACCAGACACGCGGGACACTGCTGGAGAAGCAAGGACGAGCTCATAAGCGATGTACTCCTGTGGACCCTCACATATGGATGTGCAAAAGCAGGACGACCAGCACGAACTTACATACAGCAACTATGTGAGGACACAGGATGTAACCCTGAAGGCCTGCCAGAGGCGATGAATGATAGGGAGAAGTGGCGAGAGAAGGTCAGGAATATCCGTGCTGGCGGCGCGACATGATGATGATGATGATGATGATGTCTATTTCGCATATCCGTATCATGGGTATGTTAAACTTAGTCTTAATATAAAATAGTTCTATTTGAGCCATAGATAGAACAGGTGCTTATACTCTAGGTCTGAATGGACCTGGGAACGATGGCAATGAGGATTTACTCCGCACTCCCTAAATCTCCTTCATTACTGTAACCTCATCCTCAGAATATTTAATGTCATATCCCAGATACCCGTTGATGGGAGGGGGGTCTTATTTCTCTTTACAGATGCAGTCGTTGCATTCTACAGCCCCAGCCGACTGGGCCCAAATAAGGGATAGGAAGAAAAGTTATAGAGAGGGAGAAAGAAAGAAAAGATAGGATTGAGAGAGAGAGAATAAGAGAGAGAGAGAGAGAGAGAGAGACTCATATCTATATGTTCTTTGCCTACCACCTTGAAAAAACATGGTGAAGAATACAGTCTGTTTCGTTTTTATTTACTTCAGAACGAACCCCTAACTCTAAGGTCATATTGATTATAAATCCGTTAATATTTAGTAAGCTAATCAATTACACTATTACATAGTTAAGTTTGCCCTTATTAGGAACTCTAGAGATGTCCATCTCTACCTTACTCAACTATATATATATATATATATATACAAATCTTCAAATGTCTCAAACCATCTCATAGCGTGAAACTGTGGGTAGCAGTTTTATTATTTGGTTTCAGCAGAGATGAAATTGTTCTTTTGCTTTAATAAGTAAACTTCTAAGTTTTTAAATTTTTGTAAATTGAGAGTCGGTTATATATATATATATATATATATATACATAAGATATGTATTAGTTTTTATATATATGTTTACTAGAATGGATGTTTTTCTGCTACTGTTGGTTTCATGCCGTCTTCATTTGACAATCATCAGGCGGAAAATCATCAGCCTGATGATTTTCGTATTAAGACGGCATGAAACCAGCGATCCTAGATAAGCTTTCATGTCGTTGAATATACAGAAAAAACTTATATACATTTATACACAGACACACACATATATTAGCGTAATGCATTCTTCACTGATGAGATCTTAAGGCCAAAGCAGATAAAAATATGAATCAGATAAATATAATTAATTAAAAAACGAGATTCGTTCTTCAAACACGCATACAAACAACCCAACAACACACGAACACACACAGACACACACACATATATATATATATATATATATATATATATGTGTGTGTGTGTGTGTGTGTAGCAACAGTGTATTGTCACTATCTTACTTATTGGATTCATGGCAGACCAAATGCGGTATAATTTGGAGAGTGCTCAATATCTGTGATAGAGCTATTATGTAATATAAACATAATAGCTCTATCACAGATATTGAGCACTCTCCAAATTATACCATATTTGGTCTGCCATGAATCCAATAAGTAAGATAGTGATAATACACTGTTGCCACACACACACACACACACACATATATATATATATATATATATATGTGTGTATGTGTGTGTGTGTGTTTGTGTGTGTACGTGTGTGTGCATGTTGTTGGGTTGTTTGTATGCGTGTTTGATGAGCGAATCTCGTTTTTTAATTAGTTATATTTATCTGATTCATATTTTTATCTGCTTTGGCCTTAAGATCTCATCAGTGAAGAATGCATTACGCTAATTCAAGTAACTCACTTCCCGATTTATTTTAAGTGTGTGTTCATGCCTTTGAAAAATGTTTATGGTATTACATTTCATAATGTGTACCTCAGTTACTGTTCAGACTCATTTTCAAAATCATTTATTTCCTAAGAACATTTTTGTATGTCGTTGTAACGCTGAGATTATTCTTTAAGAAACTGAATTTGAAAAATAGAATTCATTAAACTACTTGTACGTTTCGCTCATTAACGAGCTTCAGTGGGAAAGAAAAGTTTACGAAAAAAAAAAAAAAACAGGAAAGAAAAAATCTCTACGACTATCAAGGGACGTATTTAGTCTATGGATCGGAGACGATTTGGAGGTGACCAGGTTAATTTCTTGGACAAGGAGTGATTTGGAGTGAAATTGGTGAACTCGGCCATGCAGAACCTACATATCATTGGTGAGTTTTGGGCGATTCTGACAAGACAAAGATGTCGATTTTGACAAAAGAAAGATACGACCTATTATCCCACCAGATAGACGCAGACAGACATTTAACAGGTGACATGTCTGTTAGGATTAGCCCAAAGTTCTACCATTCGCTGCACCTTTCACCACCACTCTTGCTTCTGATTTAACTGAGAGCACCGCCTTTTGAAAAATAAATCTGTTACTGCTAAAATCTGTCGTGCGAGATTTTCATTTTCTCACCGCAGTTGTTTTCAAGATGATTTCGGCCATTTTGTTTTATTCGGTGTCCATCAAAAAGCGACATTTCACCACCACTCTTTTTTCTGATTTAACCGAGAGCATTACCTTTTGAAAAATAAATCTGTTACTGCTAAAATCTGTCGTGCGAGATTTTCATTTTCCCACCGCAGTTGTTTTCAAGATGATTTCGGCCATTTTGTTTTATTCGGTGTCCATCAAAAAGCGATATTTCCCCACCACTCTTTTTTCTGATTTAACCGAGAGCATTACCTTTTGAAAAATAAATCTGTTACTGCTAAAATCTGTCGTGCGAGATTTTCATTTTCCCACCGCAGTTGTTTTCAAGATGATTTCGGCCATTTTGTTTTATTCGGTGTCCATCAAAAAGCGACATTTCACCACCACTCTTTTTTCTGATTTAACCGAGAGCATTACCTTTTGAAAAATAAATCTGTTACTACTAAAATCTGTCGTGCGAGATTTTCATTTTCTCACCGCAGTTGTTTTCAAGATGATTTCGGCCATTTTGTTTTATTCGGTGTCCATCAAAATGCATTCATCGAAGAATCTGCATTCTTAAACAAGTGTTTAAGCTGCAACACTATTCTACAAATGCAATTAATCACAGATCTTTCAATATATGGTGACGAAAAACGTTTGAAATTGCTCCTATTTATTTAAGCAATCGAATTCGATATCACAGTAGTTACTGATAATAATAAATTACAACAAAATAATACCGGATAAGCGCCGATGGCCCGGGAGACCAGGGTTTAATCCCAGATCAAGTCATACCAACTTTTACTTTTACTTACTAAAACGTTTATTAATGCACTTTTTTAAAGTTTAATTTCGGTTGGTTGGTTGTGTGTTTGGTCAATCTTTCTTGTGTTATTTCAGAACGATGCCAGTCATTGTGCATGATTATGCTTTAAAGTAATTTAAATTTGTCATCTGGGAATTAAATTCTCACAACGAGTATTGTCAAGAGGATTTTGTCCCTTTTATTTTTTTTTTCTGTATCTAGCTACAAGTGTTTATCTAAGAAACTGCATCTCCAAACTAACCAGGTGCTTGGGTTAGCAGCAACGCTATCGAGATTATTTTGGTGCTGTGACCGGCTATCAGTTTTTGATTCGATGACCCAAAATAAAGGTCGTCAGCCTGATAAAGGGAACAGTTTCAGAAAGTACTTTTTTTCAATTTTTAATTTTCTCCTTTTCTTTCCGTCTTGGATTGGTTTGGCTTGGTTTTATGGCATATCCATATTTACCAATTCTCCGTTCGAGCAGGATATGAAACAAGGTCAATTTTTAAGCGAAGTTTAACTGGTTTGAATTCAGGCGTGGTAGCACCTGATAGGGCCCTATCTATAGATTAAATAGAACTAACATCATCATCATCATCATGTCTTACCGCTAGCACGGATATCCCTGATCCTCTCTCGCCACTTCTCCCTATCTTTCATCACCTCTGGCAGGTCTTCAGGGCTACATCCCTTATCTTCACATAGCTACAGTATGCATGTTCGAGCTGGTCGTCCTGCTTTTGCTCGGCCATATGTGGCGGTCCATAGGAGTACATTACTTATGACTAAACTTATGCTAAACTAAATTGTTTGACTAAACTGAATAGCTTGAAATAGAAATGTTTTTGACAATTAAACCGTACTTACATTTAAACTACGTGCTTATGCTAAATTGAATCGGTACTAACATTTAAACTGCGTGCTTATGCTAAACTGAATTATTTGAAATGAATTATTTTGACATTGAAACTGTACTTACACTAAACTGAATTGTTTAATGTAGAACTGTTTTGACATTTAACTGTAGAACTTCTTGACTAAACTGAATAGCTTGAAATAGAAATGTTTTTCGCATTTAAACTGCATACTTATGCTAAACTGAATTTTTTGAAATAGAACTATTTTCATGAAAAATGGATTTGGCGATAAATAACCTACAAAGGTTGATATGAAATAACACCCAAAAAAAACAACTAACCTTGGTCTTTTCCCATCGTTTTAGCTCAGAAATAGGATGGATCAAAACGGTTTTCCGTGGACTATCGTTCTTTGAATAAGGTGACTAACTTTTCTCTATTATCGACGATATATCAGCAAGTTTGGGTAGTGCTAAGTATTTTTTGAAATTGGATTTAAAATCTGGTTATTGGCAAGAGGAATTAGATGAAAGAGATAAGGAAAAAAATCAGCTTTCTGTTGCCAAAGGGGAATTTTTTATTTTAATTAAATACGTTTTAGATTGACTAATGGGCCTAGTATTTTTCAAGAGTTAATGTCAGTTGTTTTTTGGCTGAAAACTATTCATCTCCTTAGATAACATCATTATTTTTTCTGCAACAAAATGGAATCATTTAAGACGATAGAGAAAAATGGCGAGAGAAGGTCAGCGATGATGATGATGATGATGATGAATACATTCATCTCACGCTGTCAGCACGGATATTTCTGACCCTCTCTCGCCACACCTCCCTATTGTCCATTGCTTCCGGCAGGTCCTCAAGGCTACATCCCGTATCGACACAGAGCTGTTGGATGTAGGTTTCAGCTTGACGTCCTGCCTTTGCTGGTCCATGTGAAAGGGTCCACAGGAGTACATCACTTACGAGCTCGAAACTTTAGCTATAATTAGCAAAAGCAAAATTTTCATGAAAGAAATAAATTATTTTGGTTTAACAATAAAGAGAGAAAAATAATAAATTTGTAGTTGTCTAAATTTCTGGGACAAAGCTTGATGATTTTTATCATTAAGTGTTTTCGGACTATTGTCTTCATATTTATTGTTATTTCCACAACGTTTCGGTCGATATGTCCGCCGGCCTTCTTAAGGTGTTTGTCGAACTTGGGAACCTTCACGGAACTTCGAATCACGTGCTTTATTGAATTCTCGGGGGTCACCTGTTATTTTTCCGTTAGCCATAACTGGGTACAAGTGTTAAGTATTCCTATATTGTTACTTGCCTGTTGTCAGGATTGAACCTGCAGCCACTAGATGATTGTCTCCTTAGAAGCTTAGGGAACCAACGCCTATAACCATTACGTTGAGTTTTCTGGTAAGTTGACAATAAGTACAATTCTTGGGTTTAGTGGCTCAGTTGGCCTAGTGGATAGTGTGTACGCTAATGGTCCGGGAGACCCGGGTTCAAACCCAGGTCGCGTCATACCAAAGACTTTAAAAATGTTACTCGATACCTCCTTGCTTAACACACAGTAATATAAGGTACGTATCAAGGGTAAAGTGGAGCAATCCAGGGAAAGGAATTGCGCCCTCCCCTCTACCTCAGTGTTGTAGCTATTGGAAAGGGAGCCTTCTGGTCGCCCTTGACTACGGTAGCCAACCTTACTTTTAAATTTAAGTGAATTTTCGGTTAATTTTATTTCATATATATATATATATATATATACTGGTTATCTTTTTTCTGCCTCGCAAGCCTGCTTCCGAGCACCCGCTAAAGTTTTTGGGAGGTCACTGTGTTGTAGAAATGGCAGGGCAATTCTTAGTGCCTTATTATATAAGGACAACTTCTTTTTCTACTCTGAAAGAACAAAAGTTGCGGTCAAGAGCCACACGTGGTCAGTCTTGTTCTGTTGTCCGAAATAGATTTTTATAGAGTTAGCAGAGAAGATATCAAATCTGGTAATCCGGTAGGAGCAATAAATTCCTTAGCGTTCCCCAAAACGGTTTGCCCTGTCGGCTGGGAGTGTAAAATACACCGAATGCCCCTCTACAGAGGGCTAAGACCACCCCCAATGGCTGTCCTGATATATGACACTAAACAATCTGATGGTGAGGTTCTAGTAATTTTGAAACTTTGGGGAATGCGGAGTACTCTTCATTGCCATTGCTCCCAGGACCACTCTGGCCCAGAGTGGTACTAACTGATAGGGTCCTATCTCTGGGTCAAATAGAACTAAAGTGCGTACTTGTGCTAAACTGAATTGTTTTAAATAGGACAGTTTTGACATTTAAAATATGTACTTCAACCGAATTGGTTGATATTGAACTGTTTTTGTTTGCTAAACTGAATTGTTTGAAATAGAACCGTTTTAATTAATTAACTGTGTGTAAACAAAAACTATATTTATACTAAAATGATATGTTTGGAATAGAACTGTTTATTTGTAAAAAATGGGTTTGGCATTAAATAACCTTCAAAGTTTAATATGCCATAAAACCCAAACAAACAGACAAACAAACCAAAACGGCCAAGAAAGTAAGTAGCTTTATTAGCATGTGCTTGCTCTATAGACGGTTAGTTTCAAAATTTTCCGCAGCAGCAGCACCTCTAATTGAGTTGACTTTTAAGAGTACCAGATTCGCGAGGACGGAGAGTTGTCAGTGAGACTTTGATTTTTAAAAAGATGACCTGAATATTACAAAAAAAAAACCGAAACAAAAGACAAAACGAACAAACAACTGAAATATTCTAAATCAAAGACTATCGATTAGATACCATTCAGCTATTAAAAAAGAATTCTTTCCAACGATTTTAGTGAAACGAGTACGCGCTGTTCAATGAATTTGATAGGGGTAATAAAGCTCCAAGTTAAATGTTTAATACAGAGTAAATAGATACAGCAAATATAATTCAACAAAGAGAATTACAGTTTTCCTTGCAAATCAAAACTTTAATCAATCTAATCGTCAGGCTACTATTTGCTTAATAAAAGTGTAAGGGTCATTTTAACTATCAAGAATTGGTTTAATGGCGTATCAACTTTTGTAGGTTATTTTAACTGTAAAGAATTTGTTTAATGGCATAAGTGTAAGGGTTATTTTAACTATCAAGAATTGGTTTAATGGCATATCAACTTTTGTAGGTTATTTTAACTGTAAAGTATTAGTTTAATGGCATAAGAAAAGTGTAAGGGTCATTTTAACTATCAAGAATTGATTTAATGGCATATCAACTTCTGTAGGTTATTTTAACTGTAAAGAATTGGTTTGATGGCATAAGAAAAGTGGAAGGGTCATTTTACCTGTTAAGAATGGGTTTAATGGCATAAGAAAAATGTAAGGGTTATTTTAACTGTAAAGAATTGGTTTAGTGGCATAATAAAAGTGTAAGGGTTATTTTAACTTTTAAGAATTGTTTAATGGCATATCAACATTTGTAGGTTATTCTAACTGTAAAGAATTGGTTTAATGGCATAAGAAAAGTGGAAGGGTCATTTTACCTGTTAAGAATGGGCTTAATGGCATAAGAAAAGTGTAAGGGTCATTTTTACAGTCAAGAATTGTTTAATGGCATATAAACATTTGTAGGTTATTTTAACTGTAAAGAATTTGTTTAATGACATAAGAAAAGTATAAGGGTTATTTTAAATGTAAAGAATTGTTAATAGCATATCAACATTTGTTGGTTATTTAACGCTGAAGTCATTCTCCTAGAAGAACAGTAGTGGTACTGTTTAATAATATGAGGGTTAATACCTTTCCGATGGGTATTTGCCAGAACGTTAACGTAATAGAACGACTGGAGTACGAACTCGCTT
The DNA here is from genome assembly GCA_963585895.1 of Sepioteuthis lessoniana. NCBI lineage: Eukaryota > Metazoa > Mollusca > Cephalopoda > Myopsida > Loliginidae > Sepioteuthis > Sepioteuthis lessoniana. Next base: position 21,090,197 of record OY757936.1, on the reverse strand, counting down.
ACTACAATTCTGCAGTCCATCGCTTTAACCATTACACCACGAGGACACCCCCCAAGTCAAGAATATGTTTTTCGCGTTATATTAACTGGTTCAAAGGCTAGCCCGATCGACGAGTCTAAGAAAATATTGAATGTATTCCCCAACAATACAATATCTTGGGTATGACACTAAACTGCATCTAATAGTCATTCTCTTATTCTGGAGATCAGTGTGTTGTACCTTTTTATAGCTATTATTTGCTTACCCCAGCCAGAAGAAACATATATTCTGATGATATCCAGGGCACTGGTGGGGGAAGTGTTACCCCTTTGCAGAGATGCAGTCAGTGTATTCTACACCCCCAACTGACTGAGCCCAGTACATTTTGGAATCCTTAATACAAAACTAAAAAATTTAATAATTTGATATGAGAATTGAGAGCTATGATTTTAAGGTAAAATATTTAGCTGGAAAAAAAGTGTGCTTTGATCCCCGATCAAGATCTCCATTTGATATAGATAAATCGGAATTTAAAATTGTTATTTCACGTCATATAAACTTGAGAAGACCCCAGTTAGAGATGAAGAGATGTATTATAGGGCATTAAATAGACTTTAGTATAATGGGAAAAAAATTATTATATATATATATATATATATATATATATATATGTATATCATCATCATTACCAAGTCATGTTGACAGCAAGGACATCTCTGTCTCTCTCTCCCTCCCCCCGTCTGTCCCTATCATCCATTGTTCTCGGCCGGTCCTGCAAACTACATCCTGGGTCCTCACAGAACATGTTTAATAAGTTCATGCTAGTCGGCCACCACTGGCATATCTATCAATCTATCTCTCTCTCTCTCTATATATATATATATATATATCAGACGAGAAAGAATTCAATTTGGTAATTCCATTATAAACTTATTTCGGTCTATGGATTGTATTGTGGCTTCTTCAGATAGAAAGAAACAGTTATATATTTGATTATAATCCAGAAACGCTTACATTGCTTCCAGCAAAAAGAGAATTTGAAAATCAAATTTTATTTTACATATATATATATAATTATCTACGGTGGAAATATATCAATCTAATACTTATTACAATATTAATCTATTCTTTGATACGATAAATTTAACTTTTAACATTTCATCATCATCATCATCATGTCGTGCTGGTAGCACGGATATCCCTGACCCTCTCTTGCCACTTTTCCCTATCGTTCATCACCTCAGGCTGGTCTTCTGAACAACATCCTGTATCCTCACATAGCTGCTGAATGTATGTTCGTGCTGGTCGTCCTGCTTTTGCACGGCCATGTGTGGGGGTCCATAAGAGTACATCACTTATGAGTTCGTCTCTGCTTCTCCAGCAGTGTCCTGCATGTCTGGTTCGTCTAACTTGAATAGTTTTCGTGATAGGAGGCAGGTGGCCGTACAGTTGGTGTCTTGTGGGGTGTTGCCGCCAGGACATGTTCAAGATTGCTCGCAGCATTCTTGTGTAATTGCCGTCTAGCTTCTTCTCCAGCCGTTTTGTTAGAGTCCATGTAGTGCATCCATATAGCAGTATCGATGTGACCGCTGCCTGGAGGAAACTGCGATTCATTTTATCGGTTAGGTCTGATTTCCATATAATCGATAGCCTATTGATAGCTGTCCATGCTTTCGTTAACCTCGTGTCGATGTCCTTTTCGGTTGATGCGACGCTACTTCCTAGGTAAGTGAATTTGTCTACTTGTTTAAGCGGGGTTCCGTCTAGAGTGGAGATGTCCCCCGTTTGATTATAGCACATATATTCCGTTTTGTGTGCACTGACATAGAGGCCTATGCCTGCGACTGTTCGTTTCAAACTATGCAGTAGTGTTTCGTTTAACATTTAATCCTTCTTAAAATAAAGTAAAATTGGCAACCGTAGTCGAGGGCGAACAGAAGGCTCCCTTTTCAATAAATACAATACCGAGGTGCAGGGGAGGGTGCTACTCCATACCCTAGATTGCTCCACTTTAGCCTTGATACGTACCTTATATCGCCGAGTGTTAAGCAAGGAGGTATCAAATACTATTTTTGAAGTATGTGGTATGACTCGACCTGGGATTGAACCCAGAATTGTAAATAGTAAACTATTTTCTTTTAAATTAATATCAATGTTTAGAGTACATGTTTATATTGCTAAAATTTTATAATATACTGTAACATCAACGAAACTAGTAATTAATTCATATCGTTTATTCAGTTGATAAAATTATAAATATAATTTTTATGATTATACATATTTACCCAACCCCTCCGCTCGGGCAGGATACGACACAAGGCCAATTTTTAAGCGGAGTTTAACTGGTTTGAATTCAGAGTTTTCCTTCTACCTAGACTGGTTGCCTCACCAAGGCTGAACAACCTAGTCTGTCCTACTATTTACCCATAGCTGGAGGGAGAATAATTGGATTCATACCTTTCCCAAGGGTATTAGTGTTATGTGAAATGCAATCAGTCTCGTCCACGATTTGAACTCGTGTCGTCGTGTCCATTTCCTACGACGATAACCATTACACCACGGGCACCTCCTAATTATTATAATTATATATTAATATAATTAATAATTATATTATTAATTATAAGTAATATAATTATTATGATTATAAATTGGTAATTAATTTGTAATTAAATTATAATTATAAATTAGTAATTAATTTACATTTTTTATTTAATTGATAGAATTATAAATATTATACCTATAATGAATAGTATTCATCGTTTTTAAAATCAGTCATATCTTAAGTTATTGGTTAGAGTTTAAAAAAAAAAGAATGCATAAACTTTATTAATATGATCTTTAGTACTCACCGTTTTTTTTAACTCTGTAATATCTTACATTACGGGAATTGGTTTAAAAAAAGAAGGAATAAAATTTATGTCTGTTAATAGTTATATTTCCAGCGTAAAAAAATGTTTATGTCTTTTTTAATAAAATTTGATTTTTAAAATCTATTTTTGACTGAAGCAAAGAATGCGTTTCTGATTTATATTCAAATATATCCACTGTTACCTTCCATCTGAAGAGGTCACAATACCATCTGTAAACGGAAATAAATTCATAATGGAATTACCAAACTGAATCCTTTTTCATCTGAAGTATATAAAAAAGGTTTTGCTCTGCACGTGAGTTTCGATATATATATATATATATATATATATATATATATAAACTGAAATTATTTAAATATCTGATAGCCATTGGCATTAAGCACTCCTTTGAATATTCTACATTCTCCTTGGATTATTTTGTTATATATTGACCCTCGAACGAGCCGTCAATCAAGAGATGCACCTGTGTAAATAAGCGGAAGAACAGCGGAAGCAGATGCACGTTAGAAAATAATATAACCAGACGCCCGGACGGTTTGAGACAGTTGGAGACAGGATGCCGAAGTGAGAACCAGCTCCAGACAGAGGGATTTGGGCCCTTAGTGACCCCCAGTTAAGCAACTCAAGCTAAGATGCGAAAGAAGTGCTGCTATGGTCGAGGAAGAACCTGGGTCATAGAGCAGTGTGTCCTTGTCTCCACTCATTTCTCACACACAACAAACATCACCTTTTCGAAAATAAAGTGTGAGGGATTTATATTTTTATAAAGAAGTGTATTCGTTCGTTATTGAAGTCGTCATTACCGGTTAATGATGTTTCCGCATGTAAGTGTATATTTGTTTATGTACACGTGCAGTTGTATTACGGCTTTACAACAATTAACTTTTTTTCTGATCCGTTGAGTATTTTCCTCATATTTTCCTTATATATAAACATATATATATATATATATATATATATATATATATATTGTCATCCACATACAGACTGTTTCGTTCTATCAGAACTCTTCAGTGTGGCTAGACACGCAGGACGCTCGAAGCCGGTAAAGTGCTTTATTTTCTTATGGGCACAGGTGAGTTCTAGAAGCATCTAAATGGAATCTCTTTGAAATTCGCCCCTCCCTGATTCAAAAAGCAGAGAAGGAATCCATGTAATGTATGATGATCAAGACATGTTCGTGACGGTTTTAATGGTAGAACGAATCGACCCCGTGACCTAATGTAAATATGAGGCTATCCGCAGAAAAGGGGACAAAAAAAAAAAAACAGAAAATGAGCAGCACTTTCTGCTTCTCGAATGTGGTGGAACTATCCTGGAGATTGTAGAGAATTCTATCACTCCGGCAATAGATATAAAAGCCGCTTCCGTCGAAAACAGAGCAGAGTATGGTTTGGTTTCATAGCATATCAACGATCGTAAGTTTTTTAATGCCAAATCTATCTTTCCATACAAAAGCAGTTCTATTTCAAAGAATTCCGTTTAGCATAAGAATAGTTTTTTTTGTTTACACACAGTTAAATTTCAAAAATCAGTTCTAATTCAAATAATTCAGTTTATCGTAAGTAAATAGTTTCAAAGTCAAAAAACAATTTTATTTCTAAGAATTTAGTTCAGCATAAGTAAACAGATTAAATCTCAAAAACAGTTCTATTTCAAATAATTCAGTTTATCGTAAGTACATAGTTTCAAAGTCAAAAAACAATTCTATTGCAAAGAATTTAGTTCAGCATAAGTAAACAGATTAAATTTCAAAAAAAAGTTCTATTTCAAATAATTCAGTTTATCGTAAGTACATAGTTTCAAAGTCAAAAAAACAATTCTATTTCAAAGAATTTAGTTCAGCATAAGTAAACAGATTAAATCTCAAAAAACAGTTCTATTTCAAATAATTCACTTTATCGTAAGTACAATTCGGTTCGTTTTCTTTCATTTATGCCCAAAAGCACTCGAGACAAACGTCAAATATAATTATGCTGAAAGATGTTATTTATTGATCAATGGCCTTTAATTCTATTTCAGATAATTCAGTTCAGCATAAATACACAGTTTAGTTCTATTTGACTCTTAGATAATCCCTATCAGGTGCAACCACTGCGAGTCAAAATGGACTAAGTAGCGATGGCAATGAAGGAGTACTCTGTGTTCCCCAACGTTTCAGCATTACTGGAGCCTCACCATCAGGGTGTTGAGGGTCATAAACTGGATACTTTTGGGGGGAGTTTTACCCCTCTGCAGAGATACAGTCGGTGTATTCAACCGCTCCTGCCGACTGGGCTAAGAAGCAGGAGAGGATAGAGTTTTGAGCCACGCGTTGAGCAGAATAATTCTTTACCCAAGGGGCAATGTTGGAATTTTTACTCGTTCAATTCGAAAATTGACAACAGAAAGGGAAGAAGAATACAAGAAATATCTCGGCGCTTCTGCGTTTTCAGCACCCCACTCAGTAGCAACAATGTCAGAGAAGTGAGATACTGATATTAGTTAAGAACAAGACGCAGATACGTAAGATAAGGATCACTAATGAGAACAAGTAATATTAGTGTTAAAGAATGAAAAATATATTCTGCTAGATGACGCACCTTATTATTTACGGTATCCAGAAGATAAAAATATTTTCATTTCCATCATCATCATAATCATCATCCTCAAGTTGTGGTGATATCCCGGAGTTCCCTAAATCTGCCTCTCTGTCTTCTCTCGCGCGCGCCAATCGTCCCTATCATCCAACACATCTGGTAGGTTTTATAGATTATGTCCAGTGTCCTCAAATTCAGATATATGCAAGTATTAGCTGGTTGGTAAACAAAGGTGTATCTGAAAGTAAGATTCAGTTAAAGAATTGCACTAATGAGTTTTTCCTAACTTCTTCCGCTTGTCTTATTCTCCCAACTTTGATAGTTTCTGAGATGGCCGGTAGGTGGCTGTACACATGCTGTTTTGTGAAATGATACTGTAGGGTTATAACGCCCAAATTATCTTCTAATAAAGATTATACAATAGTAACATGATGAAAATTGGGGCTGTAAAATACACCGACTGCTTCTCGACAGAGGGGTAAGACCTCCACCAGCAAGTGTCCTGGATATTATATTAAACAATCTAATGTTGAGGTTCCAGTAATGCTGGAGCATTGGTGAATGTCGAGTACCCTTTTATTGCTATCGTTTCAAGATCCATCCTTGCCCTGAGTGGTATCACCTGATAGGGTCCTTTCTATGGGTCAAATAGAACTAAACTGTGAACTTATGCTCAACTGAATTGTTTTAAATAGAACTGTTTATATCTATAAAGATGAATTTGGCATTAATAAGCTACAACGGTTGATATGGTATCAAACCAAACCTTGCCTAGTCGGCTGGGACTGTAGAATACACCGACTGCACCACTGCAGAGAGGTTAGACCCTCCAACGAGTGTCCTGATATATGACTCTAAACACTCTAATGGTGAGGCTCCAATAATACTGGACCTTTGTGGAATGCAGAATACCCATTGCCAGCGTTCCTAGGTCCACTCTCGCCCGTAATGGTAGCACCTCATAGGGCCCTATCTCTGGGTCAAATAGAACTCAACTGCGTACTTATGCTAAACTGAATTACTTGAAATAGAACTATTTCGATATTTAAACTGCGTACTAACGCTAAACTGAATTGTTCGAAATAGAACTGTCTTGAAATTTAACTAAAGTTGGCGAGGGTAACCCGAATGCTCCTTTTTCCATGGCTACATCACTAAGTGATGTGGGTAAACAAAAACTATACTTGTACAAAACTAAATTGTTTGAATTAGAACTGTTTGACTAAACTGAATAGCTTCAAATAGAAGTGCTTTTGACAGTGAAACTTTGTACGAAAACGGAATTGTTTGAAGTAGAACTGTTTTTTTGTATAAGAAGCTATTTGGCATTAAATAACCTACAAAGGTTGGTATGCCATAAAACCCAAACAAACAAACCAAACCATGATGAAAATAGACACATGGGAATCGATAAAAGTCTGAGGTCTCTGAGCCGTAAATACTTTTTGTCTTGTAAGTATAAGGACACTGCATATTATATCAGTATGTGTGTGCATGTATTCCTTGTCAATCAAGAACTTAAAAAAAAAAAACAATCTGTTCTAACTACATACCATTTGGCTTAGATTGCAATTAAAATTCCAGGACCTCACCTTAGCTCATTTTCTTACAATCAGTATATAGTGATGTTTAAAGGTTTGTACGGCTGGAGAAGAAGCTAGACGGCAATTACACAAGAATGTTGCGAGCAATACTAAACAAGTCCTGGCGGCAACACCCCACAAGTCACCAACTATACGGCCACCTGCCTCCCATCACAAAAACTATCCAAGTTAGACGAACCAGACACGCAGGTCACTGCTGGAGAAGCAGGGACGAGCTCATAAGAGATGTACTCCTATGGGCCCCCCTATATGATCGGGCAAAAGCAGGATGACCAGCTCGAACATACATCCAGCAGCTATGTGAGAATACGGGATGTGGTCCTGAGGACCTGCCAGAGACGATGAACGATAGGGAGAAGTGGCAAGAGAGGGTCAAGGATATCCGTTCCTGTGGCACGACATGATGAAAGATTTGTACAGTGGATAGCTAATGGTATTTGCCACTCCAAATTTAAACGTTGCTCATTTATGAAAAGACGAAATTTTTCATCGATTCGGAGTGCCATTTCAAATAACGTTAAAACATGTAAATACTATCATGAAAGAAATGCTGGAAAGACTAAGAGTCGATCCCTTACTGCATCGTCTTACCACCCTCAAAGTAATGGCAGTGTTGAAAGACTTCATCGCACAATGTATTATATTAGCGAATAGTTAGTAAAATAAAGTTACCGAACTTAGTCAAGGGTAATCCGAAAGCTCCCTTTTTAATAGCTACCACACCGAGGTGTAGGTGAGGGCGCTACTCCATACCTTGGATTGCTCTATTTACCCTTGAATCTTAACATATAATGCGGAATCAAGTACCATTTTGTGAGTCTTAGGTATGACTCGACCGGGGATTGAATCCTGGTCTCCTGGACCATTGGTGAACACTCGACTAAATATGCCAATGGCCTGAATGATACTGGGATTTACATTTTCCCCTTTTAAATTGGTATATATTATAATGGTGTAGTCTAACCAGTAGATAAAATCTTACAATATCTTAATATCTTGGAGAATTTACCATAGAGATGAATATCATGCCACAGTTTTTGAGGAACAGCTCAGAGCTGATATTAGGCGCCCTACGTACGCGTGAGTATGGCACATTGCCTTTTCTATTGTGGGAAGCAGGTGTAGGATTGTAGTCAACACATGCCTGGTGGTTTCTAAAATGCCTTTAACCCTGTCAGCATTTTTCTATATAGAGGCGCCTCAGGCGCCAGGCGATAAACGTAGCCCCTCTGGAGAGGTTTAGAGTTAAAAGCTTTCGTTAGAATGAGTGAGAACGTATTTAAAGCCGAGAAAAAGTAAGAAAATGTATGTATGTGCATGTGTTTGTGAGTATGAAAGAGAGAGAAACAGAGACGGAGAGGGAGAGAGAGGAGGGGGGGAGAGAAATTACTTTTTATTCCATATAAATGATGACTCCTCGTGACAAAGGGATAATCAATACAGGATATATACATAAAGATTCAGTGTGTGTGTATATATGTATATATATATACACTGGATATATATATATATATATATATATATATATAGATCTGGATATGTACCGGGCTAGAACGTGTGATTGCGGCAGAAAAATCAACAGCTTGCGAGGATCACGAATCCACAAGGCGCGCTGGTGCGCACAACGTAATTCTCCTGCCGGAGAATGTAAATCGAATGATGGGCCTATGAACCAAGTTTACCCCCACAGTATTCACGAGCTCATTGCTGACCCTCAGCGTCCTGGAGACATTCCTTGCAAGCCAAGAATTTAGTGGCCCAAGGGTAATCAGATAGCTACTTGGTAAACTTAGACCAGGAGCTTTCTTTTTACTCACCACCCATCTTGAGGGCCCATTGATCAACAAATAACATCTTTCAGCATAATTATTCATTACGTTTGTCTCGAGTGCTTTTGGGCAGTAACGAATAAATGAAAGAAAACGAACCGAACAGATAACGGATATAGAAAGGATTTCAACATGAATGATATACACGCGTAACCACCTTCCTCGTGTGATTACGCAAAATCAAGAAACGCGTTTGTAAATCAAACTGCACCAAAATGAAGATGAACGAACGTCCAATGTAATGTCTGCTTTTAGTTGATCTTGTGTATATATAGATATATATTTCTTTTAAATACCCTGTCTGGTGACAAAAGCTGCTTGGTAGCGCCAGGAGTGGCAGTACCGCCTTGAGCTACGGAAACTGTGTTATCACCCTGTTTGGCGGCTGATGAGGTTAGGGTATCACACGTGCTTTCACACGTTGTATGATGAAAAGAATATATATATAAATATATATATGGAATAAATAATCATGTAAAATACGACACTATGGAGAAAGAATTGATGTCAAGATAATCAAACATACATCGTAGATTTAACATCACTAGAATAATCCCCCCCAGCCCTGATGATGGTTCATTAGAACCGATATGCTACAGTGTCGACTCAATAAATCGCAACTCCTGCTTGGATTGTCTCGTTATAAATTTTCTCTCTCTCTCTCTCTCTCTCTTCCTCTCTCTCTCCCTCTCTTTCTCGGTCTCTCTCTCTCTTTCTCTCTCTCTCTCTCTTTATATATATATATATAATCCAAAGAAGATGAGTTGCGAATGATTCAATTTAAGAATTTATAAAAGGATTCTTATAAATCTCCAGGAGTGCTCAATGTCAGATAATCAATATATAAATTTATAAATATCACACGGAATAAATTCATATTATTATTTAAAAAACCCAGCGGATCGTCATTTATCTGTTGTAAATATATAATTGCCAAATAACTGTCTGCTGACTTTTTCTTCCAATTATATATATATATATATATATATATGTCTAGCCACACTGATGAGTTCTGATAGAACGAAACAGAACTGTCTGTGGATGACTATAGAGATATATTCTCCCCTACCCCGTAGGGTTGTGTTCTCTGGCGCATAAGTAATGGTGTTGGCATTAGCGTTCATTGCAAGCCTCTTCGTATTTGAATTGAGGTCTCGGCAGCCGTTGAACGGATGTATGTAAACAATAGTAATTGTGATTCATAACCGTTTAAAATTTACATCGCAACTAATGGCTTCTCGTGGCTGAATGGTTAGAGGCTTCGGTTTGGCGTTTGAGTCAAATCGGGTTTCGGTCCCAGCTATGGGTAGCTACTGTCTAGCCACACTGATGAGTTCTGATAGAACGAAACAGATCTGTCTGTGGATGACTATAGAGAGTATATATAAAAGGCTCTGTTTAGATTTAAGGCGCCTGATATGGAAGATTCCAAAGATGATTTGACAGGGATGGTGAACAGTTGAAGTCTGGTTTAGATCATTTCATCATATTGCCAGTTTTTGTTTTTTTTTTTTGACGGGGACAGTATGGATTATATTGAACATACTAGCTTTGCCACGAGAATTCACCTTTTCAATCAATTTGATCAATTCAGAATGATTTCATTATGAATATTGATCATGTCGAAACAAAGTTTTGTTTTTCATGAATTCTTCATTTAAAAACAGAAAAAAGTTCACTAAACGTGTTTTGCTCCGCTGGTTGCAATAAAATATGATTCAAAGTGATCAGAAATAAATTGCCTGTCGCAATACTTATTGAAAATACTGTACTCACACACACACACACACACACACACACACAGATATATATATATATATATATATATATATATATGTGTGTGTGTGTGTGTGTGTGTGTGTGTGTGTGTGTGTGTGTGTATCAGAAGCGGAAGACGTACAAAAGTTCCTTTAAAAAATGAAATCGAAACAAAAGGAAATAACTTTTCTTGAAGACGAATAAAAGTTCGTTAAAACATGAAAGAATTACAAAGAAAGAAGCTAACATTTCTGGAAGAAGAAGAAGAAGAAGAAGAAGAAGAAGAAGAAGAAGAAGAAGAAGAAGAAGAAGAAGAAGATGGTTTAAAAATTATCGAGAACGAAAAGAACATATTTCACGTAGAAGATGAAAAACTATAAAAGATTATTTAAAAAATGAAAGAGAACTGAAAGAAGCAAACATTTCAGAAAGAGAAAGAAGACTAATATATATATATATATATATATATATATATATATGTTGCTCTTATATGTATATATATATATATATATATATATATATATATATATATTGCTTTTATATATATATATATGTATATCGCTCATATATATATATATATATATATATATATGCTTTTGCTGCGAGAGTGGGTGTAAGACTAAATATTTAATAAATAACGAAAGACATTGAGCTTAGGTAAGAATTGACTTGGAATCTCTAAACATTATCCAACACTATGGATAAGAACGTACAACTATTCCTGGAAGAAATATGCAACTTTTTTGATAAGCAAACAAAAATAAAAAAAAAAAAACGAGAAAAGTTTGAAAAACAATCCGTAGAATTTACAAAAGAGGCAAAAAATAACCAACAAACAACTTAGTCGCAAATCAAAACCAGCCTCACTTACAAATCGAGGGGAAAAAAATTGAAGAGTTTTTTTAGAAATAGCAAAAGACAAATCCGCAGATTCTTCTCTTTGCCTGCAAATGTTTTGCCTAAGAATCTTCATTCTTTTCTCGCCATAATTTCGTTTGATGCAATTAGGAATTGAAAATCAAACATGGCTGCCTTTTCCGATATCGAAATATGCGCCGTGCACTGGAGTTTAATCGAGTTTATTTATTATAACTCCCAGCAACGTTCTGATGTTATTCCATGTGCTTTTCTCTCTGTCTTTTAGTTCTTCTTCAGAATCATTCAATCTCCCTCATTCCGACGTATTTTTCTTCTATCAAGTCATCAACGTAATCGTGACTTCTGTCTTATCATTATCACCAAAATCCCTTTCTTCTCCTTTCAACGCTGTTTTTTTTTTTTTTTTTTTTTTTTTTTTTTCAAATTCTTTTTCTATTTCTTGGTCTTCTTTTCACTCACTCTTTTCTATATGCATTTGCGCATTCGTAGAATATTCCATTTTCTCCTTTTCTCTCTTTTCTCGTCCTTTTCTATTTTCTTCTCTCTGTCTAACATCATTCTTTTTCAATTCTCCTTCTTTTTTTAACTATCAGACATCTATTTCTTTCTCCTTCCTTTTTAAGAGCTACTACACCGATGAACGCTACTCCTTTTCTTGCATTGCTCCACTTTACCCTAGATACGTAAATAATAATTCTGAGTGTTTAGCGAGAAGGTATCAGCTACAATGTTTTAGTTCTTGGCATGGCTTGACCAGGGATTGAACCCTGGTCTCCTGGGCCATTGGCGAACACTCCACCTACTAGATCACTCGGCCAGTCTTTCGGGTTGCCTTCGACTACAGTTATCAACTTTATTTTACTTTTCTATTTCTTTCTACTCTTCATCGTATTTCAATAATTATTTATCAAAAAAATTCATTCTCCCAACTTTCTTCCTTCTTTATTTTATATACCTCTCCTTCTTCTATAAATTTCCCCTTCTTCCTGTTCTGTTTGAATTTTAACCATCTTTTCGTTGTTGTTGTCCTTCTTCTTGTAGCTGTTATTGTTGCTGTTGTCCTTAAAATGTTCGCTTATTTCAGTTCCCTTTCACGTTATAAGAAACTTTTGAATATTTTTCTTCATCTTCTACTTGAAATATTAACGTCTTTCCGTTCTCTTTCCTTTTCTAATAATTTCTTCTTCTTCTTCTTCTTCTTCTTCTTCTTCTTCTTCTTCTTTCATATGACACTGTCTTCTGTTTCGTCTTTTCGAAAAAATTCTTTATTTCTTTTCTCTTTCATAATTAAACAAACTTTTGTATCTCTTCGGGAAATGTTATTTTCTTTTGCGTCGGTTTCATTTTAACCAAGGTCTTCTTCTTCTTCTTCTTCTTCTTCTTCTTCTTCTTCTTCTTCTTCTTCTTCTTCTTCTTCTTCTTCTTCAATTTTACACTGTCTTCTGCTTTGTCTTTAGAAAAAATTGTTTGTTTCTTTTTCTTTCATATTTAAATAAAGTTTTATATCACTTTTGTAAGCAGTCGGTGTATTCTGCAGCCCAAGCCGACTGGCAAAATTAGTTATTTAAAACTATACAACTATGTGCAAATTGTGTGTACTTGGAATAATTATTAAAGTAATCTTGGTGACAGAAGTCGGGATCGACCCGAAGGCTTCCCTTTCAATAGCTATTACACCAAGTTGTAGGGGAGGGTGCTCCTTCATTCCCTGGATTGCTCCACTTTACCCTTGATCCTTACTTTATAGTAGTGAGTGCTAAACAAGGCGGCTTCAAGTACCATTTTTAGCCTTTATACACACACACACGCGCACACACACGCGCACACACATATATATATAGATATATATATATATTACGTTCGTGGTACACAAAGATTTGTATAGACAAATATGTAGCGAAATCATCGGTAACAAGGGGAAAACTATTTTAAAACAATAAAACAGCGAGGGCTCTTTCGTCCGGCACTTGTCAGGTTTATTCGCCGGAAAAAATACTTAAAAACGGGAATTAACGAATTAATTGGATCGAAGGGACATAAAATATTAAGTCATACCAGTCTCCAATATTTCCCCAAATATATTTAAAATGTGACTGTTACACTGTCTACATAGAGAGGGGAGATCTAAAGCGATATAGATCGTCTCTAAGACATTGAGATGGATTTTATCTCTTGCTCTATGTAGAACAGAAAAGCAGTCATCTTGATAGTTGGTCTTGCAACTATTTATGGCAAGCAAATGCTCGCCAATAGCAGAGTTCATTGCCTGAGAATGCCCGGATATTTGTCGGCCTTTAGTTATAATACTTCTGGGTGTAATATAATGGCCGAGGGATTTCGTTTCATGCCTTCAGATTTAGTTAGGCTGAGAACCTTTCGGCTCAGCACATGGGTTAGTTAGGTACAAATTTGAGCGCAGGTATTAACGCGCGCGCGGAGAGGATGTGTCGTTCACAGATGTCAAAATAAAAATGTCATGTGAATGACGTCATTTACCGGAAGCGCGCGCGGAGGATTTTGGGGGATTTTGAATTGAGAACTCGAATTGAGAACTCGAATTGAGAACTCGACTCCAAACGAGAAGGGTCGTCTTTCGGGGCTCACTGAGGCCAGACGAATTTGTGCGCTACAGGCGCCGCACGTGTCGGGGGTGCAGATGGAAAAGCCAGCATAGAAAGATTATGCATCTCTCTTCCTTATGTCGAAACCTTTAACTCAAAGGTAATAAAAGGTTTCGTACCTGAACTAAGAAGTCGTTACGTGTTTTTCGTGTTTTGGGATTCCCATTTTCTATGTATATATGTTATGAACATGTATGTTTCCCATATCCATATCTGGCTATTATATATGGGTACATGCTGTCTAATTCTCACCTCCAGGTGTTGACAAGTCCGACCTATTTATGTCGAATGGCATCAACATTCAAATTTATAGTTTAACAAACTTTGTTTGAAGATAGGCAACTTGTCTTTATAAATGGAGTTAAAGGCCATCTTAGTTGTGAAGATTGGTCGAACATTAACAGCATGATAACAATGGTATACAGAGGAGGCAACCTTCTCGGCAAAGGACTGGCAAGCAGGACGTCTAAAATAAACAGGACATTTCGTAGGTCCAAAAATTTTGTTCTTATTTTTTAACCTGGTCACTGTTAACTTGATATTGTCGTCAATGAGTGCCTCAGGATACCCGTCATTAATAAATATTATCTTTGATTACCTTCGGTTCATCTTCAATCTTGCTATCACAACAAATATTCAAAGCTCTAAAGGAAAGACTTCTGATTAAATTTAGATTCCTAGATCTGGGAGTAAAAGAATCCCAACTTAAAAAAAGCCCAGTGAATGTAGGTTTTCTATAAACGGATGTGAGGAAAGAAGAATCACATCTATCAACTAACACATCCAAGAATGGCAGTTTATTATATATATATATATATATATGTATATATATATATATATATATATATATATATATATATATATATATATATATATATCAATGCCAAAACCGTCTCTGTTGAAGACAGACAAAAATGTCACGAAGCAATTTTCACACGGTTTCTTCACCATTATGATCTTTATCAAGGCATATTGTCAGCTTGGATTCCTTGACATTCTCTTTCCGTCTCACTATCCGTCCCTAGAACAAATGAATGTAGTTTTCTCTGGTCGACCAGCACAGTATAACAGTGCCGTTTCGACAGAAGTATATATATATATATATATATATATATATAAATATCGATTTAAAGAAAAAACCAAAGACCGGTTATTTTAGGATTATAAATTTATTTCCATCCTGTTTTCGTTTCTGGTGTGAACCAAAAACACAAAGAAAAATATAACAGGATTTTTCAGATCCAATGGATAAATAAATAAAACAGAATAGGCACGTGGGGGGAAGGAAGGAAGGGAGGAAGAGATTTAAAGAGTTACCTCCTCGTTTTATTGAATTTCCGTTTTTTTATTTACCTATTCATTTTATTTTCAAAATTCTTCCGTCAGTTATAATTACGGTAATTTAACTATTTGAAAATAAAATGAAAAGGTAAATAAAAAACGGAAATTCAATAAAACGAGAAGGTAACTCTTTAAATTACTTCCTCCCTTCCTCCCACGTGTCTATTCTGTTTTATTTATCCATTGGATCTGAAGCAGTCCTGTTATATTTTTCTTCGTGTTTTTGGTTCACACCAGAAACGAAAACAGTATGGAAATAAATTTATAATCCTAAAATAACCAGTCTTTGTTTTTTTCTTTAAAGAAATATTGCTCTGTAAAAACAATTACATTGAGCTCTCTACCAGGAAAATTTAAATGATCAGCTCCTCAATGATCTTCTTGTCCTGAAGGAATTACTCCCAACGCTGGTTTAACTGGACCGAATAATACCCTACACACACACACACACACACACACACACACATATATATATATATATATATATATAATGCGATTAGACAGAAATTAAAAATAAGGTTATATTGTCATCATAAATCTTTTTCGGCGAAGAAACATAGCACTAATACCCTTGGGAAAGGTATGAATCCAATTATTCTCCCTCCAGTTATGGGTAAATATTAAGACAGACTGGGTTCATTAGCCTTGGTGAGGCAACTAGTCTAGGAGAAGGAAAACTCTGAATTCAAACCTGTTAAAGTCCGCTTAAAAATTGACCTTGTGTCATATTCTTCCGGAGTGGGGGGGTCGATAAATAGGATAGATTTATTTCGGCGAAGAATATCATTATAGTCTCCGTGTCATCAGATAATTCCACATGTTTAATTTGTGGTTGAAAAACAGCAAATATTAATTACAGTCTATATATGTGTATGGAAAAAAGCGGAGAAAAACCTATATAAATTTAAATTCTCTGGCGAAAGCAAAAGGGGTTAAAACAATAAAATATGAGAAAAATTTAGAAACAAGAAAACGAGTGTTCCTGTAAATAAACCCCTACTAATTTGAATATATGCTAAATTTTTCGTAGTTGATGGAATTTTATGAATAATGAAAGCTTGCAAAATAAACCATTATCTCTATATAGTTTTCGTTTACTTTTTATACATATGCTAATTATGTTAATGGGGTCTTAAACATTCTCCTAAAAAACAAAAAAATACATTTTTCGGCAGCCACCTGGTACCTTTAATTAACCCCTCAACATTGTCAAAGCTCCAGAAATTAAAAACCGTAATTTTGAATTAATATCTAAATTTCCAAGAATTTCCTCGTCTCCATCAATCTCCCTGTCATATAATACTAGTAACTACTCAAATAAATGTTTTTATTTCCAATAAAAATCATCCAGCATCAATATCCCTACTATTACAGGATTTGGCATTAAATAACCCACAAGGGTTGAGATGGCAAAACACTAACTAATCATATGCAGGAGACCATAGATAAAATGTCGCTTAGGAATTCGTTTGTATTTCTCTACAACTTTTATTAAAATTAAATGGCATCTTATCCCGTCCAGAGTTATTTAATACCTAGAGGTTAGGGAATCGTGTTTATTGCACGTTCATTTTTACATTTTTGTGTTGTTGTTTTCTAAGATTCAAATTTTTGACACACGGTCCTATCGAATACGAACAGTTTTTAAACGGTCTTATTTGACCCATAGATTTAAACCTAACAGGCACAACCAATCAAGGTCAGAGTAGACATGGGAGTAATATCAATAAAGGCGTACTCCACATTCCAAAAAGCTCCCAAACCTCAGATGCAGCTGAGTATTATATTCAAGACACCCCATTTGGGAGAGAATCTTACCCCTGTGCAGTGGGGATACAGATATCGTAAAAGTGATTGATTACCATAAAACATTTACAAGTTAATCAAATTTCATCGCTACATGATCCAAAATGTGTTGATAAGCCGTCAGATAAATAACCTAAGTTAGTCACCCCCGTCAGCTGGGGCTGTTCAATACACCGACTGCATCTCTGTAGACGAGTAATACTCCTACAACGAGTTTCCTGGATATGACACTAACCAATCAGATGGTGAGGCTCCTGTAATGCAAGTAAGAGCTAAGAGGAATTTAGAGTATCTTTTCGTTGACATTCTTTTGTATACCAATGAAGAAACGACAAATATCTCTCTTAAAATTTTCAAATATTCATTTTTTTTCTTTTTTGGTGGGGTGGGGAAGTTGTAAATATGGTGTAACTTAGGGTCTAGGAACGCCATGTTGGGTGTTATAACCATGGTGCAACGTAGGGTGTTTCAACGCCATGAGGAATAGACGTGACTTCAGTTGTCCTAATCAATTCTATTTTATTTCATTTTTCTATTTATTTTTTTAAAACAACACCCAACATAGTGTTCTAACACGCCACGTGACACCATGTTTACAATGCCCCACCAAAAAAAAAGGAAAAAAAAAATTGAACATATAACACATACAAATTCATTTTTTTTGAAAACGTCTCTAATGAAGTTTTTACTTTGAAATTAATTAGACACGAATTATTATTCCACATTACCAGGGCCCTCTAAATTAATACAATACCATAAAACAAATCATACATACTTAATATATATGTAAAAAGTGGATTTGGCTTTAAATAACCTACAATGGTTGATATGCCATAAAACACAGCCAAACCAAATCATACATATTTAATGTAAATATATAATGAGGATTTGGCATAAAATAACCTACAATGGTTGATATGCCATAAAACCCAACCAAACCAACTCCTATATATTCAATATATATGTATAAAGAGGATTTGGTATTAAATAACCTAAAATGGTTGATATGCCATAAAACACAACCAAACCAAATCATATATATCTAATATACATGTATAAAAAGGATTTGGCATTAAAACCCAATCAAATGATATCCCATATATTTAATATATATGTATAAAGAGGATTTGGCATTAAAAAACCTACAAGGGTTGATATGCCATAAAACACAACCAAACAAAACCAAACCTCATTTTCTTTTTTCAAACATGCAGATCTTACTCGAACGAAAACCATAAACAGAAAAAGTGTGATTTACAATTTGTTTTCGTCTTAAATTTTTCTTATAAAAAATTCGACGCATGCTCGAGTACTCGCCGGTAAAATTAGCTCAAAAGTTTACTGATCCTGAATGTAAAACCATCTAAAACCTAGTTAGAATGGCGTACGTCTTTCCTTGACGGTTGATCTCGACTTTGAGCTGTTCCTGGATAAGAGAAAAAAAATCTTTGAAAGCCAAATGTCGAACATAAACCATTCCAGTCACTCAGCAGTCAGATTTAAAAAAAAAAACAAAGACAAAAAACGAAATACATGTCTACTTCTGAATAAAGCTTAGAAAAGAAACCATGACAAATCAAATAAAAAAATATGAAAAATTCTCCAGTCGATTTATCCTTTCAACTAACGGAAGCTGGTGACTTCAATGTTTGAGCCCAGGTAAAAGCATTTCAAATTTTAAATTCTGACACAAACAGAGCCACCCCACTTGAAAGACTCGTGTAATACAATCTTCCTGCCCTATTTCTTTTAATCAAGTGCTTGCGGTGTAATGATTATCGACGAGAAGAATAGAATTAGCATGTGAAGTTCAAATTCTCCTCCAGGTTGTTTTCGTTCACTTGATACTATTGTCTTCGAAAAAGGGATAATTCAATTTTTATCAGCCAAGCTACAAGTAGAAGAATGCAACGGAACGTTATCTATAATCGTAGTGGGTAACCAGTCTAGGAGAAAGCTGAAATCGATTCATTTTTCCTGTAACGAAAGCCAATGAGTAACCAACTTAAGAGAAATATATCCTTTCAACTAACAAAACCCAATGTGTAACCAGTCTAGAAGAAATACAACAGCTTCTTAAAGCAAAAGTCAATTCATTTTTTCATCTTAGGGAATACGGTGGTTAACTTGTCTAGGAGAAAGACAACTGAATCTGGAGGATGAAGTCAATTTATCCTTTCAACTTAAACCGATCAGCACTTTAGCCGTTACGTCACAGGCACTCTCTCTCTATAGGACATCAAGTATTTCTTTCCAATATAATAATTTGGCAGCAGATCAAGTGCTTAGAGTATTCCTACCTTCTACGAATAATTCTTTGGTTTCAAGTAATGATTCCTCTTTGATAGCTCTTTTTGTTTGCACATAGTTATATAGTTTGAAGAAGTTAAAAATAATTCTAAATTAATAATTATTGCATTATGTAACAATTCATAATAAGAATATTTTAGTTATATGATTTAAAGTATTCCTATCTAATACGAATAATTTGCACACAGTTATATGGTTTGAAGTATTCCGATCTAAGACAGAGGATTTGCACACAGTTATATAATGTCAAGTACCGGTCGTGTCGATACTGCTATATGGATGCACAACATGGACGCTAACTAAACGTATGGAGAAAAAGATTGACGACAACTACACAAGAATGCTGCGAGCAATGTTGAACAAGACCTGGTGGCAGCACCCCACAAAGCAGCACCTACCACCAATCACGAACACTATCAAAGTTAGACGAACCAGACATACGGGACACTACTGGAGAAGTAGGGACGAGCTCATAAGGGATATAATCCAGTGGACCCCTTCACATGGACGAGCAAAAGTAGGACGACCAGCTAGAACCGACATACAATAATTCTGTGCGGGATACGGGATGTAGTGCTGACTACCTACCGGAAGCAATGGATGATAGGGAGGGTGGTGAAAGAGGGTCAGGGATATCCGTGCTGATGGCGCGACGTGATGATGATGATGATGATTCCTGTCTAATACAAATAATTTGTAAACAGTTATATGATTTCAAGTATTCCTTTATAAGACAGATATTTTCCACACAATCATATGGTGTCAAGTATTCCTATCTAATACAAATAATTTACACACATTTGTATAGTTTTTAAGTATTCCAATGTAATAAAAATAATTACTTGGTTTATCTGACTAATTGATCTTAACGGGTATGTCGACCTGTATCGGCTTATTTGTTGACAAGACTTTAGGGAAAGGCATTAATTTTATACGTACATTTACACCTTTTCCTATTTCTTAAGAATTATTGTGCATAATTTCATACAATATAATTAGTAAAAATAATTTACACGTAGTCAATGCTTTAAAGTAATCCTATATAATACAAACAATCTTACATATCGAAATATGTAATCTTATTTGATAATAGCCGTCTGTTTGCCTCAATTATATGGTTTCAAGTAATTAATATTAATCCTTAGGGGGCAAAAATAATTTCAAGTAACTAACATAAAAATAATTTCAAGTAACTAACATAAAAATTTTGCCTTAGGGGGCAAAAATAATTTCAAGTAACTAACATAATAATTTCAAGTAACTAACATAATAATTTCAAGTAACTAACATAATAATTTCAAGTAACTAACATAAAAATAATTTCAAGTAACTAACATAAAAATTTTGCTCAGACGGCTGGGGCTGGAGGTCACGTCGAGGTCACCATTGTAATATATATACTTGGGTTATGTTATTTGAGATAATAAATGAGAAGTACAAATATTAACTTTAAAAGAGGAATTTTATTCTTCGTATACAACGCCACGTGTTGGCTAGAAAATGTCCGGCGGTCAACACGTGTGTTTCGTGTTTGGAATATCTTCAGCAACTGCCCCCTCTCCTGTCTTGGGTCGTCTTCGGCAACTGCTACTATCTCCGCTGATTGGCCAGAGGGAGAGGGAGAGCGAGACAGAAAAGGAGAGAGAAGGGAAGAGAGAAGAGTGAGAGACGATGGATTCTGGGATAGCATTCCTTGGCCGAGGTGGAAGTAAGGACCAAGATTTCTGTTAAGGTAGTATTGACTGCCCATTTACTGACCTTAGTAAGGGAGGTGATACTACAAATTTACTGACTGCTTCTCTGCAGAGGAGTAAGACCCACCAACAAGTGTCCTGGATATGACACTAAACAATCTAAAGGCGAGGTTCCAGTTGTGACGGCAAATTAAAATAGAAAGATCCTCGGATGAGCAACCATTTAAAAGCGTATGAGAACTGGTGCGTTTAAATATTGTTATCACCAAACGGGGAGTTTATTTTTTTCGCACGTGTGAAGATGGGGTGGTCTGGCACTTGATCCCTCGTAGAATAAGTCCTTGTTCAGAGTCCTTTCTCGGGCATATAGGAACTGGCATATTATGTGGGGGTTAATTTAGGGCTAGACTGACCGCCCCTGGCAAGGGGCTTCCAAATTTCACATTACACACACACCCACCAGGCCACTAGCTCTTCCACCCCTAGATTTATGGAAGTTATGGACCTCTAGGTTTTGATAAAATAATATTAATTATAGTAGTCGACAACTCCGGCTCCCTGTATAATATTTTTAAAGGAAAGAGTAGGACAATTTAGGCGAGAATAACATGAGGCGAAAGAAGCTGAAAAAGAAACATGAAATAGACAACTTGATAGACACAAAGAACAAACTTCAACACGTGGGGACATTAAAATATAACAATCTTTTTAATATACACGCGGACACGCATATTCAACGTGTCGGCTATATTATCAGCGGACAATACACGACTATAAATGTCTTTCTTCCTTTTATTCTTTTCTTTAGTCTTTCTTTAGATTGAGAGAGAGAGAGAGTATATAATTGGGTGTAAGGAGAAACAGTCTTAATGTTTACTTATCTATTCGACGGGTTCCTTCGGAGAGTATTTTCTCTTTTACGGGCGGACGGAATTTTATGTATACATAATACTCTGGCTTGAAGGCATAGGTCCTTCTTGTCCAAAATTCCTTCCGCTTTCTTCACCCGGAGTCTTGGCATCAGATCCCGCGTCCACTCACGGCGAATTCATCTTCAAAACTCTTCTTCACCTGGAGCTTGGCATGAGATTCCATTCCCCGCGACCTCTGTTCCAAAAAGTGATTTTCTTTTACCCTATTTCCGCTGACGGAACGAAGGTGTCACTTACATTTTAGGATTCTGGTCAATCATTTCGCTTCTTTCTTCTTCTCTGTCAGGCGATTGCTTCGGACTACTATTTGTACAGTATATCCCTTCTTTATCCATCCGGTCACAGAGTGCAAACATCTGTTGGCTTTCACTCTGACCCATAATCTTTACTTTCCCCGACAGGCCGGCCGAAGTTGACCTACATTACTATTCCTCTCTTAACGGTCATTCTTTGGCGGCCTGCTAATTCAGACACGGAGGGGTAGGGGACATTCCTTATTTCTCTTCTCTCTGTGGTAGGCCACGTGACACAGTAATGTTGTAGCTTTGGGGAATGCGGAGTACCCCTTCATTACCATTGCTCCCAGGTCCACTGTAGCCCGGAGTGGTAGCACCTGATAGGATCAAATAGAACTAAACTGTGCACTAACGCTAAACTGGATTGTTTGAAATAGAACTGTTTTTGACATTGAAAATGCACTTACGCTAAACTGAATTGCTTGAATTAGAACTGTTCCGACATTTATTTGTGTGTAAACAAAATTCATGCTAAACTGAATTTGTTGAATTAGAACTGTTTGTCAAATAATCCTTTCAACCTAGAGAATACGCTAGGTTTGATTAAACTGAATTGATTGAAATATAAATGTTTTTGACAATTAATCTTATGTACTTATGCTAAATTGAATTCTTAAAAAAAGAACTGTTTATTTGTAGAAAAATGTATTTAGTACGTGGTGTAATGGTTGTCGTCGTAGGAAATGGACACGGCGACTTGAGGTCAAATCCGAGAGGAAACTGATTGCATTTCACATAACACTAATACCCTTGGAAAAGGTATGAACACAATTATTCTCACTCCATCTATGTGTAAATAGTAGGACAGACTAGGTTCTTCAGCTTTGGTAAGGCAACTAGTCTAGGAGAAGGAAAACTCTGAATTCAAACCTGTTAAACTCCGCTCAAAAATTGACCTTATGCCATATCCTCCCTGAACGGAGGGGTTGGTAAATAGGATTAAGTACTCACAATTCGGTTCAGGGTAAACCAGGGAGTATTGGCAATGAAAGGATACTCTGCATTTCCCAGATCTCTAAAAACCCTTAAACGAAGAATACATACTCACAAACTTCTTATCTCCAATAGAAACTACTCAACGGATAATTCTTTATCCACACGCATTTGGCACCTAAAGGACATCAACATCTCACCCACCATTACCTAGGAAATACCACAACTAGCACCTACCTACATCCAGACATCAAAAAATGCCTTTATTGTCTCCATGAGAAACTTGCAATCATCACTCACCCATCACAAAACACCCTGCTAAACCAAAAAACCAGAAATATTATCCAAATGCCGACATGAAAACAAACATCTACTTTCACATTTCGACCCATACTTATAATCTATCCCCACCACCACCATCCGCATGCCAAAACCACTTTCATGACTAAAAAGCCCCACACTTCATTACAAAAAAACACCCTGCGCACCGTAAGCACATTTCCCTCCATTGAACCTTTATACAAACACCCTCTTCACTAGCTGATATAATGCTAGCCATAATTTCATGATTTTAGAAGTGCTTTTTAATACCGTATATTTACCATATTCCTTACATACATATCATCATAGATTACCATTAAATGAACGTAATATAACATTAGCATAACAAAGGCAACTAAAACAAATTATTTTAACGTACATATTGCTATTGAACACAGAAGATATTCCAAAATATTAATACTAGTATTGCATAATACAACATAGTATGTAACAATATACCATGTCTCTTAACACAATGATATTTCCACCTCACCTATTATTCTTACGTTTTTAGATCCAGCTTTTATTTTCGTCTATTATAGTTTTATGTCAAATTAAAAAAAAATTTTTCATAATGCAATGATGATAATGAATTTGCTCCCTAGTTAAAATCATCACAACACAAAAAAAAAAATTTGTTCGGCTAAATCCGCAACTGTCTCGCTATTTCTGCTATACATCATTACATTTAGGAGACAGCCTCAAATATGCCACGCGGTTCATGTATTATCATACACACATACACATACGAACTTTCACATATACGACCACATATAACAATAAAATTCACACACACACACACACACACACACACACACACACACACACACACACACACACACACACACACAGATAAAGAGTTATACACAATTCTAACGTAAATATTCTTTTGACTCTATTTTTCAAATTTTTCGATTTCTTAAAAATCTCTCATACTCTGCCTGATGATGGTCGTATAAAGACAGCATAAAACCAGCGTCACAGATAAGCAACCCTGCTATTAAATATATATAAAAACTAATATGTATTCTTTAGTCCAGTCAAATCGGAGTCGGGAATAATTCCGTCAGGACAATTAAATTATTCAAACTTCGAACATTTAAATTTTCCTGTAAATGACATCATAGAGCAACAATTCCTTTCAGAAAAACAAAATCCGGTCACATTAGGAGTGTAAATTTATTTCCTTCCTGCTATGGGTATTGATATGAATCAATAACTCCAAATTATACAGGACTTCTTCAGATCCAATGGATATAATTAATACCACCAGAATGGACATAGGAGGGAAGAATGGGAGTGAGTTGAAGAGGTATGAAGAGTTTCCTCCCCATTTCACCTACTTCCGGTTTTTCTTTCGTAACCGGTCGGGATCATAATAAAGTAACGAGACATAGGTTCTGGCGGTATTAATTATAACCATAGCAGGATAGGAAATAAATTTATAATCCTAAAATGACCAGATTTTGTTTTTCTAAAAGGTATAAAACCTAATATATATTTATTTATTATTATATCATAAACCATTATTATTCTTATTCTTATTATATATATATATATATATATATATATATATATATTATTATATATATTATTATATCATAAACCAGTTTTGACCCTAAGTAACCCACACGGATTAATACGCCATTGCACAAAATGGCCTAGTCTTACCGACAACCAACTAATCATTCCAAGTTAGTCGTTTGTGCCAAAAATGACCTAAATCTCATACCAAAATTGTTAATGGATTGAATAGATTAAAATTTAGTAATAAGTGGGTATGAGTTTTTTATTTGGCATGTAGAGTAGATAGTTTTAAAAGACTTAAACTGTAATGTCAGATAAGAGCAATTGACATAGGGTTATTGGATATCTCAATCACGTGACTAACCTGTCTATAGGTTAAAGAGTAGAATCGAAAATTGAGTCATCTGCACTTTTCAAGTTTCAATTTTGGCTTCCGACAGGGTTAAAGCTGGTCTGGTTTTGTTCCTTTGTTTTAATGGCATATCAATCCTCCATGGGTTATTTGATGCCAAAGCCATTATTTTAGAAGAGAAGTACTGAAAAAATTTAAAGCATAGCTGAGGAGATAAGGGCGTTTAATACATTTTCCAAGGTTATTAATCCGAAATGAAACACAATAGCGTGACTGGGGTTTGATCTCACTTGCTCTGAGGCTGCAATCCGTCGCGTTAGCCACTAAACCACGGTGACTCTCCTGGGTATGGTCAGCACCGTTTATAAGTCTTCCATTAAGTGAATGAAAAATATGCAGAAAAAATGATTATTGTTGTTATTCATCCTACCAGTAAGAACAGGAACCAGTATAATGTCACGAAATGAGAGCAGGGTGAGACAAGATGGCTACGAGAAGCAACGGCGGGCCGAAGGGAAGAGATGTTTTAACATTAGGAGTCCTTCATAGTACATAGGATTTCTTTGTTTCTTTGTTTAGTGGTTATATATATATATATATATATATATATATATATATATATATATATATATATATATATATATATTCCAGCAGTATATTATTGTCACTATCTCAGATGGTGGATTTGTAGCAGACCAAATGCAGTATAATTTGCAGAGTGCTCAATATCTGTGATAGAGCTAATATATATATATATATATATATATATATATATATATATATTACAGCAGTGTATTCATCTCCGTATTTCAGTAGATTATTTTTCATATATATTTAATTGAATGGAAGCTTATCTGGTTTCATGCAATTTCTTCAGCTTGATGATGGTCGTATAAAGACGGCCTGAAACTAGTGGTCACAGATAAGCGTCCATGCTATTGAATATACATGAAGACTAATATATATATATATATATATATATATATATATATATATATATATGTATGTATGTATTTGTCTTATGATAGAAAAAGAGAAAAAGATTAGCTTTCTTTCTTTCTTTTTTCTATTTTTTCCTCTTTTTCTTTTTTCTATATAAAAATATGAATATATATAGTAATAATAATATATAAATATATATTAGATTTATATATTTAATGCCATGGAATTTTGTCGGTGACACTAGGGTTTCATGGAGTTTATACAAAGCAAGAATCAGGCAGTTAACAAAATCACATGAAACCCAAGGGTCGCAGACTAAATACCATGGCATCAGATATATAAATCTAATATACATTTATTTATTTTTATTATATAATAGCTTTATCCTAGATATTGCACTTGGTTCGCCACAAACCAACAAATTAATTTAGTGAGAACCAACACTGTTATCGTAACTTCGATCGACAAAATCAGAGAAAATGGCTTCGAGCTGACTAAGAGAAGAAGCAAAAGATACCCCGCAAAAACAATCACGGACGCCGACTACGCTGATGACTTGGCGTTACTGGCGAATACGCCTAATCAAGCAGAGACACAACTGCATAGTCTTGAACGAGCTGCAGCTGGCAGTGGCCTCCATGTCAATGCACACAAAACTGAATATATGTGTTACAACCAAACGGGCAACATTACTACACTAGACGGAGCCTCTCTGAAACTAGTAGACAAATTCACCTACCTAGGTAGTAGCGTCTCATCAACTGAAAAAGACATCGACACACGACTGACGAAAGCATGGACGGCTATCGATAGGCTCTCGATCATATAGAAATCAGACCTAACCGATAAAATGAAACGCAGTTTCTTCCAGGCAGCGGTTGTGTCGATACTGCTATATGGATGCACAACATGAACGCTAACTAAACGGCTGGAGAAGAAACTCGACGGAAATTACACAAGAATGCTGAGAGCAGTATTGAACAAGTCCTAGCGACAACACCCCACGAGACACCAACTATACGGACACTTGCCCCCCCATCACGAAAATTATACAAGTTAGACGAACCAGACACGCGGGACACTGCTGGAGAAGCAAGGACGAGCTCATAAGATATGTACTCCTATGGACCCCCATATATGGCCGTGCAAAAGCAGGACGACCAGCTCGTACTTACATACAGCAACTATGTGAGGACACAGGATGTAACCCTGAAGACCTGCCGGAGGTGATGAATGATAGGGAGAAGTGGCGAGAGAGTGTCAGGGATATCCGTACTGGCGGCACGACATGATGATGATGATGATGATATATATATCAGAACAGATGATAATGCCAAGTGAGAAGATTCTGTAACTGAAAATTTGACACGAAATTAGTATTTCGATGTACAGTTGGGTCCTACTTATTGTGTCGCTTATAAATAAGTACACTAACAACAATTTTTAAAGAAAAGTTAATTTTCATCTAAACAAAAGTTTCAATTATTTTATTACATAGAATTTAAGATTATCAAATCAAAATGGATATTTTAACTGTAATATACTAGCTTAGCTGGTGACGTAGTACAATGGATACACTTATCACATTCAATGAGGCCGCAAGAAAACATCAACAAAGTGGTTTCACAGGAAAGAGAAACATGTAATTTATTGCCTGTGGATAGAATGACAGATTTTTCCGTTCGTAGAAGGATGTAAATTCTAATAACCAGCCAAAAACAAAAACAAAAATATTTGAGGAGATTCTTTTCAACATTATTCATTTGCTTGGCTACAGTTAAATTTGTTTCGAGTATTGTCATTTAATTTATTGTCATAATTTTATTAAATATTAATCTTGCCAATTTGACTGAGACTGTAGAATACACCGACTTCATTCCTGCGGAGGGGTAAGACCCTCACCCCAACGAGTGTCCTAGATATGACACTAAACAATCTGATGTTGAGGTTCCAGTAATGCTGAAGCTTCAGGGAATACGGAGTACTCCTTCATTGCCATCGCTCCCAGGTCCACTCTGTACAGGAGTGGTAGCACGTGAAAGGGTTCTATCTATTGGTAAAATAGAACTAAACAGTGTAATTATGCGAAACTGAACTGTTAGAAATAGAATCGTTTTGACATTTAAACTGCGCACTTATGCTAAACTGAATTTCTTGAAATGGAACTGTTTTTATATGCTAAACTAAAATGTTTGAAAAATAACTGTTTTTGACATTGAACATGTACTTATGCTAAACTGAATGGTTTGAAATAGAACTATTTTGACATTTATCTGTGTGTAAACAAAAACTATACTTTCTACTAAACTGAATTGGATGAATAAGAACTGTTTGACTAAACTGAATAGCTTGAAATAGAAACGTTTTTTATGATTAAAGAGTGCACTTGTGCTATACTGAATTATTTGAAATAGAACTGTTTATATGCATAAAAATGGATTTGGCATTAAATAACCTACAAAAGTTGATATGCCACAAAACCCAAATATACTAACAAACAAACAAACAAATATTAATCATTTATTTGCACACAGTTAAATAGCTACTTGTATTTCTCTTTAACATCAATAATTCTATCTAATATTAATTATTTCCTTGCAATCAGTTAAGTCGTTTCGACTATTATAAATGAATAAATAGTTCTAATTCAGTGCGAGTCAGAGCGGACCTGGAAACAATGGCAACGAAAGGTTACTCAACATTCATCAAAGCTCCAAGACTGAAGACTCACCATCCGATGGTTTAGTATCATATCTAGGACACTCTTTGTCTAGGGGTCTTATGCTTTTACAGTCAGCATATTCTGTAGGCCAAATTGACAGGGCTGTCTTCAAACAAAAATGGGTGTAGAAATTCCTTGAATTAAAAAAAATTCCAAATAGTTGATAATGGAGGCGAAAAGCTTTCAAATTGTTTATTTGACTCAAATCTACAAACCTAGAAATTGTAAGGTCGAGAGAACTACACCCGACAAGTACATTAAAAATTAATCAGCTTATTTTAAGGGGGAGGGCTTCCTCTCAGGTAAGCATCTGTCCCCTCGTCTAAAAGTGGGTACGGGCTGGTTTGATTGTCCGACGTTTAAGGCGTCCCTAAAAGGGAATGCCGACGGAACTGAGTAATTTTTTTGGCAATGTTTCCCGCAAGGCCTGCTTCCGCTGAAGCATCCCACTTTAACCAAAATGTGTCATATACCAGTAATTTTTTAGGCAGGATAAGTGATAAATAGTTTCTCTCCCCTGGCAGCAGAATGATTTTAAGTGTAATATCTGGTTTTATTTCTCGGTCGAGTCTTTTTTTATAGACAGAATGAGATTATAATTGACGTGTTTAAAAATGTAAAAAATTGTATAAATTTGAATACCACAGCAATTTAATATAAAAAGCATTGAGTCGTTCATTTATAAAGATTCCATTAATACATGTCTAGATTGCATCTTATCAAGTATAGTAACCATGTTGTATTTATTAATGATCTATTTATCTATCTATCTATCTATCTATTTCATTTCTATGTATAAATAGGTTTCACTTCTTTTTGTTTCATAGCATATCAAATTAAAATGCGTCAAAATATCTATGAATTGTTTAGATCAAAGACGCAGTAATGTACTCTTAAAATAGAGAGAGATGCCTGGTTTCCAACTTAAAAGAAAAAAAAACTGATATTAACAAATTTAGATTCCTGCGTTATTCTAATTTAAAAAAAAAAAAAAATTGACCATTCGGTTGAGGCTGGAGTTCTGGGAAATGCGGGATACCCCTTTATTGTCATCGCTCCCAGGTCCACTCTGGCCTGGAGTGGTAACACCTGAGAAGGTCCAATCTATGGGTCAAATAGAACTAACCTGCGTAAGTATGCTAAACTGAATTGCTTGAAATAGAACTATTTTGATACTTAAACTGTTTGTTTTGGTTTGGTTTTATGGCACATCAACCAATGAACGTTATTTAATGCCAAATTTATGTTTATAGATATAAAAAGTTCTGTTTCAATGAATTCAGTTTAGTATAAGTATAGTTTTTGTTTACACATGGTTAAATTTCAAAACATGTTTTTTAAACAATTCAGTTTAGCATAAGTACACAGTTTTACTTTGAAACAGTTCTATTTCAAGCAATTCTCTTTAGCATAAGAACTCAGTTTAGTTTTTCTGACGCATAGATATCAGGTGCTACTATTCCGGGGCTGAATGGACCTGGGAGTGATGGCAATGAAGCGTTACTCAGCGTTTCCTAAAGCTCCAGCATCAATGGAACCTCTCCATCAGATTGTTTAGTGTCATATCCTGGACACTCGTTGGGGGGTCTTACCCACGTCGTGTATTCTACTACCCCAGCTGACTGGATAACTTTAAACTTAAAGTGAATTGTTTGAATAGAACTGTTTATAAGAATAAGAATTGGTTTGACATTAAATAACCTGCTATTAAACCTGTAGCGGTACTGTGCTTTGGTGAATATGATTGGTCCCCCAGAATTTATGTTGGTATATATTTGAAAAGTCAAATAAAGTAAAGATGTGAAAGACAGGGAGAAAAGAAAATTCAAAACAAAGCAGTACAAACAAAATTAAATTTATATATCAAGAAATACATGAAAAAGAAACATTACAAATATTCTAATATAGTCTTTTGAATATTCCTCTGTGTGTGAGTGTAACTAACACGGATATTATGAAAAAGGACCAAATACTGAAAGTGTCCTGTCGATTATAAAATGTATGTAAGGTATTGATATATAGAAATATAGTAACATATCCTACAAGGCATGTGTCTTCTCCCATGTTGGTTGTTTGTCTCTTTTGGGGTTTGACGAAATTTCTGTGGTTGTGTTCAAGGCTGGAGCAAGTCTAACCGAAAAGGTCCTATTTACCAACCCCTCTGCTCGGGCAGGATATGACACAAGGTCAATTTTTAAGCGAAGTTGAACAAGTTTCAATTCAGACTTTTCATTCTCCTAGACTAGTTGCCTCACCAAGGCTGAAGAACCTAGTCTGTCCTACAATTTACCCATAGCTGGAGGGAGAATAATTGGATTCATACCTTTCCCAAGGGTATTAGCGCTATGTGAAATGCAATCAGTCTCGTCCAGGATTTGAACTCGTGTCGCCGTGTTCATTTCCTACAACGATAACCATTACGAACTGAAAAGGTAGAACAAAAAAGAAAAAGGTTGTAGAATGTATACATTTTCGTGGGGTTGACTGCTGGAAGTCAAAATGTAAGAGAGAGGGTGTGTGTTGTCTTTGGAAGTCACAATGGAGAGATTGTGTTGTCTATGTAAGTCGAAATGGAAAAGAATGAGTTCTTGGAAGGCGAGGGTATATATAAGCAATCCTTGTCATGCATTCGACTCCAAATGCATAGGACAAAACCAAAGTTGCGGACGTAGTTGTGAGCACTAACCACGTGACTTTCCTGACTAATAGGTTTCCGAAACAGATTAGTTTACCGACGTCCGCCATCTTTGTTTCGAGGACAAGTGGCATCACGGCCATTTTAAAATACAGGAGTGTAAATCCTGTATATTTCTTTTTTATTATTTATTCCCGACAAACCAAACCAAAACAACAACCTCCACATGACCCAGCAATAATTTTCCTAATGAAGATTACATTGTTGTATTCTTAAGATGATATCAATAACAACAATGATAATACAAATACAGGCGGCACGAACTAGTTTATTTCTTCCGACCCTCAGTCCTCGGCGACACGAGGGGAGACCCACAAATCATAAAAGCCTATGCAAACCATACTATACTGACACCCCACCACCACCACGCACGGCTCATCTCTATCGGTTGAGTTCTAAACTGATCTGCTTTGATCAGAACCGAAAAAACCAGTCGCGTACTTCAAAGGTCGAACCTCAACTAACCGTCTTTTCAAAATCCTCAAATTCTCAGATCCATCTCTTCCGGTTACGACTTCAACTACCCACTCAATTCACTCCCACAGCCGTCTAGCCCTGTTTTCTGTCTATGTATTTATTATCATACATGATGATTGTCATATCCTTTCTGCGCAGGTATAAAAATACCCCATCTGACTATGGCACTTGACACCGAGTAGTTTAAAATGTAACTAAACTAAATAACTAAATATAATTAACGAAAAATAATTAATATAAAAAGATTATTATCTTAATTTTATTACAATATGAAGAGATACGGCAATGATTTATAAAAAGCTTTCTTGATTTACGAATCAGGAGTCCCATATTTTCTTGTTTTCCAGAAACCTTTTCTAAAATTTTTTTTTTCTCTATATATACTACAATAAATTAAAAGTTTCGCAATATGTCATAAATATTAAACACAACTCTAACTCAGGTTTGTTTTTTTTTTTTTTGTTTAATGGCATATCAACCTTTGTAGGTTATTAATGCCAAATCTAATCTCCTAGAAGAACAGTAGTGGTACTATTTAACCCATAGTTGGGAGGATAAGGGGGTTCATACCTTTCCCAAGGGTATTTGCCCGAAAGTGAACGCAATAGCACGACTGGAGTACGAACTCACTTACTACGATTCCGCAGTCCATCGCTTTAACCATTACACCACGGGGACACCCCCTCTATTTCAGGAGGCTGTTGGTAAAGTTCTTAAGGTGACAAACGCATTGGATTGTTACCCCTCAAGCTTGCATGATACTATCCGTGTGTAATTCACCGGATATATCTCTGTATACATGTTTTTAGAACTAACTGACCTTGCCCGTTTGTCGAATTACTTGCAACCCAAAGTAAAGTTCTTGGACCATCTTGTTGGAGTACTGTGATAAACTATACATTCACCTTTCGCACAACAAGTGTTTTGGGCTGCTTTCACGACATTATAGTGCGGTTCGAACTCGTAAAACGAGTTCCCAAGTTACTCTACGTTGCAAGTTCATCTTTGCGGCTTTCAAATTACAAACTGAGCGAAGCAATGCACAACGTGTAAACGCATCAACTACCACGTAACTACCAACCGCAGTGGATACTTTTAACGTCTTCAACCGATTCATTCACGTGATATACGCTTTACGGACAAAGACAAACACACACATTTACACACACACACACACATATATATATAGACATATATACGTATATATATATATATATATATATATATATACGTATAAGTATTTATACTTCTTTTGACATGTAAG
Source organism: Sepioteuthis lessoniana (assembly GCA_963585895.1). NCBI lineage: Eukaryota > Metazoa > Mollusca > Cephalopoda > Myopsida > Loliginidae > Sepioteuthis > Sepioteuthis lessoniana. Next base: position 21,056,466 of record OY757936.1, on the reverse strand, counting down.
CGTAATGTTATGTGTACGAAAAAAAAGGATAGCTCCCAGGTGAGAGGGTGTCAAGATTTACAGAGTGAGTAGTACATGTAATAAAATCATGCCTTGCCATTCTACAACCACCTACCCAACCACCCTCTAAGCCCTTTCCTTTTCATTTCCTTCCCTTCCCTCACTCAAACGTTTTGTCATCTAATCTCCCCCACAACCTTCGACGACGAGTATTATTCTAATTTTTTTATCTGCTATTATTATCGTTATTTCATTTTATTATTTTATTATTATTACTCTTTCAATCCTCCCACCTTGATGAACGCTGCCATCCCTTTTTCTCGCGATGCTGTACCACGTGGTGTCTCTTTTTGCACGTGACTCAAGCTCCCGTGCTTGCTGAATGTGATTAATACTTCCGGTGAACACGTCGTAAAGGCAGAAGAGAAATGAGGGAGGAAGAGGGAGGAGGAAGAGGAAGGGGGAGTAGAAGGAGGTGGAAGAGTCAAAGAAGGCCGACCTCAGTTATCGCCCTTGGCGCCGAATACTGCCGTTCCTCCATATTTCTCTCCTTCTCAGTAACGTAGTCGACCTCACTCCCTGTATACAGTGTGGTGGTTTTCATTTTCAAATTCTACCCTCTCTCTCTCTTTCTCTATCTATCTATCTATCTATCTATCTGTCTTTCTCTTTATTTCTCTTTCTCTTTCTTTCTCTCTCTCTCTTTCTCTCTCTCTCTCTCTTTCTCTTTCTTTCTTTCTCTCTCTCATGCTCTCCTTCTCTTTCTATTATTTTCTTTTTTATTATTATCTTTTCTTTGGCTTATCCGATTTCATTATATTATGCTTACGTCAGTAGATCCCAAAGACATCTAAGTATCTTCTAATTTACGGGGAATCTCCGTGGCATCTTGACTGTGGCCACGAACGTAATCGTATTCGAACCTCACTATCCTTAGGAAAGGTAAAGAACTCTATTATTCTCCAAGCTATGGGTTAAATAGTCTTGCCACTATTTTTCTTATATAAGGATAGTTTTGGCTTGGTCTGGATTTATGCCACATCAACCATTGTAGGTTACTAAAGTCAATCCCATTTCTATATATGCAAACAGTTCTATTTCAAACAATTTAGTTTAGTATAAGTATAGTTTTTTGTTTACACTCAGTTAAATGTCAAAAAGTTCTATTTCAAGCAATTCAGTTTAGCATAAGTATACCGTTTCAATGTGAAAAAATAGTTCCATTTCAAACAATATGGTTTAGCATAAGTACAGAGTTTTAAAAAAAAAATCTATTTTAAATAATTCTGTTTAGCATAAGTACACTGTTTAGTTCTATTTGGCCCATATATAGGATTCTATCTGGTGCTACCACTTCGAATCAGAGTAGACCTGGAAGCGATGGCAATGAAGGAGTACTCCACATTCCCCAAAGTTCCAGCATTACTGGAACCTCACTCTCAGATTGTTTAGTGTCATATCCAGGACACTCGATCCTTGGGTCTTAGCCTTCTAAAGAGATGCAATCAGTGTATTCTGTTACTCCAGTCGACAGGCCAATACAGAGTGTTAAATGTAAAAATAGTTTTAAATCAAACAATTCAGTTTAGCATAAGTTCACAGTTTAGTTCTATTTGCTCCAACGATAGGATGCCCAGTCGGCTGGGGCAGTAAAATACACCGACTGCACCGACTCCCCTCTCCAACGAGTGTCCTGTATATGACACTAATGGTGAGGTTTCAGCTGTGCTGGAGCTTTGAGGAATGCGGAGTACCCCTTTATTACCATCGCTCCCAGGTCCACTCTAGCCTGGCGTAGTGGCACCTGATAGGGCCATATCTATGGATTAAATAGAACTAACAGCATACTTACGCTAAACTGAATTGTTTGACTAAACTGAATAGCTTGAAATGGAAATGTTTTTGACAATTAAACCGTCCTTACATTAAACAGCGTGCTTATGCTAAACTGAATTGTTTGTAATGGAAATGTATTTTGACATTGAAACTCTACTTAATATAGAACTGTTTTGACATTTAACTGTGGGTAAACAAAATCTGCACTTATACTAAACTGAATTGTTTGAATTAGAACTGCTTGATTAAACTGAATAGCTTGAAATAGAAATGTTTTTTTCACAATTAAATTGTACTTATATTTAAACTGCGTACTTATGCTAAGCTGAATTGTTTGAAATTGAACTATTTTCATAAAAATGGATTTGGCGTTAAATATCGTACAAATGTTGATATGTCATAAAACCCAACCAACCAACCAACAATCAAAGATAGGGCCCTATTAGGAGCTACTACTCTGGACCAGAGTCAACTTAAGGCGTGGGGTGGTCTTTCCTCTCTGCTGAGAAATAGTCGGTATATTCTACAGCCCCAGCCCCCTGGGAAAGATATCTCTAACAGTTAATAACGTATAAGGCTTTGTAACATATTGACCTCCGACACGACCGAGATGTCAAATAAGAAATTCACCTGTGTAAATAATAGGTGCATCCGGTCGAAGATATTAGGGGATACCTTGACTGTTGACGGGTTGAGTTGGGTGCAGATGCGACGCTCACTGAAGCAGGTGGGTGTCAAACAATTATATAACCCGGTGCGACAGGAAGTCAGTTAGTTGGAGATCAGAGTTTGGAGTCAGAACCAGATCCAGTAGAGAGCTGGGCCCTCAGGGCCCTCGGTTGAGCAGCCCCGCAGGATGAGAAAGAAGTGCTGCTATAGCCAGAAGAGCTGGGGGTCAATATGTTGCAGTCTTTGTTCAGTCTCCAACTCACCTCTCACACATAACCCTTTCGTAACCCTTTCGTACCATTTCGAATAAAGTGTGAGAGGTATATTTTTCTAAAGAACTGTATTTCGTTCGTCATTATTGTGTTGACTATGTTTCCACGTGTAGATGTGTATCGTTGGTTGTGACTATGCAACAGCTTTATATATCATAATACCCAACGAAAGAAATCTTATGAGTTATTATCATTTTTGGTAAGTTTTAGTTTCTTTGTTTAATGGCATGTCAAACGTTTGTGCGTTATTCAATGCCAAAGCCATTATGTTTAACACATAACGCATTTCCAAGGAGTATCAGTTAGTAAGTGATCCTAATATCTCAGCAGTAGTTCGAACTCGCATACTTCATTCTCACAGTTTTGCACATTTTCCTTTACTCCTCAGAAACTCCCTTGATCTTTCTTCTGTTTTTATCACATCATAGCAAATTTTCCAATAGATGTAGGCAAATATCTATGATGTTATTTCACAGCCCACTGTACGGATCCCTACTCCTTTTATTCATTTTCGACATTAACCAAGTGAACATTTATTATTTTTACCAATTAAAAATATCACTTTAGGCGCTCAGTTTGTAGATTCTACTTGTGACATTCATTTAAATCGTACACACACATATATATATATACATACATATATATATATATATGTGTGTGTGTTCATATATATATATATATATATATATATATATATATATATATATATATATATATATATTGTCATCCACAGACAGACTGTTTCGTTCTATCACAACTCTTCAGTGTGGCTAGACACGTAGGACACTTGAATCTGGGATCGAAACCCACCCAACTATACGTTAGACTTGTTAATCGCTAACATTACCTCTAGTAGAGTGAAAACAAAAAATAATGATCCAAATTGTAAATAAAAAAATACACAAATTGACATTTTGGAAAAAAAATTCATTAAAAAAAAAGACTAAAAACATACGTATTGTCTGAAAAAATCAAATAAAATCGTAATGTCTAACCAAAAGGAAAAAAAAAACTCTGACAGAGAACTAAGTAAACGAAAAAAGTGCTCGATACATGGTAGAGCAAATATTAATATAAGTACCTAATGGGTCAGATGAAATATATATATATATAGTCATCCACAGACAGACTGTTTCGTTCCATCCGAACTCTTCAGTGTGGCTAAACACATAAGACGCTCGAAGCCGAGATCGAAACCCTCCAACTTTACGTTAGACTAAGTCTCAGACCGCTCGGCCAACAAGCGTACCACGTTTGGCTAAGGGAATTTTTAAGGTATCATGTAGTAACAGCAACCGTTTGTACAAAAAGTCTGGAAACGTACTGAATGCACCACGTATATATATATATATATATATATATAGCTGCAGGAACACATACCAAGAAGACTGGTTCTCTGTTCTACATAGAACTAGGAGTAAAATCCATCTCAACATTTTAGAGGCGATCTTTATTTTTTTAGATCGCCTTTCTCTATGTTGACGGAGACCCAGTCATATTTTACATATATTGGGAGACATTTTGAATTCGGGTGTGACATAAAGTTCTCCCTTTTTTTCTTTTTCCCCTCTTTTAGTCACATCAATTATTTTCCCATTATAATTTCTCGATTCTAATCCTTTCTCCGGTGTGACGTTTGAAAAGTACCAGTCGAAAGGACCCTTACATACTTTTTATTTCTTAATTAATTTCGTTCTCCCAAATACATATGATTCCCCAAACTGTTTGTACTAAAAATCATAAAAATTAGGTCAGTCATCTACTAAGATGTATAGCAATAACAAAGTGAATTTTCAAGAGTCTACGACAATTTAAAATGCCCCTACGAAAAATGTCTGGAAACTTACCGTATGCTCCTCGTATATATCTATATATCTATATATATATATATATATATATATATATATATATATATATTTGCTTGTGTGTCTGCGTGTGTGCGCGTGTGTGTGTGTGTGTGTGTGCGTGGGTGTGTGGGGGGGAATTGAACACCAATTGTTTATATAATTTTTGAAGATGAAAAGAGCGTGAGAGCTCATCGAATTACCACACTCGCCCCGCCCCCCCCAAAAGAATCAAAAGTTACTGGCAGGCAGAATGTTTTCAGAATGTAATTTTGAATTAAGCTCAATAACTTAGAAAAATCAAGATCGTTACCAGCTCCAGGGCAAAAAATGACTTTATTAGAATAATTTACGAATTTGATTAGAAAAGATTAATAAGGAAACAATTGCTTACTCATTAAAACCTTGCAAGTTCAGTCGAAAAATGAAAATAGAAATCGATTTTTATTTTGTCGCAACGTGGTTTTACAGCAGGATTCTGCATATGAATTATAACCATTAAGCAACAAAAAAAAATATAAGATCTCATTTATGAAAAACAGAGTAAAATTTCAAGTAAAGTAGATATTTTGACTCCAAAATTTATATATATATATATATTATTCATACACACACACACACACAGACACACACACACATACAGTCACTCACACACACACAGACACACATACACACACATATACACACACTCAGTCACTCACACACATTCAGTCACTCACACACACACACACACACTCACACACACATATACACACACCCACTCACTCACTCATACACACATACTCATTCACACATGCACACACATACACACACACACTCACTCACACACACTCCCTCTCTCTCTCTCTCTCTCTCTCTCTATCTATCTTTCTCTCTCACACACACACACACACATACACACGATAAGAAATCAACCGTTTAGCTCACCATTGACAAGAAGTAGAATACACTAACTATATTCTCAGCAGATGTGTAAGACCCCTAAAAAAGGTTCATTTCCTTATAGGATAGCCATTAAACCACCAGTACCTGCTTCCCCTTTCTCTCCATACATATATATATATATACAAGACAGTACTAAATCCAGTCCAGTAAATCTGGAGTTGGGAACAATTCCAACCAGAGCAATTTAAATATTCAAATATAGAATTTAGGTATAGAAATTATATAGTCAGGGTCAATAGCTCAATGTGAATAAATCTACAGAGCAAATTATTTTTCAAAATAAAAAAACAACAACAATCGTTCATATTAAGATGAAAAATTTATTTCCATTCTCTTAAAAAGTATTGATATTAATCAATGTTCAAAAAATTAACAGGACTTCTTCAGATCAAAGAAATCGATGAAAATAACGGTTTCCTAACTCACAATCAGACTAAAAACAAAAACAAAAACAAAAAGCAAAAAAAAAGAAAGATTATTTCGCCTATATAAACTTAACCCAATATCTATCTATCTATCTATCTATCTATCTATCTTTTCTATCTATTGTACTCCTTACGTAATTGACTCACCCTCCTCCATAAATACACGTCAACAGAGCGTCAGAGGGAGTTGTCCAGACCCATGTGACCCAATCACGTGTGATACGACTTGCGTTGTGGACGGCTAGTCACCACCCCACAGGAATCTCAGCTTCGTATTAACTAACTACTGTCTAACAAGGTTAACTTGTATCTTGTTTCAATTACTTGAATATATATGTTTTCCTATCTACCTTATTGCGTTCCCCGTGTCTTTCTTTTGCCAGCATCACAAAACTATCTATCCAGAGATTGGACAAAATAATGGAAACACCTGAAAATTTCTAACAAACTTATTCTAATATGTTTTTTCTGATAGGAACCCTCCGTTGAAATCCAGATTTGTGCAGATCTCTTGTCACAGTTTTTGAGGAAACTCGGTTCTGGAGATGGTCATTAATTTTCGGAGGTGTATTCTTGTGATCTTTCCTAAGAATCCCCGTAAGAGTCCGACGGTCCCTATCAGATAGCCTTTGATTTCTTCCAGAGTTTTGCTTCAGTAAGTAGGTTTTTTCCTCCTTTCACAAATGCTGTCTTTACTTTGAAGACAGTACACTTTCTTACATTAAATAATTCAGCGGTTTTTGTTACACTAGCACCTGCCATACGAGCACTAAAAATTTAACCTCTTTTAAGGTCTAATAGATCTGCCATTTTAACGAATTTTGATGAATTTCTTCAGATGTAAAAAATATTTTTAGTAAATTAAGACAATAAAAAATAATAATAAATTAAAAAACATAAAAGCACCTTTCTGATGAAAGTTTATGGGATACACATTTTTCTAGTCTTAAAATAAGCAATAAAAACATACTTAAGAACATTCTAGAAATTTAGGATCAAAACCGCATTAGGATTTAAGTTACATTTTTATATTTTTCAACCAATCAGCTAAAAACATAGAATAGAACATTCGAGAAAAATAGGATCGGAAGTCAACTAAGAGAAAATATTTATGCTCGAAATAAAATAGTAAAATACAAATCTGAATGGTCAATAAATGTCTACGCGCCAAAATTTTAGGACGATTCTTTGATCCACTATTACGGTATAAATAACACAGGGAGCCATTCACTAAGACTAAACCACAAGCCACTAAGTCAGTAAAGCAGGAGCTGATACTCTGTCCGGCAAATTCCTTTTCTTCTACAGCCAAACTTCATGACCTAGCTACAGATGGCAACGAATCACGTTCAAAGGAAAAACCCGACAAACTTTCTTTCATCAACGCGAAACGCTGTCGCCACAATCATAAAACCCTATATGAACTTAATGTAAGTAAAAACGATTTATTTACGGACTCCGTTAACATGAACATACACACACCTTTAAACAAATTTATTTTCTTCTTTCCAAACTTTATTTTCCAAAAGTCCTTTTACACATCATGTATTTTATTTGTTTTCATAGTCTGTTATATGCATATTAAATTGTTTATTGTTTAATGTTCGTTGTGTTCTATTCCATTTCTTTCACGCTATTGTAAAGGTTTGTGTTGTATTTGTTGAGGAAATAATGTAATTTACGAAGCTCTTTGCTTCGATGTGGCACAAGGCCGAATGAATGGGGCACCCAATGAGACTCGAACTCACTCGTGTAGGTTTGCTAATCTAGCTTGCTAACTGTTACACCACCAGAATACCCGTAAAATACGAATGCACAACTACTGAAATAACCAAAATACATACACAAGTTCCATAGCACAGCATTTAAAAAAACATTCATGCCCAATTACAGAATTATGGAAAATTCTTACCGAAAACACAATATTAGAACATCAAAATAAGAAGCAAAAACTACAGTTTCTCGAGGCACTACATATTAGAAACATACAACCCAAACTTAACAGAATTAATTTTCAAACCAGTGCACATGTATTTAAATGTCTTTAGCCACAGACACTATTTATAGAAACAGATTTAAAAAGTAAACGCTACACACTGCAACGGTACAGACACTCTTCCTCTTACAAAGTAGTAATGTACATACAAAAGTTACATCACTTTTAATAGATCATCCCCTGATGATGGCTTAAAGTCGGGCAGAAAGTACTAGGGAAATAAATAATTATGGAAGATACATCAACTAATTCCCGCTGAATATTATAAAATCAATATGGCAATATCAAAGGATCAACAAAAAATATGCAGACAAAAAATATCTATTATGTTCAAAGAAATCTATATTAATGAGGAAATGCTGCCAAAATACACACACACACACACACACACACACACAGATATATATATATATATATATATATATGTGTGTGTGTGTGTGTGTGTGTGTATTTAAGTAATAGCATTAGAAAATGATAAATTTAGCACAAAAGTGTAAATAAGTTGAATGGACATTGGCCTAGCTGTTAGAGTGTTCGCCAATGGCCCGGGAGATCTGGGTTCAATCCCAGGTCGAGTCATACCAAAGACTCAAAAAATGGTACTTGATGCCTCCTTGCTTAACACTCAGCATTATAAGGTACGGATCAAGGGTAAAGTAGCGCAATCCAGGGAAGGAGTAGCGCCCTCCCCTACACCTTGGTGTAGTAGCTATCGAAAAGGGAGCCTTCGGGTTACCCTCGACTATGGTCGCCAACTTACTTACTATACCGGCTATATAAACTGAACTACTCTTTCCAGAATACAACACAAACTCAGAAATCTTTTCCGTCCTGCACCGCCCAATGTTAAATAAAGCGACAACTACCACCTGAGAACCACATAGGGGAGAAACAGAAACTCGGAAAGCACCGTTGACTAACACACAAATCAATTTATATATATATAAGTAAAGTAAAGTTAGCGACCGTAGTCGAGGGCGACCAGAAGACTCCCTTTTCAATAGCTACTATACCGAGGTATAGGAGAGGGCGCTACTCCTTTCCCTGGATTGCTCCACTTTACCATCGATACGTACCTTATATTGCTGAGTGTTAAGCTTGGAGGTATCAAGTACCATTTTTAAAGTCTTTGGTGTGACGCGACCTGGGATTGAACTCAGGTCTCCCGGATCATTGGCGAACACTCTTCCCACCTGGCCAATGAGCCGGTTATATATATATATATATATATATATATAAAAGTTTGGGTGCATATATATATATATATATACTCAAATAGGAAGGTTATTCAAAAAGGTCTAAGCCCCATCCTCCTTTTAAATTTGTCACTCGATTCTCGCCCCTCAGCCTTCTGTAGGCCTCACCATAAATCTGAATAATTTGTTTTGATTTTATAGTGATTGTTGGTTGGCAAGGCAAAAATTTCAGCTACTTTATATAGTAATTTACTAAGCTTTTTTCTTTGACTTATCACAAAGCTGAATGAATGGGGCACCCAATAAGACTCGAACTCAATCTTGCAGGTTTGCTAGTCAAGCTTGCTCGCCAATATACAACCCAAAGCGCCCCTCAGCTACTTTTGTATAGCCTGATGACGGAACGACCATATTGAGGAGGCATATCTCTTCTTAAAAATATATGTATATCTTTATTCTTTTTATTTTTTGGTCAAAACTTCTGAAGACGTGTAGGAGAGACAGGGAAAGGGGAGAAAGAAAGACAGACAGAGAACTCGGACGACTACTATATTGTCTTTTAACTTCTTAGCCCATGTTGTGATTCCATATTCAAGGCCTTACGTCTTTGTTTCTTTGACAAGTCAGTCTCAACCGGGTTCTGCAGTGGGCCTTAGTTCCCATTCCTTGGGTACTCGCTAGCCGCTCTCAGTGACTCTATGTCTGACTGTGTGACTACGAGATTGCACGTATATCTATGGGTACCTGTATATAATTTCTTAACAACGATGCGTTCTTCCAGTCGTCAACCCATGTGATCTGCTTACACCCCCATGTTGCTTGTTTTCCGGAAACATTTTCTTTTTACACAAATGCATCCTGTGTTGAGAAATCCCTGATTGACAGCTCAGTCAACGGTCAATATGCAACTCCATGGCGATTCTTTGTTAGTTGGGCTCACCACCTTTTGAATGACACTCATATATATATATATATATATATATATATATATATATTGTAAAAAAGAATACAATAAAAAACCCCAAATAACCCCTACTACCACCACTATTCAAACCTATATTTACGAAACCATTATGCTATTTCAAAAATAAATCAGTGGAGCTAATGATTATAATATATATATATATATATATAAATTATCCAGTCACTGTCCAAGGACAGTAGGTGTGGATTATTCTTTACATAGAATATATAAGGGTAATCATATAAATCTATGAGTGTGCTCAATGTATGGCTATTGTTAGTTCCCTATTTATTCGCTAGGGTATAACAAAATTCACATTCAGAGCGTATATAGTGCAATTAAATGGAGACTCAAACTCGGTTAAGCCGTCATAATAAATTTATTTCGGCATTTAATTGTACTATATATATATATATATATATATATACGAATTATTTTGACCAAACTCTGTAACAGCCCTTGAAACAACAGCTGTACTGCTACTTACATTACATCTTAGAAACAATACAAATAAAACAAACAAGACATTCGGGACACTGTTGGAGAAGCAAGGAAGAACTCATAAGTGACATTCTTCTATGGACCCTTTCACACGGACATGGAAGTGTTGGCCGAACATCAAGAATCTACAACGGTTCTGTACGGACACGGGAGGTAGTCTAGAAGACGTTCTTCTATGGACTCTTTCAAATAGACGTGCCAGTTTTGGCTATCCAGCAAAAACTTATTTACGTCAGCCCTGTGCTGATTGGAGGACCTACCAAGAGCTAATTGATGATAGGGACGGATGGTGAGAGAGAGAGAGAGAGAAAGATAGTCAGGGATATTCATTCTATTAACACGACTTGATGATGTTGATGATCCTATTAACCCAACCCCTCCGCTCGGGCAGGATATGACACAAGGTCAATTTTTTAAGCGGAGTTTAACAGGTTTCAATTCAGAGTTTTCCTTCTCCTAGACTAGTTGCCTCACCAAGGCTGAAGAACCTAGTCTGCCCTACTATTTACCTATAGCTGGAGGGAGAATAATTGGATTCATACCTTTCCCAAGGGTATTAGTGCTATGTGAAATGCAATCAGTCTTGTCCAGTAATTAAACTCAATTTATACATATATATATATATATATATAAGTGTATGTATGTTTGGGTGCATGTATATATATATATATACTCAGATAGGAATATCCTGTGACGTGTCCATATCCTGTGACGATAAAAATTACACCACGGGCACTTCCATTGATGATGTTGATGATAATGATTTTACTCACACACACAAACACACATGTTGTTTATATATTTGTGTGCGTGTATATTTGTTGGTATGCGTGTGCGTGGTTTCAAGTGATTGAAAATAGGCGCTTCTGAGATTATGTAACCGAATTACAAAATTTCTAAGTTGACACAATATCATATTTCTCAAAATCAATCAATATTGTATTGATTTTAAGATTGTCTACCAAACTCTTTTACACTCAAAATACCACAAAGTCTCTCTCCCCCTCTCTCTCTCTCACACACACACACATCCACAGACATATATATATATATATATGTGTGTGTGTGTGTGTGTGTGCTTATGCAAGTTCGTGCACTCATGTCGATGCATTACTGCGTATTTTTTTAATCGATCGGTTTCCACGATTTATTTATCAACATCAAAGCCAAAATCAAATGCAACTGCAAGTAAAAACGGAAGTACTAGGGTGTAGCTTCGATCTACCAATATGCACATGCATACTAGTGCATATGTTATGCATCTAACTATCAATATATCTTGTGCGTTTAGTTATCTATCTATCTATCTATCTCTTCTTGTTCATATCTATCTATCTATCTATCTATCTATCTCAGTCTCTTCATATCTATCTATCTATCTATCTATCTATCTATATTCTTATTAAGGGTTTTATACACATACACAGAAGCACACATATATAGATATAGTCTTTACCAGTAAAATCATACTCACACACACACACACACACACACACACACACATATATATATATATATATATAAATATTTTAACGAAACGACAAGTGAAATGGTTCAATGGAAACCATACAATAAAGATGCATACCGTTTTGAACAAATCCCGGATGCAGCACCCAAGAAAACAGAAGCTGTACGGCCACTTGCCTCCCATCTCACAAACTATTTAAGTCGAACAAGACATGCTGGGCATAGTTCTTACAAGTGACGCATAAGTGTTGACCGACTAGCAAATTTTCTATTTATCAACTTTATGTGGTTATTTGATGCTGTCTAGTGAACTTATCAAGGGAGATAACCGATAAATAGGCTGGTGTGTGTGAAAGAGAGAGAGAGAGGGAGGTGTAGTTTGGTCATTTTGTTTTACAATGTATCGAGACTTTTCGGGTCATTTAATGTTGAATTAAGTTATTTTGGTTTCGTTTGATTTTATGGCACATCAACCATTGTAGGTTATTAAATGCCAAATCCATTTCTATATAAATAAACTATTCTATTTCAAACGATTCAGTTAAGCATAATTTAAGCACAATCTAAATGTCCAAAACATTTCTATTTCAAACAATTCAGTTTAACATAAGTACACATTTTAAATGTCAAAACGGTTTTATTTCAAATATTTCAGTTTAGCATAAGTACACAGTTTAGTTCTATTTGCACCATTGATAGGACTCTCTCATGTGGTACCACTCCGGGTCAGAGTGGACCTGGGAGCGATGGCAACGAAGGAGTACTCTGCATTCCACAATTACTGGAGCTTCACCATCAGATTGTTTAGTGATATATACAGGACATTCGTTGGGGGAGTCTTACCTCTCTGGAGAGAAGCAGTCGGTGTATTTAGCAGCCCCAGTCGACTGGGCAGAGAGAGAGAGAGAGGGAAAGAGAGAGAGAGAGAGGAAAGAGAGTGAGAGAGAGAGAGAGAGAGATCCTTAAGGCAATCAGTACTGTATCCTATAATATTGGTTATGTGCAATAGAATATTAAATGGATGTATATTTGCAGTTTATGTTCAGTTTATTCGGGTTTTTCATAACAACCTCTCGCATAGCTTTAACAACAGAAAATAATCCAGCAGTACAACATCCGGACATTGGCACAATGGTTAGAGTGTTTGCCAATGGCCCAGGAGACCTGGGTTCCATCCCAGGTCGAGTCATACCAAAGACTCAAAAAATGGTACTTGATGCCTCCTTGCTTAACACTCAGCAATATAAGATACGGATCAAGAGAAACGTGGAGCAATCCAGGGGAAGGAGTAGCACCCTCCCCAACACCTTGGTGTAGTAGCTATCGGGTCACCTTCGGCTATGGTCGCCAACTTACAACATGATCCAAACATGTACGTTGAATTAAAAATGAAACGAGCAAATCTCACATCATGAATTTACTCTTTGGCATTAGTCTGATCGGTTGGTTGTTTTTTTTTTAAAGGCATATCAACCTTCGTAGGTCATTCAATGTCAAATCTATCATCGTAAAACAGCAGTGGTTATTTTTTACCCGCAGTGGATGGGATAATGGGGTTGGTCCCTTTCTTGGGGGTATTAGTCTGAAAGTAAATGTCATATCCAAGACACCTTTTCGGTGGGGGTCTTACTTCATTGTGTCAGTAGAGATGTAAATAATATTGTTGTATAGTCATATGCTACAACTATATACACACATATAGATGCAGAATACAAATTTATGCAATGAATAAAAGACGAGCGAAGACTTCTTTAAAAAATATACCTTTCACTTTATTTGAAAGGGTCGTGTGTGTGAGAGGGAGTTGGAGACCGAACAAAGACTGCAACATATTGACCCCATCCCCCCCCGGACATCACCGTGTGTCGTTCTGGTTCTCCTGGGCTGCTCAACCGGGGACCTGGGGCCCCAGCCTCTCTGGGACATGTTCTCATTCCAGCATTTTCTCAGCAACTGGTCAGGTGTCCAAACTCGCTGGGGGTCCCGAGGGCTCCGTCTGCTGGGTGGTGGCTTTCTCTAACACATCTTGTCTCCAACTCATCTGATCTCCAACTAACTCACTTCCTGTATCCACCGAGTTATATAATAGTTTAATCGCCTACTCAATCTTTGGAGTGGCATGTTTGATCGACATTAAGCAGAAATAACTGTCATGCAGTTCACAGGTCACTCTCCTCCGATGTATCAGTCTATGAGTGTACCATGGGATTTTACCTTATCTCATTTTTTCAGCCAAGCACGCCTACGCGATTTCTTCTCATAACTGCCATCGGAATGTGTCACTTCCTTCCGGTGCATCACTTTGGAACAGCATGTTTGGCCGGGTCGAAGGTCAATATGCAACAATATATCTACAGCCTAAGCCGATTGGGCTGCTGATTTTCTGAGAAATTAGATTAGTAATCTGATAAGTATAACGTTTCAATATATATATATATATATATATATATGTGTGTGTGTGTGTGTGTGTCTGTGTGTGTCTGTCTTTATGTCTATGTGTGTATACGTATGTATCTGCCTCTGTGTGTATACGTATTTGTACAATAATAATAATGGTGTAATGGTTTTCGTCGTAGAAAATGGACACGGCGACACGAGTTCAAATCCTGGACGCGACTGATTGCATTTCACATTGCACTAATACCCTTGGGAAAGGTATGAATCCAATTATTCTCCCTCCAGCTATGGGTAAATAGTAGGGCAGACTGTGTTCTTCAGTCTTGGTTAAGCAACTAGTCTAGGAGAAGGAAGACTTTGAATTCAAGCCTGTTAAACTCCGTTTAAAAATTGACCTTGTGTCATATCCTGCCCGAGCGGAGGGGTTGGTAAATATGATGATAATGATAATGATGAAGTTTGCATATACCAATGGGAGCATGTGACCCTAAATTTGCCGCTGGGAGGATGTGACCCAAAAAATACATCTGGTCTGAATTCGGAGTTTTCCTTCGCCTAGACTAGTCGCCTTACAAATCTTAAGAGCCCTGCCTGTTTTTCTGTTTGCCCACAGTTGGAGCGACAACAGATTGACTCATACCTATCCTAACGGTATTTGCACGAAGTGAAACGCGAGCAGCCTAGTCCAATTATAACACTTGTGTCACTGATTACATTGTCATCGACGATAATCGTGATGCTGTACGCACATGACGAACATGTTAATCTAATTAAAAAAAAATATATATATACATATATATTTTAAAATAATGAAACGCAGTTTCTTCCAGGCAGCAGTCGTATCGATACTGCTGTATGGATGCACTACTTGGACGCTCACAAAACAGTTCGTGAAGAAGCTAGACGGCAATTACACAAGAATGTTGCGAGCAATATTGAACAAGTCCTGGCGGCAACACCCCACAAAACACCAACTATACGGACACCTGCCTCCCATCACGAAAACTATCAAAGTTAGACGAACCACACATGCGGGACACTGCTAGAGAAGCAGTGACGAACTCATCAGTGATGTACTCCTATGGACCCCCACATATGGCCGAGCAAAAGCAGAACGACCAGCTGGAACATACATACAGCAGCTATGTGAGGATACAGGATGTAGCTCTGAAGACCTGCCGGCGGCGATTAACGATAGGGAGAAGTTGCGAGAGAGGGTCAGGGATATCCGTGCTAGCGGCACGACATGATGATGATGATGATATATATATTTAAAAAGTCAAAGGCACCTTTATAAGAACGTGACCTATTAATTGGATGTATAATAATTTGGGATTTTGGTCAATTATTTTAATAAAGAATTGTTTCTGTCTGGATTAGGGATTCCTGGCAGTAAGACAGAGAGACAGTCAGACAGAAAAAGACGGGGAGACAGAGAGAGAAAAGACGAAGAATGTGACAGAAGATATTTCCAAAAATTCAAGCAATGAGAGCAGCAGGTAGAGTGCCCGAGCTAAGAATAGAATATATCAGCAGTAGTCGGCCTTCGGGTGATGATTGGTGGTGATAAAATCAAACACGAGTTGTTAAAGTGGGCGCAGAATGGAAAAGAGAAAAAGAAGTCAGTTCCAGACTGTCTGCTGTGATATGAAGACAAGCCGAAAAGTCAGCACCCATTTTGGGTGAGCTCTGCGAATAAGCGGGCCTACACAACTGCATTAATTCCGGCTGTCGTGAAGAAGCCTTGGTGCATAATGAACGAATGAACCTCAAGCGTTCCCACTGAAAAACGAAGAATGAAAAACAATGAAAATGAGCCTTCAACTGCAATAGAAAACGACCGGGGCGAGATATACTAGTAATGTGTCTCTCTGTAACATAGCCATACATGAATATGAATGTTCATAACTCATATATAGATAACATAGGAATCCCGAAACACAAAAAAACACTTACGACTTCTTAGTTCAGGTACGAAACTTTTTATTACCTTTGAGTTAAAAGGTTTTCCAACATTAGGAGAGTGATACACAATCTTTCTATGCTGACTTTTCTATCTGCCCCCGATCACGCGCAGCGCCCGCAGCAAGACCTCGGTGAGCTCCGAAAGTCAACCTTCTTCTTCCGAGACAAGAACTCAACTCACTGACTTGTCTCAAATCCCCCGAAATCCTCCACGCACGCTTCCGGTGCATGATGTCATTCACACCTGGTTCATTTCCTATCTGGGGTTTTATTTTGACATCTGTGAATGCCGCATCCACCCTGCGTGCGCGTGAACACCTGCGCTGATGTTTGTACCTAACTAACCCATGCACTAACCGAAAGGTTCTCAGCCTAACTAAACCGAAAGGGAAGATATATAAAACGAAACCCCTTGGCCATTATATTACATATCTCTCTCGTCTCGTGACGGTTTATATTCTCTGTTTCAAACAATTGGCGCATTTGATACTCAATATCTCTCTTTTTGGCGACTACTATGAAACGGTAGTAGCTAATAAACTTTCGTATCAAACGAACCAACAGAGGTTATTTTGTTTTCTTCAATTCTTACCACACTTATGTTACCACAAGGTCAGACTGAAACCAATGAGATAGTGCTACACCCAAAGAGTATTAAGAATTGTGGTGTTATATGCACTGTAGGTTGAATATGTGGCATATACAAAGTGTTTAATGTTTGTACGCTTCATTTTAATCAAGGTTATCAACCTGAAATTTTAAAAAGAAATCTTAATAATTGTAGCATTTAATTAATTTGATTAAAAGAAAATCTTTTAATATCTTTACTAATCTAACATGTCCACACTACATGGACTCTTACGAAACCCTCGTAAAAAAACTTGATGGGAACTACTGACCAATTCTGTTTGCTGCTTTGAAAAAATATTGGTGCACCACCGAAAAAAGGGAGTTGAATGCCCACTTATCTCACATATCATATACAATCCAAAGCTGGGACTGTAAAATACACCAACTGCATCTCTGCAAGGGGTAAGACGCCTCTACCCACAAACGTGTACTCTAGATATGATTCTAAACAATCTCATGGTGAGCCTAGAATAATCCTGGAGCTTTGGGGAATGCAGAGTACCCTTTTATTGCCATTGTTCTCTGGTCCACATTGGCCCGGAGTGGTCGTACCTGAAAGGGTCCAATCTATGGGTCAAATAGAACTGCTGGACATTTAAACTGAGAGCTAACTAAAGGACTTACGCTAATTTGAATAGTTAGAAATAGAACTATTTGGTCTTTTAATAGTGTAAAGAAATAACTGATTAATTGAATTGTTAGTGATACATAGCAATACTTATTTAAATTTTTACTGTTGACTTCTATCTAACATATATGAATAAACCAGATTTGGCATTAAATAACCTGCAATGGTTGATATGCCATAAAACTAAACAAAAACAAACAATCCATGTAAAACAAGACAAGTTAGACGAGAGATGGAAAGATCAATTCAGTAGCACCTACTCCCTTGTATAAAAGTGCAAAGTTTATGTTCATAGCCTGGTGCCTAAGGCGCCTACCAATGGTGATATGACAATAGTGATCAAGCATTTACTGTCGTGCTCTTGTCAGTACTATCGTTTGCGAAAAGGGGTCTTCGCCTCTAATAATGTCTTTGTACCACTTGTGGCTGAGGGGTATGTTAAATACCGAGATCAAGTCACAGAGGAGAAATCCTCGTGGCGTAGTGGTAAAGTTCTTGGTGGGGAAATTGTAGTTAGCAAGTTCGAACTCTTGTCACGCTATTGTGTCCGTTTCTGACTAATACTCTTAGGAAAGGTTGCCCAGTTGGCTGGGGCCGTAGAATACACCGACTCCATCCAACGAGTGTCCTCGATATAACACAAAACAATCTGGTGGTGTGGTTCCAATAATGCTGGAACCTTGGGGAAAGCAGAGTACCTCTTTATTGCCATCGCTCCCAGGTCCACTCTGACCCGGAGTGGTAGCACCTGATAAGGGTCTTATCTATGGGTTAAATAGAACGAAACCGTGGTTTCTTGAGTTTACTGTTTTTACATTTAAACAGCGTATTTATACTAAATTGAATTGTTTAAAATAGAACTGTTTTGACATTTGAACTATGTACTTATTCTAAACTGAATTGTTTGAAATGAAACTGTTTTGGGCATTGAAACTGTACTTCTGCTAAACTGTATTGTTTAATATAGGATTCTTTTAACATTTAACCATGTGTAAACAAAATCTGTACTAATATTAAACTGAATTAGCTGAATTAGAACTCCTTGACTAAACCGAATAGCGTGAAATAGAAATGTTTTTGACAATTAAACTGTGTACTCATTCTAAACTGATATGTTTGAAATTGAACTGATTATTAGTTTAAAAATGGATTTGTCATTAAATAACCTACAAAAGTTGATATGCCATAAAACTCAACCAACCAACCAACCAACTCTTACGAAATGTGTAAAATAGCACCATCAGTATTCTTCCTGAAGGATTTTTTTTACATTAAATAACCCTCGAAGGTTTATTTGCCATAGAACAAAGAAAATACAACAAACGTAGACGGAGATCCATAATCCATCGAAACTAAATGTGATGTTTTTGTGTTTTGTTTATGTTTTGTTTTATTTTGTTAGTTCTAATTTATTCATCTATTTATTTTTTTTTTTTTTAGAAACTGTTTTAAGGATTTTCTGAAAGACACAATGGAAGCTGCTGACTAGATTCTTCAGGAGAATTTTTGAACAATTTAATCAGACGTCTTAACCGGTTTAAATGTTTCACGTGAATGAATTAAAAATGATTTAAAAACACGTGTAACTTGAGAATTCCAAAGATTTCTTCAACTCAACTTTTTTTTTTTTTTTTTTAGTTTTTGTTCTTGTCTTAATCTTATCCTTTAGACTAATTTATACTCTACACAGTCAAAAACGTGCAAACTGATTCTTACAAACAGAAAGAAATGCACGGGGTCTTCATTTGCTTTTCTTGGATCTCGTTTTATTTATTGACATACGGGCATTTTTAAGTGCATGCGTACTTACTTTCTTATGTTCATCTTTATTTTAACAATGTTCCCTTCACTATACTCGCCCAGATGGCGCTTCGTGAGAGTCTCTTGCTTATTGTTAGCAGAAATTTAAAAATAGTATCAAAAAATAGCTTAATAAAAAAAATTAAAAAAACTCTGAGAGAGAGAGAGAGAGAGAGAAAGACAGAGAGAGAGAGAGAGAGAGAGAGAGAGAGAGAGAGAGAGATAAAAATACCACAAAAAGAATTGAAAAATACCCCCGCCCCCCAAAAAAGAATAAACGAAAGAAAACAAAGAATTTGGGATCACAAACATTTTGAGACTCTGAGGTAGGCACAAGAAGGCTTATCGTAAGTATTTACGAAAGGAGGTTTGTTATTTATTGTTAGATGTTTTCTTAATTATCGAACCTCTTTCCCGATCATGTCAATTTCTTCTTTTTCTTCTTCTTCTTCTTCTTCTTCTTCTTCTTCTTCTTCTTCTTCTTCTTCTTCAAGGAAGTAGTCTATCAAAAGAAGACTTGTTTTCAATGCGTGTAGCTGATTCTATCACGTGTTAAGGAAAACCGTATACACTACAAAATCCGATTTGAATTATGCGTTTATAGACAAGCTCGAACTGAGACAATGCCGTGACCTTCTACATGAGTCAGAAAGTTTCTTCCTCATTCTTTCTTCACATTAACGAATACATACTCCATTTCGTTCTCTCTCTCTCTCTCTCTCTCTATATATATATATATATGTACCATAGCCAGATACGGATACGCGAAATGGACATATCATGTTCATATATATATACATAGAACATATATGAAAAACACTTACGATTTCTTAGTTCGGGTACGAAACTTTTTATTACTTTTGAGTGTAAAGGTTCTTCAATATAAGGAGAGGAATACACATTCTTTCTATACTGGCTTTTTTATCTGCCACCCCATCTCGTGCGACACCTGCCCAAGGCCTCCGCGGGCAAGCGAAAGACAACCTTCTTCTCTCGAGGCAGGTCTCAACTCAACTAACTGACTTTTTCAAAATCCCAAAATCCTCCGCACGCTTCCGGTGCATGACGTCACTCACACTTGCTAGCTCCGTTTCCTATCTGGGCCATTGTGACATCTCTGAGTGATACGTCCGCTCTGCGCACTCGCGGGCGTGTTAATCTGTGTTAATGTTGCACCTAAGTAACCCATGCACTGAGCCGAAAGGTTGTCAGCCTAACTAAACCCAAAGGCATAAAACGAAATTCCTCGGCCATTATATATATATATATATATATATATATATAAAGGCGGGGGGATCAACTGATTTCCGTTCTAAAAGCAAGCGTTAATTTTTGCCCAAGAAAATAGGCTCAAGAAGCCGTTATTTTTGTATTTATTGACCAATCGGCACTTAGGCGCCCGCTCTAAAAATTATTTGGGTTTTGCTGTCGATAATATTTGAGTCGCCGCAAGAAATTTGAAGGATCAAAACCTAAAACAGTTGAAGAACATTTTTACCCTAATAGATTATTAAATTATCTAGATTATCCTAGATAAATCTTCAATTTATTTGTTGGTCCACTCGACTGAGGCTGCTTCTCTGCAGAGGGTTAAGACCCCCTCTTCATAAGTGTCCTGTGGTCCAATCGGCTGGGGCTGTAGAATAAACAGACAGCTTCTTTGCAAAACCTGCCCAATTAGTTTCCTTGATATGACACTAAACTATCTGATGTCAAGGTTTCAGTAATGCTAGGTTTTTAAGGAATGATCCCACGGCTCTCAGGTCCACTCTGGCCCAGAGTGATAGCGTTTGGTTAGGTTTCTTTCTTCAATGGCATATCAATCTTCGCGGGTTATTTATTGCCAAAGCCATCCTTCCAGAAGTACAGCAGTGATGCTATTTAACCTATAGCTGGGAGGATAAGGCGCTTCATACCTTTCCCAAGAGTATTTGTCCAAAAGTGAACATAATAGCGTGCCTGGGGTTCGAACTCGGTTACTATGATTCCGCAGTCCAGCGCTTTAACCATTACTCCACGAGAACACCCCCCGGAGTGAAAGCACCTGATATGGCCCTATCTATGGGTGAAAGAGAACCTAACTGTGTACTGATGCAAAACTGAATTGTTTGAAATAGAACTGTTATCACGAAAACTATCAAAGACGAACCAGACATGCAGGATACTGTGGGAGAAGCAGGGACAAGCTCATAAGTGATATTCACCTATGGATCCCTCACATGGCTGAGCAAAAGCAGGGCGACCAGCTCGAACCTAATACAGCAGCTCTGTGAGGATACAGGATGTAGCCCTGAGAACCTGCCAGAAGCGATGAACGATAGGGAGGAGTGGCAAGAGATTGTCTGGGATATCCGTGCTGATAGCACGACGAGATGATGAGATAATGATATTTATAAAAGAGGATATGGCATTGAATAACCTATAATGGTTGATGTGCCATAAAACCGAACAACTCATCTTCTATAATTTTACTTACTCAGTCGTATAAATAGCGATAAAAGATAATAGCCAAGCTGGTTGGCTTTTCGTATTTATTCTGTAACCTATTGAAACTTTCGATTTTATTTTTTTTAGATTTTTTTTGGTTGGGTTTCTTTGTTTAATGGCATATCAACCTTTGTAGGTCATTTAAGGCCAAAGCCATTCTCCTAGAAGAACAGTAGTGGTACTATTTAACCCATAGCTGGGAGGATAAGGGGGTTCATGTCTTTCACAAGGGTATTTGCCCGAAAGTGAGCGAAGAGTACGAACTCGCTCACTACGATTTCGCAATCCATCGCTTTAACCATTACGCCATGAGGGCACCCCTTTTTTTTTCTGAGTGAATGATCTAACATTCTGTTCCTTAAAGTTTGCATTTTAATTTTTAAAACGCTAGACCATTTTAAATTGAAGGACAACAATTTCTTTATAAAGATATGATCGTACAAATAATCTTTCTATTGAGGATGTGTAGTAGTAATGCCACGAACAATCTTACCTCGAAGAAACAGAAGGTGTGCTCTCTCTGCTACCGGCAGGCGGAAGCCAGAAGAAGAAAAGGATGCAAGAGGTGTGACTTGTTTTATGGAGGAGAACGAGATAAGCCTACGTGAAGTGGCGAGATTTGATGAACATAAAAGAGACTGTTTGAAGTGGAAAAAGGCAGCATTTTGCTGATGCCTGATTGGTGAACATCCATCAGTTCATTTTGCAAGTTAAGAGAGTTGACAAGTGTCCAATAGGTTGATACTTCTTCGACGAGTCTTCTGAAACCAACGACATGATGAAATTTGGAGCTACACGTGTTAACATATCAGCTCATGAATATCATCATCATCATCATCATCATGTCGCACCGCCATCACAGATCTCCCTGACCCCCTCTCGACACCCGTCTCTATCATCTATCGCTACCGGTAGATTTTCAAGGCAACATCCTGTATCGGCACAGAGCCGCTGTATATAGCTTCTTGCTGGTCGTCCCGCATTTGCTCATCTATGCAGAAATCTTTTACACACACATGCTCACACTTACACACAATAAATAAATAAATATATATATATATATATATATACACACACAATATATATATATATATATATATATATATATATATATATATATATATATATAAATTAGATTAAGACTGAACCAAACTGTTACATTGAAATGCGTGAGTATTTCTCGTAATGGATATCGGTGAACATTTATGAACAAAGATTATCTTTAAAATTGGATTTGGCATTAAATAACCTACAAAGGTTTATATGCCATAAACCCGCCCACCCATACACACATACATGTGTACACACACACACACACACACACACATATATATATATATATATATAGTTTGGTCCGTCAATAAATAAAAGAGTACCCTGCATCATTGTTAGAGCATATATATTTAAGTATTGATCCGACGGTTGCATAGGCGATTAACTGACAGATATCTAACCGGTTGTTCTCATCTATCTATCTATCTATCTCATTCTGTTACTATCTATCTAACACATTTTCAAAAAAAAAACTTGTTCCATGATGCTATTCGTTATGTCTTAATTGTTTAGGTTTTAAAAATATTGAAAATGGCTTTTATTCCCCTGAAAATTAGCTTTTGGGCTCCGGATGTTACAATGTAATTGCTAGATAGCGTGTACTCCTTCTTCATTGCTTATGGTGTATAAAAAATGCCCATCATTGCCTATAAACTTGGCTTTTGTACTGCGAAAGATGAAATTTAAAAATTAACCATTTTTCTGTATATATATATATATATATATATATACATATATATATATATATATATATATCATTAAGAAAAAACAACAAACTGGTCACATTAGGATTATAAATTTATTTATCACTCTGTAATGTCTGTTACATTGAGCTCTTTACCAGGAAAATTTAAATGTTCACTCTTGAATAGTTTTCTTGTCCTGATGGAATTACTCCCAATTCCGGTTTAACTGGACCGAATAATACCGATATATATATATATATATATATATATATATATGAGAACAAGGATAAAATAAAATCTAACGTGCATACAAACCGAGTCACATTTTTATTTCAAAGCACAAGTCAATGAATTCCTTTTTTTGCGGGGGGTTCTTTCTTTACTTTCGGGGGTTTTATCTGATGCCTTTTGGGAGTGGGGAGGTTTTGAGGATACCTGTTATGTTTTGGGGTTTGTATAGGGTTAAAAACAGTAGTCACGTGTCTTTTGAGTTGTCCATTCTACACCCATCTTCCCCCCATACACAAAACTCTATAAGCATTTTTGAAATCTTCAATGCATTCAAATTTTAACGTAACTTATCTTTTCAAAGACGCACTAGAGATGATATGATTTTCAAAAAAATAAAATCCATTGAATTTGCTTTTGAAATTATTCACCTATAAAAATAGACTTCAAAATAACAAATTCGTCTTTTCATCTAGATAGCAAATAACATTCAGCGAAGATTTTACATTCAAGGAAAAAAAAAAGATCTAACATGTGCATTTTAAAACGGTTTAATTAAAAGACTAAATGTCAATTAACCGAATCACCTTTTTCTTTCAAAGCACAAGTCAAAGAATTCCTTTTTTATCCTGGAAGCAGCATCGCACAAAGCTGCAGCTTTACGGCCACCTGCCTCTCATCTTCCAAACCATCCAAGTCCGAAATGACAAGACCTGCTAGACAAACACACTGATACACATACATATATTCACAGGAAAAGCATGAATCTATCTTTTCTCCGATTATTTATGAGACATGCAAAAGATGACTTTAGCTTTAATAAAGTAACCCGTCTAGGAAAACCAGGGAACTGAATTAAAAAAATCAGATTTACTCCTCTTTAAAATTGACTCTTTCTTGTATCCGGCTCGTGTTGACACAGACACACACACACAGACATCTATATATATATATATATATTTGTATGTGGACTTTCCTATCATATATATATATATATATATATATTTACTAATCTAATATCTACCAGCATTCACGGTTACCAGAAAAAAAGAAAAAAAACCGCCAGGAACAAGAGATAAAAATATCTCGAATCACCGCCCGGGGCAAAAAGAAAAAATGTCATAGGACAAAAAGAAAGAAAAGGCCAACCTCGTCACACCAGTTTAAAAAAATCAAGAGATAAGCAGTCAGTTGGTCAAAAGAAAACTAAAACCCT
This sequence comes from Sepioteuthis lessoniana, assembly GCA_963585895.1. Lineage (NCBI taxonomy): Eukaryota > Metazoa > Mollusca > Cephalopoda > Myopsida > Loliginidae > Sepioteuthis > Sepioteuthis lessoniana. Next base: position 21,031,261 of record OY757936.1, on the reverse strand, counting down.
CCGTAACCGCTGCAATGCTACAATTACAAGAGTGCTCAACACAAGTGGAGCCAATTATAAAATTAACTTAAATCGCGAGTCGGAAATCTCTTTCTAAAGTTTCACCTTAACGGATCATCAGGAAGTCTAATCCCGACCAATGCTAAAGGAGAAAACGCCGTTTTTTATATTCACTAAAAACCAACCAAGCTTAAAATTTACATAACAAAAGAAACAAAAAAACCTTACTTTTATTAAAAAAAACAACAAAAAAACTTCAGGTATAAATACTCCGAAACCTATCCCTAGTTATAGAGCAACCACGCCCTTTTGTGTCTACAACTATTTAACACCACCGACCTTTGGTTTAACATATCCCTACTTTTACAAGACGCTATTGCTCATTTTTCCTCCATGCAAAGCAAACAATCCCTATCGCCAGCCCTATATTTACGGCATTTCTTTAATACTTCCCATTTCAGTATCGGATCTATTCCTTTTTTATCCTTGACCTCCCACACATAACTAGATAACAGAGTACTATACCTATACTTCTCGTCAATGGCATAATAAATAAGAGTAATATAGCTAAACTCAGTAAAGAGAAAAATAAGGTGATTGCTAAATGTAATTGTAGGGATAAGGTTAGATGCCCGCTGGAAGGCAAATGCAAACAAGAATGTGTGGTGTATAAAGTGGAAGTATATAATGATCCGGGTAATGATAGAAATAAAAAGATATATTTTTGGTCAACACAAGGGGAATTTAAGACTAGGTACTATAACCAAAAAACGAGTTTTCCCCACGAGAAGTATAGGCATAGTACCACGTTATCATTTAGTTGTGTGCAAGAAATTATCTCTGGCTTGTTTATAAATATTATCGACAAAATTTATTTCGAAATCATATACTTTATGTATGTATAAAAATGATTTGACATCAAATGACATACAATGGTTTATATACCACAAAACCAAACCAAAACCAAACACCTCTGTTGTGTGTGGGAAGATGGGTCTTACACCTCCACAGTGGATAAACTAATCCTGTTCTATTCGACAGGGCTATAATTTTGACTAGTATTCTTTTTTCTTTTTTAATTTTTGCATATACGAGGATCATTATATAAGTTTCCAGACTTTTTTCCTATGGGCACTCTTATTGATAGTACACACATGAAACTATAGTACCCTTCAAAGTAATCTCCTCGAGTTGAAATGCACTTCCAACAACTTCTGGAAGGCTCCATGGAAGTCCTCCTGTGTGAGCGTGTCAATGACCTTCGTCACAGCCTCTTTCATCTCCTCAATTGTCTCATAACGACAGCCTGTGAGCTTAGGGAATGACCAAAAGTCACAGCGAGCAATTTCTGGACTATAGGGAGGGTGAGGAGCTGTCTTTATGCCCATCTTGGTCAAATAGTCTGTGACAAGGATGGAGTAATGGACTGGTGCATTGTCCTGGTGGAAATGCCACTGACCCAATTTAAAAAGTGCTGGCCTCTTCCTGAACTTCTTTAAAACCTCATCATAGAAACCCTAACCGTAAACCTTTTGCCAATCAACTCAAGGTGTATTAACTTCCTTACTCCTCCCACATCTCTCATCATCCCTCACAGACTCCCTGCCTTCCTTGAATCTTTTATGCCACTCAAAAACAGAATTTTATTGCATATCGTTCTTTTAATGTGTCCTCACGTCCAGATTGTATTTTGGAAATTCACCAGCTGTGACAATCAGGCTTTAGTAGGGTATATTCCAATTCCTGCTGTAGCTGTTCCTTTGAACCTGAAATCATAAAGATTGGTCAGTCATCTCATAAGATGTATGGCAATGACATAGTGAATTTTCAAGAGTCTATGACAATTTAAAATGCCTGTACAAAAAAGTCTGGAAACTCAACGTATCTCTTTTTTCATAACTCATTCGGGTTGTTAGTCTATGGCAATGAGAAGCATTTTTTAAAGATTATTTTATAACTAAAAAAAAAAAAAAAATAGCAACGCAAAATTGAAAATGGAGGAAAATGCAAGTGAATATTAACGATAGCAACGGTTCACGGAAAGACGTCTTTGATAAATGGGTGCTGTTATACTAGAAATCAAAAAGATGAGAATAAAAAAAGAATAAAGAAAAAAAGGTGAATAAAGAAAAAAAGAAGAAAAAACGAAACGTCGACTGATTAACAAATCAATTTATTGATTCGTATCATTTTGTAATGACAACTTTTATCAAACGCCGTCAGATACCAACAAACACAATGGAGCTCGCCCCTGAGAATTGACATCCTTAACAGAGAATCGAAAGAAAAAGAAGCCCTCCCTCCTCCCCCCAAAAAAACCTAAAAAACAAAAAAAGTTCATTTGTTTCTTCTTCTTCTTCTTCTTCTTCTTCTTCTTCTTCTTCTTCTTCTGTCAAAGCGAGGTTCCTATTTCGGAGGTTAGCCTGAACGACGAGGGCCCCGACAGCGCAAGGTGAAGTTCCACTCACCATTTTTATCCGTCTCAGATTCCATCACAATGACACACTGCGCATTCTCGTCCCGCTGTCGGCCATATTTCTTTCTCTTGGATCATGAAACGGCTCTATTTATAAACGCAGAAGCTCTTTCGAATCCGCCAACAATCCAGACTTCCTCCTTGCTCTCCTACACCACCTCCTCAACTTCTTCGTCTTACCCCCGTCGGCGTTTGGAACCTGAACCCATGTACACATAGCCGATCTTCATGACAAGGTTGTTGGAGGAGGGAAACAAGGCCGATAACGGGGAGGAAAGAGAGAAGGAAGAAAAGCGTATTGAAAAAAATTCTTCTGAAAGTTAGCTACGATCTTATTTTCGCTTTGATGCATGTGCAATATTACGATCCTGTGTTTGCAAATGCATGCTATGAATTTTACGCGCTTATTTAAACATAGTGTAAGTGCGATTTGTGTGTGGTTCATTAACACCATTCTGCATACAGCACAGTTTGCAAGAAGGAAATTATTTATGTATTTCGCCTGTGAACATCAACACTGATATATGTTCTTCATCAAAGCAAGTGATTTTGTTTCAGTAAGTGGTAATTTCACGTTTCCAATACGGCGCTAACCTTTCCACCGAATATTACTGGTTGATGCTTAATGAAAGTTTAAATGTTTTTGTCTCATAACTTCGGATTCGAATGTTGGTGGTATGACAGTAGAAGTTAAACCTTTCCGTTAATAGCACATAATTCTCTTACCCTGGCTAAAGAACAACAGAAGAAAAACAACCATACCACAACCCTTTGATTGCTCAACGTATCTCTTTTTTCATAACTCACTCGGGTTGTTAGTCTATGGCAATGAGAAGTATTTTTTAAAGATTATTTTATAACTAAAAAAATGAAATGATGCTTAATGAAAGTTTAATAGCTGGAGCTTTGAAACTCGAATTAACTTCTAACTGTCAGTCTTTCTTGGTTGCTTACTCACACAAAGCACCTATGACGTATATACGCTCCCCAAGGAGGTTGAGCACTCTTGGCGAAGGAATTTATGGCTGTCGCTCGCATAATGCAAAAGCTCTTCAAACGAATTGAGCACTCTGGTATCCGGTAAGGTATAAAATGTAAACAAACGAGCACTATTACTTAAAACCTGACATGTTACGCGGTATGATGCTAAGTTTAACTTAAATTTAGACGGGTTTCAATCCCAGCTTCAAGCGTCCTACGTGTCTAGCCACACTGAAGAGTTGTGATACAACGAAACAGTTTGTCTGTGAATATACATATATATATTATATATATATATATATATATATATATATGACCTCGCGGCCTATTGGTTATCGTTGTAAAAAAGCATATTAACTTATACTATTAACCCACACAAAGCTGCTATGACGTTCTATATATATATATATATATATATATAGAACGTCATAGCGGCTTTGTGTGGGTTAATAGTAAGCAAGCAAGAAAGACTGACATTTATAAGTTAATATGCTTTTTTACAACGATAACCAATAGGCCGCGAGGTCATATATATATTATAAGAGTGTTGGTTATCACTAATCACTTTGTGGGTATGTGTCGAACCAAGTGCCATATAATATGGAGAGTGCTTAATGTCTAGATATCTAGGATAGAGCTATTATATAATAATAATAATAGTAATAATAATAATCAATAAATAAATAAATGAATAAATATCTATTATATATATATATATATATATATATCTCTAATCCATGGAAAATAGACTGCGACCCATCTTCTTAATTGCCTGATGATTGTTTTTTTGCAAAAAAACTCCATAAAACTCAGGGTTGCAGTTTTATTTCCATGGATTAAATATATATGTATATCTAATAGATATTTATTATATATATATATATATATACATATATATATAGAGAGAGAGAGAGAGAAGCTCGTGGCCTAATAGTTATCGTAGTAAGAAACGGTCGCGAAACAAACGATTTGTGTTTGTTGTTTTGTTACTTTTATTTTACGGCGTATCAAACCTTCTTGGGTCATTTAACTCCAGATTAGTTTGGTTTGGTTTCTTTGTTTTAATAGCATGTCAAACTTCGTGGGTTATTTTGTGCTAAAGCCATCCTTCTCGAAGAGCAACAATGATGCTATTTAACCAATAGCTGGGAGGATAAGGGGGTTCATGCTTTTCCAAAAGATATTTGTCCGAAAGATGAACGTAATAGCGCGACTGAATTTCGAACTCGCTTACTACAATTCTGCTGTCCAGTGCTTTAACCATTACACCACGAGAACACCACACAAACGCCGAATTAAATTTCAAACAATTCAGTTTAGTATATATAGAGATTTGTTGTTAAACAGTTAATTATCAAAACAGTTCTATTTCAGTTTAGTTCTATTTGACCCATAGATAAGACCATATCAGGTGCTACCACTCTGAGCTAAAGTGAACCTGGGAGCGGTGGCAATGAAGGGGTGCTCTGCATTCCCTAAAGCTCCAGCATCACCAGAACCTCACCATCAGATTGTTTAGTGTCACATACAGGACACTCATTGGGGGGAGGTCTAATCCTCTGGAGAGGTACAGACGGTGTAGTCTACAGCCCCGGTCAACTGGGCAAGCATAACTTTTGAAGCAGCCTTTGTAGTAGAAGGCAATAACTCAAGTATCAGAATTCAAACAAAGATGTTCACAGGATGTGGAAATCAGCGTTCGGAAGCATTGACTCAAAAAGTAGCGTTTGGTAACGTTTACTCACCACTCCTCACGAGAAGAATCCGGCACAGCGTCAATGTTTAAACTGAGTATATTAGTTGATTAATAATAACGGCATGTCAAACTGTTTAGGCTTATTTTAATCCTAAACGAGCGGGAAAAAGTTCATTGTACATTTATATTCACATATTTTTCGTAATTGTTTTATTTTACGCGTCATCGTGCCGCGCTTTTAGCACGAATATTCCTGACCCTCTCTCGCCACACCTCACTCGTTCCGCAGATTCTCAGGGCTACATCCCGTATCGGCACAGAGCTGCTGTATGTAGGTTCGAACTGGACGTCCTGCCATTGCTCGTCCATGTGAAGGGGTCCACCGGAGTACATCATTTATGAGCTCGTCCCTACTTCTCCAGCAGTGTCCTGTGTGTCTGGTTCGTCTAATTTTGATAGTTTTCGTGCTGGGTGGTTGGTGGCCGTAGAGCTGCTTCTTTGTGGGTTGCTGTCTTCAGGACTTATTCACTATTGCTCGCAGCATTCTTGTGTAATTGCCGTCAAGCTTTTTCTCCATCCGTTTTGTTAGCGTCCATAGGGTGCATCCATATAGCAGTATCGACACGATTGCTGCTTGGAAGAAACTGTGCTTCATTTTATCGGTCAGGTCTGACTTCCATATGACCAGAGCCTATCGATAGTTCTCCCTGCTTTTTTTAGTCGTGTGTCGATGTCGGTCTCGGTTGATGCTCCCTAGGTAGGTGAATTGACCACAAGTTTCAGAGTGCTACCGTTTAGTGTGGTGATGTCGCCTGTTTGATTAAAGCACATATATTCCGTCTTGTGTGCATTGATATGGAGGCCGATGCCAGCAGCGGCTTGTTGCAGACTATGTAACCGGGTTTCGGCTTAGGCGTGTGCATTTGCCAGAAGCTCTATATCATCGGCGTAGAATGCGTCGGTAATTGTTTTTGCAGAGTACCTTCTGCTTCTTTCTTTTGTTAGCTTGAAACCGTTTAATACAAATAAAATCATATTGTTTCAAGTAATTATTTCTGTTTCATGATAGACGTTTGTTTTCACACAGTCATATGGTTTTGAAACCAAAAGAGTACATAAATTGACACGACTGGGTGAGTAAGGTGATCCTCTGGGAACTGTGCAAGAAATTCAAATTTTGCCATACTACCAAATTTTAATGGCATCACCCAGAATCCGTCCTGGAGAATGTGACGCACAAAATTCCATTGGATTTTGAGATACAAACAAATCAGACGACCAGACATATTAACATTTAAAAAAAGAGAACCTGCCGAATAGTAAACTTTACCATCCCGAAGGACAACAGTTTGAAAAAGAAAATGAAAAGAGAGACAAGTACTTAGACCTTTCCCAATTTTTACTAAGCCCTCCGCTCGGGCAGGATGTGACATAAGGTCAATTTTTAAGCGGAGTTTAACAGGTCTGAATTCAGAGTTTTCCTTTTCCTAGACTAGTACTTTGACCTTACCAGTAAACTAAAGAATATATTGAACAAAGAACTTGGCCATCCCGAAGGACCACAGTGTGAAAAAAAAAAAAAAGAAAATGAAAAGAGAGACAAGTACCCATTTTTACTTATCCATTTTTACTAAGCCCTCCGCTCGGGCAGGATATGACATAAGGTCAATTTTTAAGCGGAGTTTAACAGGTCTGAATTCAGAGTTTTCCTTCTCCTAGACTAGTACTTTGACCTTACCAGTAAACTAAAGAATATTTCGAGAAGGAACTTTGCCATCCCTAAGGACCACTGCGTGAAAAAAAATGAAAAAAAAATGAAAAAAAAATGAAAACAGAGGCAAGTACTTAGACCTTACCAGTAAACTAAAAAATATATTGAACATGAAAGTGACGGTGATACCGATTGTATTTAGTGCACTCGGTACAATCAGCAAAAGATTTGTAAAGAGTCTGGAAGATTTAAGAATCAAAAGACAAGTGGAAACCATCTAGACTACAATATTAAGATCGGCCGGGAGACTGTGAAGAGTACCGAAGACTTGAGGTGACTTGCTGGAGGAAATAAATCGCATAATATTAATGATTTGTAAACAATTTCAATTTGAATTTTGTGTGGTTTGGTTTCTTTTTATGGCATATTAAACTTTGTGGGTTATTTAATCCTAAAGACATCCTTGTAGAGACATAGAAATGCTACTATTTAACCAATAGCTGAAGGATAAGGGAATATATATAACTTCAAGTAACTATTCCTAATGAAAATAATTTACTAAGATGCCTAATCTAATATTTATGATATTAAAAGAGATTTAATAATTTACTGTTATATTTTATCAAAACGGAATATATGTGCTATAATCAAACGGGGGACATCTCCACTCTAGACGGAACCCCTCTTAAACTAGTAGACAAATTCACTTACCTAGGAAGCAGCGTCGCATCAACCGAAAAGGACATCGACACAAGGTTAACGAAGGCATGGACAGCTATCAATAGGCTATCGATTATATGGAAATCAGACCTAACCGATAAAATGAAACGCAGTTTCTTCCAGGCAGCGGTTGCATCGATACTACTATATGCATGCACTACATGGACTCTAACAAAACGGCTGGAGAAGAAGGTAGACGGCAATTACACAAGAATGTTGCGAGCAATCTTGAACAAGTCCAGGCGGCAACACCCCACAAGACACCAACTGTACGGCCACCTGCCTCCTATCACGAAAACTATCCAAGTTAGACGAACCAGACATGCAGGACACTGCTTGAGAAGCAGGGACAAACTCATAAGTGATGTACTCTTATGGACCCCCACACATGGCCGTGCAAAAGCAGGACGACCAGCACGAACATACATTCAGCAACTATGTGAGGATACTGGATATTGTCCAAAGACCTGCTTGAGGCGATGAACGATAGGGAAAAGTGGCGAGAGAGGGTCAGGGATATCCGTGGTACCAGCACGACATGATGATGATGATATTTTATCAAATTGTCTAATCTAATACCTATAATATTAAAATAGATTTAATAATTTACTGTTATATTGTATCAAGTTGCGTAATCTAATACTTATAATATTAAAATAGATTTATTTGACCCACAGTCACTATCATCATCATCAGGTTTCGACGCGGGCATTGATTTTCCTGACTCTCCTTTGTCAATCGTACCTATCATCCATTGCTCCCGTCAGGTTTTGAAGTTAACAACCCGTGTCTGTTCAGAGCTGTTTAAGGTATGGTTTTCTTAGTCGTCATTGTGGAGGTGTCACAGATAATTTCTTTCTTGCTTCCCCAGCAGTGACCAGCATGCCTTGTTCGTCTTTCTTGGACGGTTTTAGAGATCGGAGGTAGGTGTCCGTACAACTGTTGTTTCATGGGATGTTGCTTCCAGGATTTGTTCAATACAGCTCGTAGCACTCTTTTGCAACTTCCGTCAAGCTTTTTCTCAATACGCTTCGTTAGCGTTCATTTGGTGCATCCGTACAATAGAATCGACACAACCTCTCCTTGGAAGAAATCACGTTTTATTTTATCGGATAGTTTAGACTTCCCTATAATCAATAACCTATCGATTGTAGCCCATAACTTCGCTAGGCGTATATTGGTGTTGTTTTCAATAGACGAGACGCAGCTACCGAGGTATATGAATTGGTCCTCGACTTTCAAATCAAAACCCCTTATTGGTCCTTACCCCACGCCGGACAATGTACACTTGGGTGTAATGATAATAAAGAAGTAGCTCATACTGCATAAAAATCGGGAAAGGAGTTTCACCGTCAAATGCTCCTTAGTGTCTCCCTTTGGATACCTCCTGCTTTTGGGGGGAGAGTCTTACCTCCCTGCCTGGGGATGTTATCAGTATATTTTAAGCCACACAGATGGGGAGCTAAGTGGAGTAAAGCTGGTGTAAATTCAGATTTGTTTTCTCCTTGGCTATATGCCGTAACAATGATAGAAGAGCCAACCCTTACTCAATATTTTAGCTTGAGATGATGGGAGAAATGATGGGTTCATGCCTTTCGCAATTTGAATTCGAGTCACCGAGTCCATTTCTCACGGTAATAATCCTTACATCAAACAGTACGCTTGTGTTAAGGTAAATTATCATCAAAGTTAAGCAACGATTGACCTGTTAACTACTTGGATGGGAGACCCCTTAGTAACGGTAGGTACTTTAAACAACATTAATTCTTTATATCAAAATAGACAAAGCTTAGTAGGCAACGATAAGCTTGTTTAATGGTTCATTGGCCTAGTGGGTAGAGTGTTCGCCAATGGTCCGGGAGACCTAGGTTCAATCTCTGGTCGCGTCATACCAAAGACTTTAAAAATGGTACTTGATACCTCCTTGCTTAACACTCAGCAATACATGGTACGTATCAAGGGTAAAGTGGAGCAATCCAGGGAAAGGAATAGTGCCCTCTCCTACACCTTGGTGTGGTAGCTATTTAAAAGGGAGCCTTCTGGACGCCCTCGACTACAGTCGCTAACTTTACTTACTTATATAGAGATTGCAGGAATTCTTAGCGACTGGTAAACAACATGAAGTGCCTCTGTCAGACGAATCGAAGCTTAATAAATAGAAAGTTAAGCAATGATGAGGCTAGCAAGTCTCAGATGGGTTACTGCTTGGTAACAACAGATATTAATAACCCGAGGTTTCTATGCCTGATTAAGCTAAGCCTAATGAATAAGTTAAGCAACGATAAGCTTGGTCAGCATTTAGATTTTTGACCCCTTTGTAAGAGCAGTTACTGCAAGGAACCGGCAGCCTATGAGCCCGATGAAACAAAGTTAAGCAATGATGTACCTTGTCTCTACTTAAATGGGTAATTCCTTAATGACAGTATTGTTAGCAACATGAGGCCTCTATGCCAGAATGAATAAAGATTAGCAAATCAATAACTAATAAACTTAATAAATTACAAGTTAAGCCATGATATATCAGACCATTACTTAAATGGGTGTCCACTTAGTTACAGCAGCTGTTTAAAGAAACCCGAAACCTCTATGCTAGACGAAACAAACCTTATTAAATAAGTTAAGCAGCGATTAGCCTTAGCATTACTTATATGGGTGACCACGTAGCGCTAGCATTTATTGTAAGCAACATTAAGCCTCTGTGGCAAACTGAGCAAAGCGTAATGAATATCAAGTTAAGTAACGATGAGTTTCATCAATACTTACATGGGTAACCAATGAGTAACAGTAGGAAGTGTAAGCAACCTGGGGCCAAAGTGCTAGACGAAATAGAATTTAGTTAAATTGAAATAAAAATTAGCTGAATAATAAGCAATATTAACTGAAAGGGAAATTTCAAAACGAACAAAAACATGTAGCAGCTGACGTCACTTCCGCCATTGGGGAAAGTAACGCAGCGATAGGCATGCTCCCGAAGGTATTTGCTCCCCCTTTTTTTTCTGCTTTTATGTCCTCAAGGATTGCCAGCCCGGGAGCACTTGGCTGCGTAAAGTTGGAGGCATTCAGTTGGTCGCATCGTGACGAGGGTCCTCCCATTTCTCACCCTTTGTCTTTTTCTCTCTCTCTCTCCCTCCCTCTCTCTCTCTCTCTCTCTCTCTCTCTCTCTCTCTCTCTTTATTGCTTCACCTAATATTCTAAAAATAGAAGACTGAAATTGAATCTAAAAAACACAATGCATGCCGATACAAAAAAAAGAAAAAACACTGAAAGGAATTTTTCATAAAAAAGATATAATGAGTAAAAGGATGAAAGAAAGAAGATATATATATATATATATATATATATATATATAAGTCTGCTTAATTTCACAGATTTCTCTGACTCTCTCCTTCAATGTATATATATATATATATAAAATGTATAAGTATGATTTGTAAGTGAATAGTTATTAGGTAACTGTTTTTACACGAGTTGTTAGACCTCATGTTTTTGGCCTCAGTTATATGGTTTCAAGTATTCCATTCTAACACTAATAATCCTATTTAGGGTTAATCATTCGCTTGTACCCAGTTAAATGGTTTCAGATATTGCCTAAAACAACAGGACAGCAACCTCATCATCAGATGGATCTTAGCGCCATACCTAAGACACCCGTTGATCGGGGGTGTTTTATCCTTCCTGCAGAGGGTGTAGTCGGCATACACTTTACCCTAAGGGCACAACGTTTTCTTGTTTTTTAAAAACATCAAAAGTTCAAAGTCACAAGGTCCTCGGACAAGCGGTTTTTTGCGCATATTGGAAGCGTCTAACGAGTTAGGATAAGACACCGTTTCATTTGTGCAATGACGGTATACACCACACTACCATGATTTTCAGAAATAGTTGCCTCACCATCCGATGCAGCTAGTTTTATGGCCAGGAGACACAATCATATAACTCCCTCCAAAATATAGCTCAGTCGGGTCGGAGTGTAGAATAAACCGATAGCATTTCCGTAGAAGGGTACCCCCCCACCGTTAACGGGTGCCCTGTATATGACATTAAACCATGTAACGGCCAGGTTCCAGTCCTGGAGCTTTAGGGAATGTGGAGTACCTCTTCATGGTCATTGCTTGAAGGTCCACTCTGGCCCTGCAAAGTAGCACCTGATAACGACATACTTATGCTAAACTTAATTGTTTGACTAAACTGAATAGCTTAAAATAGAAATGTTTTTTGATAATTAAACTGTACTTGCATATAAACTGCTTGCTTATGCTAAATTGAATTATTTGAAATGGAACTGTCTTTTGACATTGAAACTGTACTTACACTAAACTGATTTGTTTAATATAGAACTGTTTTGACATTTAACTGTGTGTAAAGAAAATCTGTCCTATCTATGGGTAAAATATAACTGTTTCACATTTAAAATGTGAGCAAAAAAAATGGCTAATGCTAAATTGAGTTGATGGAAATAGAACTGTTTGACCATTTAAGCGTGTAAACAAATGAATGATGTTTAAATGAAATGTTAGAGATACGGAGCAATACTTGAGACCATTTAAATATGTGCAAACGAATGAATAATGTAGAATAGAATTATTAGCTTGTGAATTGAATTACGACCATGACCGGTGAACACCTATACACGATGTTGTATATTGACCTTCGATCCAGTCAAACATGCCATTCCAAAGTGATGCACCGGAAGGAAATGACACATTCCGATGGCAGTTATGAGACGAAATCGCGTAGGCGGGTTTGGCTGAAAAAATGGGACAAGGTAAAAATTCCATGGTACACTCATAGACTGATGGGGTGTCCACGTGGTGTACTGGTTAAACCGATGGACTGCGGAATCGTAGTACGCGAGTTCGTACTCTAGTCGCGCTATTACGTTCACTTTCGGGCAAATACCCTTGGGAAAGGTATGAACCCACTTATCCTCCCAGCTATGGGTTAAATAGTACCACTACTGTTCTTCTAGGAGAATGGCTTTGGCAATAAATAACTTACAAAGGTTGATATACCATTAAACAAAGTAACGAATCATAGACTGATTCACCGGAAGAGAGTGACCTGTGAACTGCATGACAGTTATTTCTGCTTGATGACGATCAAGCATGCCATTCCTAAGATTGAGTGGGCGATTGAACTATTATATAACTCGGTGACAGGAAGTCAGACGAGTTGGAGTCAGACGAGCTGGAGTGAAGATGTGGTAGAGAAAGCCACCACCCGGCTGACCGCCGATAAAGTTGAGGACTAGAGAAGTTGGAGATAAGTTGTGGGAAGGAAAGCCACCACCTGGCAGAAGGGGCCCTCGGGACCCCGATTGAGTTTGGAGACCAGTTGGTGAGAAGATGCTGGGATGAGAACATGTCCCAGAGAGGCTGGACCCCCGGTTGAGCTGCCCAGGAGAACGAGAACGACACACAGCGATGTCCGGAGGGGCTGGGGAGGTCAATATGTTGCAGTCTTTGTTCAGTCTCGAACTCCCTCTCACACACAAACACAAACCTTGCAATAAAGTGAGAGGTATATTTTTTTAAAGAACTCTTCGCTTGTCTTTATTCATTGCGTCAGTATGTATTCAGCATATATATATGTATATATGTATTGTTGTATCATATGAGTATACAACAACGACAGACGGAAACATTAGACAGTGTTTCCGTATGTCGTGTGTAAGTGTTCGCCGGATTTTGTCGTCATGGCAATTTAATTAACAATGTAATTAAACTACTACTTAAAAACAAAGAAAAATGTAGGATTATTAGCGTTGATAAGCAAGACCTGAAAATATTTATCTGCGCGCCTAAAGTGAATTATTGGCATTAGATAACAATATTGACTATGTGCAAATAAAGGAATAGTGTTGAATAAAATCATCATCAGCATCATAACGTGCTGGTAGCACGGATATCCCTGACCCTCTCTCGCCACTTTTCCCTATCGTTCATCGCCTCAGGCAGGTCTTCTGGACAACATCCCGTATCCTCACATAGTTGCTGAATGTATGTTCGTGCTGGTCGTCCTGCTTTTGCACGGCCGTGTCTGGGGGTCCATAAGAGTACATCACTTATGAGTTTGTCCCTGCTTCTCCAGCAGTGTCCTGCATGTCTTGTTCGTCTAACTTGAATAGTTTTCGTGATAGGAGGCAGGTGGCCGTACAGTTGGTGTCTTGTGGGGTGTTGCCGCCTGGACTTGTTCAAGATTGCTCGCAGAATTCTTGTGTAATTGCCGTCTAGCTTCTTCTCCAGTCGTTTTGTTAGAGTCCATGTAGTGCATCCATATAGTAGTATCGATGCGACCGCCGCCTGGAAGAAACTGCGTTTCATTTTATCGGTTAGATCTTATTTCAATATAATCGATAGCCTATTGATAGCTGTCCATGCCTTCGTTAACCTCGTGTCGATGTCCTTTTCGGTTGATGCGACGCTGCTTCCCTTGGTAAGTGAATTTGTCGACTAGTTTAAGAGGGGTTCCGTCTAGAGTGGAGATGTCCCCCGTTTGATTATAGCACATATATTCCGTTTTGTGTGCATTGACATAGAGGCCTATGCCTGCGGCTGCTCGTTCCAAACTATGCAGTAGTGTTTCGCCTTGGTTGGGTGTATTTGCCAGTATCGCTATGTCATCGGCGTTGTCGCCGTCGGTAATTGTTTTTGCGCGGTACCTTCTGCCACTTTTTTTTGTCAGCTCGAAGCCGTTCTCTCTGATTTTGTCAATCGATGTTCTAAGTACGTAGTCTAGACAAATGATTAAGAGGTATGGAGCTAGCGTGTCCCCTTGTAGTACTCCTGCTACAATGTTGAAGTATTCTGTGTCTCCATCTGGTGATCGTACTTTTACATTGGTGTTTCTATTGAGAATAGTTATTGCAGCTACGGTTTCTTTAGGTATGCCGTATGCTAGTAGGGTTTGTTCCATCTTTCCTCTGTGAATGGAATCGAAGGCCTTGGTAAAGTCGACAAATATTAATGTTACTTGTAGGTTTTTTGCCCGTACACCTTCAAGGATTCTACGGATGGTTAATATTTGTGAGGTCGTGGATCTAATTCTTCGGAAGCCATTTTGGTTTTTCCTAAGTATTTTGTCGATTTTGGGTTCTGTGCGGTTTCGTAGTAGGGCATTGTAGATTTTGGCTGCTATGGATGTAAGTGTTATGCCTCGGTAGTTTTCGGCTAATCCGAGATCACTCTTTTTAGGGAAGAGGAGGATGCATCTCTTCATCCATCTATCTATCGGATTTTGATATATACTGCGTTGCAGTGTCGGAGCAGTATGTCGTCGAATTGTCTGGTCTTCCATACATCTGGGGGAATCTCGTCCAACCCTGCAGCTTTCCTATTTTTAATTTTTCTGAGAATCGAGTCAAGTTCTTCTTGTGTGAACGTCCCTAAAAAAATTGAATAAAATAATTAGTGTTAAATAGCAATACTTGTAACAACATCGATAGGCTCTCGATCATATGGAAGTCGGACCTAACAGATAAAATGAAACGCAGTTTCTTCCAGGCAGCGGTTGTGTCGATACTGCTATATGGATGCACCACATGGACGCTTACGAAGCGGCTGGAGAGGAGGCTGGACGGAAATTACACAAGAATGTTGAGAGCAGTATTAAACAAGTCCTGGCGACAACACCCCACGAGACTCCAACTATACGGACACTTGCCCCCCATCACAAAAACTATACAAGTTCGACGAACCAGACACGCAGGACACTGCTGGAGAAGCAAGGACGAGCTCATAAGCGATGTACTCCTGTGGACCCCCACTCATGGATGTGCAAGAGTGGGACGACCAGCACGAACTTACATACAGCAGCTATGTGAGGACACGGGTTGTAATCCTGAAGACCTGCCGGAGGCGATGAATGATAGGGAGAAATGGCGAGAGACGGTCAGGGATATCCGCGCAGGCGGCGCGACATGATGATGATGATGATGATCAAGCATTCACTCTTAGTTTTTTTTCTGGGATGAGGTTTTTGTTATTATTATTCTTTACATATGCCGGACTGTTACACTAATCTTTACGATGAATATAGCAGTCTGCAACGTGTAGAGAATAATAATCAACAAAAGATTCAAATTTCAGCATTAAAGAGCAATGAAGAGTCGATACACTGTTAAACCAAAAAAAAAACATTCCACTACAATCCATTTTTATGACGAGTACTTGAAGTTATTTTTTCCAAACAAACGTTTTGAAAATATCATTACCTAGTCGACTGGGGCTTTATAATGCACGGACTGCATCTCTGCTGAGAGGTAAGATGCCCACAACGAGTGCCCTGATTATGACACAAAACAATCTGATGGTGAGGCTTGAGTAATGCTTGAGCTTTGGGGAATGCGGATTGCCCCTTCATTAACATTGCTCCTAGGTCAACGCTGGTCCGGAGTAATCGTGCTGAACTGAATAGCTTCAAATTAGCTAGTTTTATATCGATAGATAGAGAGATGCTAATACGGATAGATAGATTGATAGATAACGTTGATAGATAGATAGATAGATAGATTAGAATGGATTCAGGTAGAAAGATCTACACAGACTAATAAAGAGATATTAATATATTGTTACCAATTCTCTGGTGCAATATTTTATTCAGCGTTTCTTTTTGAATATCCTACTTCCTCCAAGTAACATGATTATATAACAATCCTATTTCTTCACATGTAAATTACAAACAACCACTGCCTCATACCACTACAGAGATAAAATAGATAGATAGATAGATAGATAGATAGAATTTAAAAGACTGGGATAGAAAGACTGAGATAGAAAGACTGAGATAGATAGATAGATAGATAGATAGAAAGATAGATAGATAGATAGATGTTCCCTTAGGCCACCATCTTGCTGCTTAGATATGAATAGTCTGAGTTAATATCATAGACAGATACTCAGAAAATGCGTTTGTCACGTAAAATTAAAAAACGGAAATCAGTAAGGAGAAATATTGTTAACACTGACAAACACATATAATGAAAAATAAAAATAGAAGATGAAAAAAAACAACAACAACATAACCAGAAAACGTTTATAAAGAATAAAGTAGAAATAAAATGAAAAGTGAAGAGAATATTGTCCGATGAAAGGGACAAAACTGCCATAGTGGAATAGAAAATGATTGAGAGAGAAAGAAATAAGGGTCTCTACTTCGAACAGAAGAAAAAAAAAATGGCATAGATAAAGGACTAGTTTGGACATGCGCAGTAGCCACTGAAGAGCGCGAAGCAATTATTTTCCCGCCATTAGCTTCGACAGGCGCACAGATTTCCCCAGGGAAATATCGCCAACTTCCGGTAGTGGCCACCGCAATAAAATCTATACAATTCGGGTAGGAATTAAAAACTGAAAAACACTCACAATTTGTTGTTTTTTAATATCATTTGATTTCTTCTTCTTCTTCTTCTTCTTCTTCTTCTTCTTCTTCTTCTTCTTCTTCTTCTTCTTCTTCTTCTTCTTCTTCACATATTTGTTTGCTTCTTCTTCTTCTTCTTCACATGTTTGTTTTCTTCTTTTTCACCTTCTTCTTCTTCACATATTTGTTTGCTTCTTCTTCTTCTTCTTCTTATTCTTCTTCTTCTTCTTCACATATTTGTTTCTACTCTTCTTCTTCACATATTTTTTTAAAATTTGTCTTTCATCTTATTTTGAATCAACTTGCTCATTCACATGTTTTTCTTCACCTTTCTTTTTGACATTTTCTTTCAGTTTTCTTCATTATTTTTCCTTCTTCCATTCCTCCATCATTACCTTTTACTATTATTCTTGCTTTTTCTTTTGATATGCCATAAAACACCAACCAATCAGCAAGCCAGGCAACCAAACAACAACCTCTTCTTCTTCTTCTTCTTCTTCTTCTTCTTCTTCTTCTTCTTCTTCTTCTTCAGATTTTAACTTTTTCATTAGTTTTCATTTTCTTTTTATCTTTTTCCTCTTTCTTGCCGCTTTCAACGTTTTCTTTCTTCCTTTTTCCAGGTGACGTCTCTTTCAACCACTTTTTCGTTGCTCTGACATAGCTGAATTTTCCAAAATTCACTTGTCAGGCATAAATGTTTTCAGATATTGGGCTATGGAACAAGTATCAGAAAGATGCATTGTAAGTCTTCTCGATGGAGTAGTTGGGGTAAGTAAGCAGTTGGCAACCGTAGTCGAGGGCGACCCGAAGGCTCCCTTTTCAATAGCTACAACACCGAGGTGTGGGGGAGTGCGCTCCTCCTTTCCCTGGATTTCTCCACTTTACCCTTAATACGAACCTTATATCGCTGAGTGTCAAGCAAGGGGGTATCAAGTACCATTTTTAAAGTATTTGGTATGACGTTACCTGAGATTGAACCAAGGTCTCCCAGACCATTGGCGAACACTCTACCCCCTAAATCAATTGTTATATTTGAAGAACAAAATAACAAGCAAAAACTAGAGATTCTCAAGGCGCTACATAATAGAAATATGCAACCTAGACTTAATAGAATTAATTTCGAATCCAGTGCTAATGTATTTAAATGTCCCTGGCTACGGATGCTATTTATAGAAACAAATAAAAAAAAAAGGTGCTACGCAATAAACCAGTATAAACGCTCATTCTTACAAAGTAGTTATGTATATACAAAGGTTACATCACGTTTTCAATACACGCACCCCTGATGATGGCCCAAGATTAGGCAGAAAATACTTGGGAATTAATTAATTATGAAATGTTTATTAACCAATTACCGGCTCATTAGTAGAGTGTTCGCCAATGGTCCGGGAGACCGGGGTACAATACCTAGGTTGAGTCATACCAAAGACATAAAAAATGGTACTTCATGCCTCTTTGCCTAACATGCAACATGATAAGGTACGTATAAAAGGTAAAGTAGAGTAATCCAGGATAAGGAGAAGCGCCCTCCCCTACTCTTCGATGTTGTAGCTATCGAAAAAGGAGCCTTCTGGTCGCCCTCGACTAAGGTTGGTTTGGTTTCTTTGTTTAAAGGCATAAAAACTTTTGTAGGTTATCTAATGCCAATGCTATTCTCCTAGAAGAACAGTAGTGGTACTATTTAACCCATAGCTGGGAGGATAAGGGGGTTCATACCTTTCCCAAGGGTATTTGCCCGAAAGAGAACGCAATAGCGCAACTGGAGTACGAACTCGCGTACTACGATTCCGCAGTCCATCGCTTTAACCATTACACCACGAGGACACTAGGAGCATGCCTTTTCCACAATCGCCGGTGGAAGCTCGGTGAATACTCGGCGGATGGCGGCAATCAGTTTTATTCAGGGAGAATGCAGACACAAGACCAGTAGGAAATTGAACTGTAAATTGATCATTTCTTCAAGTTATTATTGGTGTGTTATGGCATGTAAACCCTTTTGGATTATATAAGGTACAATCCTATATATACGAGGATAATGAAATAAGTTTCGAGACTTTTTTCATATGGGCCCTTTTATTGATAGTACACACATGAAACTCTAGTCCCCTTCGAATTAATCTCCTCCGGCTGCAATGCACTTGTTCTGCCGTTCTAACTAGTTCCGGAAGGCCATATCGAAGTCCTTTTGTGTGAGCGTGTCAATGACCTTCGTCACATCCTTTTTCATCTCCTCAATTGTCTCATAACGACGGCCTCAGACCATAAGGAATAAGCAAATGTCACTGGGAGCAAGGTCTGGACTATAGCGAGGCTGAGGAACTGTCTTGATGCCCATCTTGGTCAAATAGTCTGAGACAAGGATGGAGTTGTGGACTGGTGCATTGTCCTAGCGGAAATGTCACTGACCCGATTTGAAAAGTGCTGGCCTCTTCCGACGGAATCTCATCTTGAACTCACTTAAAACCTCAACAGATTAATCCTAACCTTAACCCTTTGGCTAATCAACTCTGGTGTAATTACTTCCTTACTCCTCCCACACCTCTCATCATCCCTCACAGACTCTCTGCCTTCCTTGAATCTCTTACGCCACTCAAAAACTGATGTTCGATTCATGCAAGACTGTCGAAAAGCAGTCTAAAGCATTCCATAGGTTTCTGTGGTATTTTTTCCAAGTTTAAAACCGAATTTTATTGCATATCGTTCTTCTAAATTGTCGGATTGCATTTTTGAAATTCCCCAGCTTTGACAAACAGGCTTTAGTAAGGTGTATTCCAATTGCTGCTGTAGCTTTTCATTTGAATCTGGCATCATAAAAATTGGTCAGTCATCTCGCAAGATGTATAACCATATAACTGAATTTTCAAGAGCCTACGACACTTCTAAATACCAATACGAAAAAAGTCTGGAAACTTATTGAATGTTCCACGTATTTTTTTTCATCATTCAGCGTGTGAAAGCACGTGCGATACCCTAGCCTCATCAGCCGCCAACCAGGGTGATAACACAGTTTCGGTAGCTCAAGGCGGTACTGCCACTCCTGGCGCTACCGAGCAGCTTTTGCCACCGTATAGGGTATTTAAAAGAAATATATATCTGTGTATACACAAGATCAACTAAAAGCGGACATTACATTAGACGTTCGTTCATCTTCATTTTGGTGCAGTTTGTGATTTAAAAAAGCGTTTACTTACGGCCGTTAGATGTCATAGCAACCGTTTCTTGATTTTGCGAAAAAAAAATCTGGAAACTTATTGAATGTTCCACGTATATATATAGAGATAGATAGATAGATAGATAGACATGTAATATAAATGATAAATAGTCAATAGACATCATTCTTTTTTTAATTTTTATTTTCACTCTTATATTATAGATATATTTGCTCTGGATAAGATTGTTATATAATTCTCTTATATTTATATATTAATAGTCATACATCGAGCATTTCTGGTGAATTATATGATCCTATCATATATTCTCGATTTGAATAATTCCAAACTCCTCGTCCCTGGGCATTTCATCTACATAATATATATATATATATATGTGTGTGTGTGTGTGTGTGTGTGATTTGTAAGCGAATAAGTTGTAGATTACACTCTTAAAATAAGTTACATATCATTTGTTGCAACACAGTTAAAATGTCTAAAGAATTGCCTTTTAATAATAAAAGTAAAGTTGGCCGACTCGAAAGCTCCCTTTTAAATATCTACTACACCAAGGAGTAAAGATTGGTGCTACTCTATTCCTTGGACTGCTCCACTTTACCCTTGATCCTTACCATATAATGGTTAGTGCTAAGCAAGGCGACATCAAGTACCAATTTCGAGTTTTTGGTATGACTCGACCTGGGATTGAACCTCGGTCTCCTCGACCATTAGTGAAAACTCTACTCATAAGTTTAATGGCCGGTATGGCTGATTACTAGTATTATATCTATTTACAATTAAATAATTTAAAGAACTGCTGTCAAATACAAATAATTCATCATCATCATCATCATCATTATCATGTCGTGCTGGTAGCACGGATATCCCTGACCCTCTCTCGCCGCTTTTCCCTTTCGTTCATTGCCTCAGGCAGGTCTTCTGGACAGCATCCCGTATCCTCACATAGTTGCTGAATGTATGTTCGTGCTGGTCGTCCTGCTTTTGCACGGCCGTGTCTGGGGGGTCCATCAAAGTACATCACTTATGTGTTTGTCCCTGCTTCTCCAGCAGTGTCCTGCATGTCTGGTTCGTCTAACTTGAATAGTTTTCGTGATAGGAGGCAGGTGGCCGTACAGTTGGTGTCTTGTGGGGTGTTGCCGCCTGGACTTGTTCAAGATTGCTCGCAGCATTCTTGTGTAATTGCCGTCTAGTTTCTTCTCCAGCCGTTTTGTTAGAGTCCATGTAGTGCATCCATGTAGCAGTATCGATTCGACCGCCGCCTGGAAGAAACTGCGTTTCATTTTATCGGTTAGGTCTGATTTCTATATAATCGATAGCCTATTGATAGCTGTCCATGCTTTCGTTAACCTCGTGTCGATGTCTACGAGTTTTATAGGGGTTCCGTCTAGGGTGGAGATGTCACCCGTTTGATTATAGCACATATATTCCGTTTTGTGTGCATTGACATAGAGGCCTATGCCTGCAGTTGCTTGTTCCAAACTATGCCGTAGTGTTTCGGCTTGGTTGGGTGTATTTGCCAGTATTGCTATGTCATCGGCATAGTCGGCGTCGGTAACAAATAATTCAATTTGATATTAATCATTTGTTTGTACAAAGTTAAATGGGTTCAGATATTGATATCTTACTTGATAGATTCTTTTAATGAGTATTTCTATTCATGTATATATATATATATATTATTTAAATCTAAAACCGTTAAATACAGGAATCAAAATCGTTGAGCACAACTGGCAATAGCAAAACGTTCGCATATTAGCAATTGACTAAGCCGGATGTTCCACCTGTGTAAACAAAGTGATTGAAGGATGCACCTTTGTGAACAAGAAGGCAGTGATGTGTATGTGTACCAGAAATACGTGGACGTTGTGAAATTATATCTACACAGGTACGTAACGGTTTCCGACCAGAAAAGTAAGGGTACATCAGCAGTTTTGAATATTGGAGTCCCTAAGTGGCCACGGTTCAGTCCGTCACGTCAAAGAAGCAAACATTTCTCGAAGGCCCGGAATCTTCTGTAATTGTATGGGAGACAGAGACAGAGAGACGAAGACAGACGGAGGAGGACCTGAAGGAATTGAAGAACTTGGAGACTTGAACTACTGGACACTTCTGCTTCTTTCACGAGACGTACTGAACTGTGGCCACTCAGGGACTCCAAGCAATATATGTACATATATATTAGATGACGTATATTTCCATTTGGCCGACCCGAAAGCTTCCTTTTCAATATCTACGACACCAATGTGTAAGGGTTAGCTTAACATGAAAAACTAATGTCATTTCTGGAATCAGAACCATCAAATTAGCTTAAAGAATGTTTTGTTAATTGGCACCAAAAAACGTGTTAATCAGTGTAATTAGCAATACTTAAAACCATTTAAATGTGCGCAAACAATAAATAGCAATACTTGAATCCATTTAACTGTGTGCAAACAATAAATAGCAATACTTGAATCCATTTAACGGTGTACAAACAATAAATAGCAATACTTGAATCCATTTAACTGTGTGCAAACAATAAATTGGAATACTTGAATCCATTTAACTGAGTGCAAACAATTAATAGCTATACATGAAACTTTTTAACTGAGCACAAGTAAATAGGCAATGGCTTGGTCGGAAACGTTACTTAAAACTATCTACTTACAGATAATTAATAGATATGTAATAGTTGTATAAACGAGGTTTGGCATTGAATAATCTTGCTGGGTTGATATGCCATACAACACAAGTGTTCTGTATTTGCTTATATTCTCTATCAGAATGACATCACATCCTGCATAAAAAAGGGAATGATATTCACATCTTTTTTTTTTTAATCTTTTTTATGAATGTTTTATAATAAAGATCAACAACCAACATCTTTCACCACACTTCCCGGCTGATTGCCTCATTGGATAAGTTTTACGATCCCTTCAACCCAAGTCGGCAGTGGGGCTGTAGAATACACCGATTCCATCTCTGCAGAGGGGTAAGTTCCCCCATCACAACGAGTGTCCTGGATATGACACTAAACAATTAGATGGTAAAGTTTTAGTAATTCTAGAGCTTTAAGGAATGCGGAGTATCTCTTTATTGCCATCACTCCCAAGTCCACCCTAACCCAGATTGGTAGCAACTGATAGGGTCAAATAAAACTAGAACATTGGGGAATACGGATTATTCCTTTATTGGTATCGCTCCCAACTCCACTCTGGCCTAGATTGGTAGCATCTGATAGTGTCCTATCTATGGGTCAAATAGAACTGTTTGACTTTTAAACTGAGTGCAAACAAATGATTTATGCTAAATTGGATTGTTTAAGATAGAACTGTTCGATCATTTAACTGTGTAAACAAATGACTGATATTTAATGAAAATATTTTTTATACATACAATATTTGGAACCATTTGACTTTGCTGACTTAATGTACATTGAATAGTTGGAACTAGAACTCTTTGATCATTTAACTGTGTGTATTTCCAAATTGTTTTTACAAATTATATATTTCATCATGATCATCATGCCGTGCCGCCAGCACGGATATCCATGACCCTCTCTCGCCACTCCTCCCTATCGTTAATCACTTCTAGTAGGTGTTCAGGGCTACATCCCGAATCCGCACAAAGCTGCTGTATGTAGGTTTAACATACCCATAATACGGATATGTGTAACGTACATAGAATGTTCGTAACATATATACATAGAACATAGGAATCCCGAAACACGAAAAACACTTACGACTTCTTAGTTCAGGTACGAAACCTTTTATTACCTTTGAGTTTAAAGGTTTTTCGACATAAGGAGAAAGAGGCACAATCTTTCTATGCTGGCTTTTCCATCTGCCCCCACCCAACACGTGTGGCACCCGCCACAAGGCACCCTCTTCTTCGGACCGCAAGACTCAACTCTCTGACTTATCTCAAATCTCCCAAAATCCTCCGCACACACTTCCGGTGCATGACGTCATTCACATCCCCTGGCCCTGGGATTTTTATTTTGACATCTTTGAACGACACAATCCTCCCTGCGCGCGCGTTAACACTTGCGCTCAAGTTTGCACCTAACTAACCTATGTTCTGAGCCGAAAGGTTCTCAGCCTAACTAAACCCAAAGGCAAGATATATAAAACGAAATCCCTCGGCCATTATATTACATGTAGGTTCTAGCTGGTCGTCCTACTTTTGCTTGGCCATAAAAGGGGGTCTATAGGAGAACATCACTTATGAGCTCGTCCCTGCTTCTCCAGCAATGTCCTGCATGTCTGGTTCGTCTAACTTTGATAGTTTTCGTGATGGGAGTATTGGTGGCCGTATAGTTGGGGCTTTGTTGGGTGTTGCCTCTAGAACTTGTTCAAAATTGCTTGCAGCATTCTTGTGTAGTTGCCGTCAAGCTTTTTCTCCATCCGTTCAGTTAGCGTCCATGTAGTGCATCCATATAGCAGTATCAACACGACCGCTGCTTAGAAGAAACTGCGTTTCATTTCATTGGTCACGTCTGATTTCCATATGACCGATTATCTATCGATAGCTGTCCATGCCTTTGTTAGCCGCGGGTCGATGTCTTTTTCGGTTGATGAGACACTGCTTCCTTGGTAGGTGAACATGTCTACAAGTTTCAGAGAGCTACCGCCTAGTGTGGAAATGTTGCCAGTTTGATAAAAGCACATGTATTCCGTTTTGTGTGCATTGACATGGAGGCCAATGCCTGCAGCGGTTCGTTCCACACTATGCTGTAGGTTTTCTTCTTGGGCGGGTGTATTTGCCCGAATCGCTATGTCATCGGCGTAGTCGGCGTCGGTAATTGTTTTTGCGGGGTACCTTCTGCTTCTTTTCTTTGTCAGCTCGAAGCCGTTTTCTTTGATTTTATCAATCGATGTTCTAAGCACGTAGTCTAGACAGATGATAAATAGGTATGGGGCCAGTGTGTCTTCTTACAGTACTCCTTCTACGATGTCGAAGTAGGCGGTCTCTCTGTGAAGGTAACGTACCTGGATATTTGAAGCGCGCACGAACGTGTCTGGCTTGTCGAAGAGAAACCGATATGGCTGCCGCGGGCATATTTAACGAGGGGAGATCTCGAACCAGCGAGAGGTAATGTACACGTATGCAAATTAGTGCGAGAGCTTACGAACATATAAATACGCACGGTAACGGCTGAAAGCGAGGAGTGTTCTAAGTGCATTTGCCCGACGAACGCGTTACAACTCAACGAACGAACGAACGAACGAACGAAGGAAGGAGAACTAGGGAGAAAGCGAGAGAGAAGGAACAGCTACCGAGAGAGGGAGAGAGCGCTCAACTCAATACGCCCTGAAACCAACAATAGTGGTCTCTGTTGAATTGATACGAGAATCAGTTTCATATTGCCTTTTACGCCCGCTCTGGACAACACTCTCCATCCAGTGAACGTAATTGAGACTTTGGTGTTTCCATAGAGAATCGTTATTGCTGCGACGGCTCTTTTGGTATGCCGTATGCTAGTAGAATTTGTTCCATCTTTTCACTGTGAATGGAATCAAAGGCCTTGGTAAAGTCGACAAATGGTATTTTCGCCTGTAGGCTTTTTGCCCGTCGCCTTTAAGGATTCTACGGATAGTCATTATTTGTGAGGTTGTGGATCTAATTCTTCGGAAGCCATTTTGGTTTTTCCTGAGAATGTTGTTAATTTTGGGTTCTATGCGGTTTCGTAGTAGGGCATTGTAGATTTTGGTTTCTGTGGATGTAAGTGTTATACCTCAGTAGATCTTGGCTAATCAGAGGTCACCCTTTTTAGGGAAAGGGTGGAAACATCCCTTCATCCATCTGTCTATCGGATTTTGATTATAAACTGTGTTACAGTGTCGGAGCAGTATGTCGTCGAATTGTCTGCTCTTCCATACTTCTGGGGGAATTTCATCAAGCCCAGCAGCTTTCCTATTTTTAATTTGTCTGAGTACTGAGTCGAGTTCTTCTAGAGTAAATGGTCCTAGTTTAATGTCTAATTGCTTAATAATTCTGGTGATTTGTTCATGTGTAACTTTCGGTGGGGTTCCTAGTAGATTCTCGAAATGCTGTTTCCACAGTTTTATTCTTTCTTGTTGGTTTGTAGCTTTCAATTTAGCTTTGGCAGTGCTCTTCCTTCTGCTCACTTCGTTTATCATTTGCCAGGCTATCCTAGATTGCCTATCTTCCACTGAGTCTCTAATCTTATCTATATGATTTTGTATGTATTCTGTCTGTTCTTTTAGATATATGCTTGCTAATTCCTTTTGTGCCTTTTTTAGTTTCATGGCATTTGTGTTTGTTGGGTTCTTCCTATTGCATTTAGGGGCATTCTTCACGTCTGCACGTTTTCTCTAACCGCTAATGTCTCTCATGGGACTCTAGATTAAATTCTAAGTGTTGTTTGTATGCATTTCGCTGTTACCTCGAAGTGTGCGTTGACGATATTCCCATATTCGTCATTCGGGGTACGTATTTCTGTCTTCTCTTGTAGTGCATCGAATTTGTTTCTCAATGCTAACACATATTTATCTCTAATATCCCTGTTGTTAAGAAGTGCCCAGTCATAATATTTGGTGGTCGCTGTTCGTGTGGGTTTTTTTCGTAGGTTCAGTCGTATTTTTGCCGTGGTAATTCGGTGGTCGGAGGTCACACCCTTGAAAGAGAAGTATGCCTTGCAATTTATTGCACTATTTTTCCATTTCTTGTTTATAAAGACGTGCAGGTCCATAATTTTCCCTCCATTTTTTGAAATTTTGTATTGAGACATGTTAATCTATTTTCTATCGTGAAATCTCATAGATGTCCATTCTTATTTGACGTGTTATGTAGCCTGTATTTATGGTTTCCGTTTTTCCCGATTTGGGCATTCATGTTACCGCCAATGACGAGAACGTTATGTTTCGGAATGCTATGCACTAGAGAGGATAGCTCATCGTAGAAGGTGATGAGTTCAGTTTCTTCACTTACATTGGAAGGGCTGTAGCAGGAGATGATTGTTGCTCTGGGATTGCCATTAGAAGTAGCTACCACCATCCTAGGTTGTATTATCTCTATGCTATTAAGTGATTTTAAGGCTCTTCGTCCTACAAGTATTCCTACACCTCCTACCGTGACACTGACAGAATTTTTCCATGCTGTTACAGTTGCTAGCGACAATCCAGCATCGTGATATTTAATGTGTGTATCTGTGTACTTGAATGCATATTATGTCTATATTATGTTCTACGGCAGATGCAGTCAGCTCCGCTAGTTGTCCTATTCTATTTAAGGTTCTAATGTTGAATATCGCTATTTGTATTATTTGTTTGCATTTTAGTAATTTTTATTGTTTAAGCTCTGTAGCTGATTTTTCGAACACTGAGGCCAGGGCTCCCAACTCAGCAGAACGCGTCCCTTTTTCACCCGCGTGGAGAGCGATGCGGTTTTTACATATGATTTAAGTGTGGGTCATGGTCATTTTTCGATGACTGTTTTTATTCTCATCCACAGAAGCTAAACTTATTGATGAGCAACAGTCGTCCCCCGATGGAACTATTTATCCTGACCGTTGAACCGTGATATTCATACGCCCAGGATCAGGTTAGGCAATGCGTTAGGCCGTCAAAGTTTTTATCCGCTTCCCTTTACGTCTCCTTGTTGCTTCCCATGGCGTTCGTAAAAAAAATTCCATTCACCTTTTCCATTAAGTTTTAACTTAGTTAAAGTCTAAGACTACTTGATTAAAAAAATAGTTTCTGTTTTTCCTTCTCCTTCCTCTTTCTTTTCTTTTTTTCTTTTTCTCTTCACGTTCTATTTTAGTTCCTACCTTGCCTTTCTTCCGTTGACACCTGTCTTCTGAACTTGGCAATAATGTACCATAGGACCAACGTTTTCTGCTGTAAAGAAAGAAGTCCACAGAAAAAAAAAAAATACTCAAACTCGAAGGTAAGGGAAGAAAATATAGCAGTCGTTTATTATTCAGCTATGATCGCTGCAACTCGAAAAGTTCATTTTAGTTGCGTCCTTCTTCTCCCTCCTCTGGGTGGTGACGGGGTGTGGGTGAGAGCTGGCTATTGACACACGCCAGTCAGACAGGTCGTAGGAGACTGGGGTAGGACGGGTCGGGGCCTCGGAACCTTTAACGAACCCGTTTTCACAACTGCCTTCAACTCTGCCAAAATCTCCTGACTTGTTTTCTTATATCGATATTTTGGGGAACAAATCGAAGATCCCCGAATGTTCGATGTCACCAGTGAAACATGTGATAGTTCATCTGTGATTATTTTAAAATCACGTCTAACTTTGCAAGTCATTCTGCTCGCACGCACTAGTCTCGTGACAACTTCTCTAATTGAAGACAGCACCCGTCTGTAATATTAGAATAAGACGAGTTATAATTCTAACTGTTACGGTTGCACCATGAGGCAAAAAATGAGGTAAAAGGCTCGACTGGTAAAGAAGTTGTCTATTCGCAATGGGTCTTCGTTCCTTCTTTAAACCTGTCTTTGACCCTTCTTTCACCGTGAAACTAAAAACAAAATAGAAAACAACTTTTATAATCCCTTTCACACAGATCAATAATTCGGGCAAATAAAGATACAGTGTGTGAGTTCGCCTCAAAGAATGCCCCCTTCGCAAAGTCTAAAAGTCGCACGTGTGTTCTGCTCGGAGAAATGATAATAAAATGCTCGACCCTTCTGACCGTGTCACGTGTGTGACTGGTCGGTGTACAATGTTAATATGTCCCCAACTCTGGCTTGTACCAAACAAGGGGGATAGCTCCCACATTTACACTAACTTTTTACTAAAATAGAATTTCACGTTCCAAAAATCATTCTTTTCGTCGAGTACCATATTTAAATTCGGGCTAATAGTACGTTGCTCTTTCATCTAAGACATACAATAGTGTGGTACTATAGCTTCAGGACACCTAGTTGGCCGCTGGTCTCGTGATTACCACATGTGTCGACTGGTCTTTCTCTGTTTCTTTCCACGCCCACGTTGCTTTCAGATCCGAGGAAAGAGAAGATGGATATGGTCAAGTCGATGAAGGTTGGAATTCGTGTTGGAGAGAAGAAAAGTTGCTAAGCAAATTTAGAAAAATGACGAAAAAAAAAGCGTTTGTTATAAATAGTAACAAACATTTATTTACACAGTTGTTTAAATAATTTTTCATCAAACACCGCGAACTGGGGGTGAAAGTAGTTGACTGGCGGAGTTTTAACTGCAATTAGGCAGTGTCAAAATGGCGAATGCAATGGCAACTAGGTGTCATGAAGCTATAGTACCACAATAGTATACACCGCTGACTTTTACTATGACAAAACTGAATAAAAATCATACATGCATTTTAGATAATAGTTTAGTATAGAAAAAAGTTGCAAACCATTTTGGAATTCTTTTTGAAATGAACATGTTATTCATTCATATGTTTTTTTCTCTCGTATAATTTTACGAGCCTTTATATATATGTGGTCCCTCTAATGTTTGACAGACGGAGGGGAGGGAATTAATAGTTATTTCCTACCTTGCCTTTTTTCTATCTCTCTTTGCTACCTGTCTTCTGAACTTAGCACTAACCTGATTTATAATTCTAAATTTTAAGGAGGTAGTCGTGGTGTAATGGTTATCATCCTAGGAAATGGACACGAGTTCAAATCCTGGACGAGACTGATTGCATTTCACATAGCACTAACCCCTTGGGAAAGGTATGAATCCAATTATTCTCCCTCCAGCTATGGGTAAATAGCAGCGCATGCTGGGTTCTTCAGCCTTGATGAAGGAACTAGTCTCGGAGAAAGAAATCTCTGAATTCAAACCTGTTAAACTCCGCTTAAAAAAATAATCTTGGGTCATAACCTGCCCAAGTCGAGGGGTTGTTAAATATGATAATTCTAACATTTTACTATAATAGATTTTCACGTTCCAAAAGTCAATATATTTTATATATGTATATATAAAGAGCATTTGGCAATAAATAATTAACAATGTTTGATATACCTTAAGGCCAAAGCAAATAATACAATCCCTTTCATCGTTTCAGGTGACAACTGTTTTGTTAGAGCAATGTTTTTTTCTCAATTAGGTATATCCAAACGCTCACTGAAGGTTGCAGTAATCGTCTAAGCTTCTGCAGGTATTTTTTGGGAATGCAAATTACAATATCATTCGATATTTTTCCTCACATTGGGCTATTCCATTTTTTGGCAGGACTTGGAAGATACAGGGATCATTGAATAGTTTTCCATACTTTTTTCGTATGGGCACTTTTATTGATAGTACACACATGAAAGTCTAGTCCCCTTTGAAGTAATCTCCTCCAGCTGCAATGCACTTGTTGTACCGTTACAACAACTTCTGGAAGGCCCCATGGAAGTCCTCTTGTGTGAGCGTGTCAATGACTTTCGTCACAGCCTCTTTCGTCTCCTCAATTGTCTCATGACAGCCCGTGAGCTTAAGGAATAACCAAAAGTCACAGGGAGCAAGGTCTGGACTATATGGAGGGTGAAGAACTGTCTTGATGCCCATCTTGGTCATATAGTCTGTGACAAGGATAGAGACGTGGACTGGTGCATTGTACTGGTGGAAATACCACTGACACGATTTGAACAGTGCTGGCCTCTTCCGACGGAATCTCTTCCTGAACTCCCTTAAAAACTCAACATAGTAACCCTAACCCTCACCCTTTGGCCAATCAACTCTGGTGTATTGACTTCCTTACTCGTCCCACACCTCTTATCATCCCTCACAGACTCCCTGCCTTCCTTCTTATGTCACTCAAAAACTAACGCTCGATTTATGCCAGATAGTCGAAAAGCAGTCTGAAGCATTCCATAGGTTTCTGTGGGATTTTTCCAAGATTAAAACAGAATTTGATTGCATTACCGTCTAGTAAACTGTCCTCACGTCCAGATTGCATTTTTGAAATTCACCGCCTGTGACAATCGGGCTGCTGTAGCTGTTGATTTGAACCTGAAATCACAAAAATTAGTCAGTCCTCTCATAAGATGTATAGCAATAACATAGTGCCCGTCGTGTAATGGTTATCGTCGCAGGAAATGGACACGGCGATACGAGTTCAAATCTTGGACGAGACTGATTACATTCCACATAGCACTAATACCCTTGGGAAAGGTATGAATCCAATTATTCTCCCTCCTCCAGCTATTGGTAAATAGTAGGACAGACTAGGTTCTTCAGGCTTGGTGAGGCCACTTGTCTAGAAGGAAAACTATGAATTCAAACCTGTTAAACTCTGTTTAAAAATTGACTTTGTGTCATATCCTGCCCGAGCGGAGGGGTGGGTAAATATGATAACATAGTGAATTTTCAAGAGTCTACGACAATTTTAAATGCCTGTAAAAAAAAAGTCAGGAGACTTATTGAATGCATCTCGAATATGCCTTTCTTTTTCTGATTTAACCTAGTTTGTTTTAGAAATATTTCATGGAGACAGGATATTCATCCATTAAAAATGAAATGTTTTCTTAGATATTCCTCGGTTTGTTTATGTTCTTTTGCTATACATATTCAAGCAGACTGTGTTGTTCAGACGCGAACGGTTTATTAATTTCTGACTTCAGTTCTACGACACGAGGAGAGAGACAATTCTTAAAAGTCTTTCGTAATTACACTATGCTAACAATACTCCCAACGTTAGGCACATCTCGTGGTGTTTTAAAATCTCAATTCATCTTCGCTGGTCAGGACCCGAAAAACTTAACCCAAC
This sequence comes from Sepioteuthis lessoniana, assembly GCA_963585895.1. Lineage (NCBI taxonomy): Eukaryota > Metazoa > Mollusca > Cephalopoda > Myopsida > Loliginidae > Sepioteuthis > Sepioteuthis lessoniana. Next base: position 20,999,479 of record OY757936.1, on the reverse strand, counting down.
GGTAGAAAACTCAACTTCATGGCAGAAACTCAATTGTCTGCCTGCATGGTCCAATCTCAAATCCTCAACTTCTCAACATCATGGTCAGATCTCAACCGAATCTTTTTCAAAATCTTCTAAATTCTCAGCTTATCTCTTTTGGACATGACGTCATCCACACTACAGTCCCATTTCCTGTCCCGGGATTATTATGACAATGGTGATTGTCATGTCCTTTGCGCACGATCGTAAATTGCACCAATTGACTTCACACCTAAACTCTTTACCCGAATAGTTCAAAGTCCAACCAAACTGAATGATAAAATATAATTAATGAAAAATGATCAAAATTAAAAAAATCATTCCTTAATTACGTAACATTTACTGTTAAATAAAAAAAGATACCATGAATAACATCTTTTAAGTGTGCTAATTCCATTTGTAGGGATATATATATATATATATATATAAATGTGTTTTTGACTCTCTCTCTCTCTATATATATATATATATATATTTTTTTTTTTTTATATATGTGTGTGTGTGTGTCTGTGTGTGTGTTTCTGACTATATGCAGATATATATATATATATATATATATATATATATATATATATATTAGTGAGTTTGTGACTATATATGTATATATGTTTAGTTGTGACTACATATATAAGTTTATTTTTGACAATATATATATATATATATATATGTGTGTGTGTGTGTGTGTGTGTGTGTGTGTGTGTGTGTGTGTGTGTGAGTGAGTTTGTGTGTACTTTTGTAGATAGATAGATAGATAGATAGATAGATAGATAGATATGAACAAAGATGGACAGACATATATCTAAGATAGATAGATAGATACATACACAAGTGACTAACACACACAAAGACACATCTATATCAAATGTCCGTAGGAACAATGCTTATTCAATAGGATAAAAAGCTATATTTGCCTGATGACAAAAACACTGTTGATACGTTTAACTTTTCACCTTTACGACATTCTTTCCAGTTCTCAGCACCTTAAAACAAATCAGTGCCCTACTTCTACAAAACAGAAAATTCTTATTGTAAACACCTTCGAATCACACGACACAAACATTTCAAATTCTTGAAGCTTTGTACATAAAGGTTAACAAAACTACCTTAAACAAAACTAACTTCGAATATAGCAGCTACATTCAAAAATGCCTACAGCGCATTTCCCTCAACTTCTTCCTATTTCTTTTGGTAAAATCCTTGTCTTCTGCTAAGATCCCTCCCACTTTTACTTCCTTCTACTTCTTACATAAATGTATATGACTCACTATGGTGATTGTAATTGTATTATTCGCACCCGAGAAGATAGTTTCAGTTGTAACCGAAAGTAATTGGGAAGCATATGGCACCTTCCTGAATTTATCCCTCAAATGGGAAACGTCTCATGTAGACACTTAGATGGATCAAAGAATAAAGAGGCAGACCCAAAGCGCCTATCTTATTTAATCAAGCAAGTTTAAATGAGAAAATTGTTCGACAATGGCCCGGGAGACCAGGGTTCAATACCCAGGTCGAGTCACCCAAAGACGGAAAAAATGGCACTTGATGCTTCCTTGCTTAACACTCAGCAATATGAGGTACGTATTAAGGGTAAAGTGGAGCAATCCAGGGAAAAGAGTAGCGCCCTCCCCTACACCTCGGTGTTGTAGCTATGGAAAAGGGAGCCTTTGGGTCACCCTCGCCAACTTATATATATGTATATATATATATTGAGTGAGTGAGAGAAAGAGAAAGAGACAGTGATAGATAGATAGATAGATAGATAGAGAGAGAGAGAGAGAGAGAGAGATTTGAACTGTTTGAAACTGTTAGTTATGAACAAATATAGTATCTAAGATAGATCGTTATTTATTACCACTGCAATAAATAGATAGAAGTCTGTTTATATCTAATATCACTGAGATTATGAGAACGTCAGCTTCTTTTCTTGCCTTGTTAGTATCTAGTGTTAGTGGAAGGCTTCTGAATCAATCGACTTTTTCACCGAGCCACAATGTTGGCAAAACCATTCTTTTTCGATCTGATAATGACGAGGAATTAATAATCAAAACACCTTGTACCAAATTTGGCATTCAAATGCCGGCACCCTCGTTATAATTATCAAACCTAATATCTTCATTGTTTAAACTCGTTCTTTCATACATTTTCTTTCTTTCTTTTTCTACTTGCATCTTTTCTATTGTCCGCCATTTTCATCGCCTTTTTCGCTTTCTTTATTTCACTCCTGTCATCGACGCTCTTACTCCGCTATTTTTTTTAAATTATTGTTTTGACTCCATTCCAAATGCAAATACATTGCCTCACTGAAGGTTTTGTTATATTCTAGTGTTCATCATTGATTTCTTACAGAGCTCGTTTGGATTTATTTTACCTGTTTTGTTTTTGTTTTGCAATTTTCTTCGTTTCCATGTTTATTTTCTCTGTTCATTTTGTTACTTTCTGCATTTGCGTTTATTTTCATTATTTCTATAGCATTTGATCACTTCATAAAATTTTTCCTTTCGTTCTTTCGTTCTTTCTTCGACTGTCCTTCTTCTGATCATTTCCCTTTCATTTATTGTATTTCCTCCTTTCTCAATTCGTTCTTTCCTTTGTCCTGTTTCTGTGTCTTTCTTTCTTTCTTTCTTTCTTTCTTTCTTTCTCATTTAACTTCTTTTCTTTAGTCTTTGTAAGTTATCTCCTCTTTCTTTCTTCCTGTCTTCTTGTTTCTTTGTTTCTTTGTTCCTTTCTTTCTTTTGTCTCATTCAACTTCCTTTCTTTACTTTTTGTAATTCATTTCGTCTTTCTTTCTTTTTTTCTTTTTTTTTCTCTCTTTCTTTCTTTCTTTCTTTGGCTTCATTTAACTTCTTTTCTTTAGTTTTTGTAACTTGTTTCTTCTTTCTTTATTTCTTTCTTTCTTCTGATCATTTTCCTTTCATTTATTGTATTTCCTCCTTTCTCAATTCGTTCTTTCCTTTGTCCTATTTCTGTGTCTTTCTTTCTTTCTTTCTTTCTTTCTTTCTTTCTTTCTTTCTTTCTCATTTAACTTCTTTTCTTTAGTCTTTGTAAGTTATCTCCTCTTTCTTTCTTCCTGTCTTTCTTGTTTCTTTGTTTCTTTGTTCCTTTCTTTCTTTTGTCTCATTCAACTTCCTTTCTTTACTTTTTGTAATTCATTTCGTCTTTCTTTCTTTTTTTCTTTTTTTTTCTCTCTTTCTTTCTTTCTTTCTTTGGCTTCATTTAACTTCTTTTCTTTAGTTTTTGTAACTTGTTTCTTCTTTCTTTATTTCTTTCTTTCTTCTTCCCTTTCATTTATTGTATTTCCTCCTTTCTCAATTCGTTCTTTCCTTTGTCCTGTTTCTGTGTCTTTCTTTCTTTCTTTCTTTCTTTCTTTCTTTCTTTCTCATTTAACTTCTTTTCTTTAGTCTTTGTAAGTTATCTCCTCTTTCTTTCTTCCTGTCTTTCTTGTTTCTTTGTTTCTTTGTTCCTTTCTTTCTTTTGTTTCATTCAACTTCCTTTTTGTAATTCATTTCGTCTTTCTTTCTTTTTTTCTTTTTTTCTCTCTTTCTTTCTTTCTTTCTTTCTTTGGCTTCATTTAACTTCTTTTCTTTAGTTTTTGTAACTTGTTTCTTCTTTCTTTATTTCTTTCTTTCTTCTGATCATTTTCCTTTCATTTATTGTATTTCCTCCTTTCTCAATTCGTTCTTTCCTTTGTCCTGTTTCTGTGTCTTTCTTTCTTTCTTTCTTTCTTTCTTTCTTTCTTTCTTTCTTTCTTTCTTTCTTTCTTTCTCATTTAACTTCTTTTCTTTAGTCTTTGTAAGTTATCTCCTCTTTCTTTCTTCCTGTCTTTCTTGTTTCTTTGTTTCTTTGTTCCTTTCTTTCTTTTGTCTCATTCAACTTCCTTTTTGTAATTCATTTCGTCTTTCTTTCTTTTTTTCTTTTTTTCTCTCTTTCTTTCTTTCTTTCTTTCTTTGGCTTCATTTAACTTCTTTTCTTTAGTTTTTGTAACTTCTTTCTTCTTTCTTTATTTCTTTCTTTCTTCTGATCATTTTCCTTTCTTTTATTGTATTCTCTCATTTACTTTCTGTTCTTTCCTTTGTCCTGTTTCTGTGCCTGATATTTCTTTCTTTATTTCTTTTTTTCTCTTTCTTTCTTTCTTTCTTTCTTTCTTTCTTTCTATTGCATTATTTTCATTTCATCCATTATATTTCCTCTTTTCTCTATCCTATCTTTGTTCTTTTCTTTGTCCGTTTCTGTGCCTGGTATTTTTTGGTTTGTTTGTTTCTTTCTTTTTTAACATTTTTATCTCCTCTCTATCTTCAAGTCCCTTTTAGTCAGAAAGAATATACTTACCGAACCATTGCCTAGTAGTCGTTGTAACTATTTCATGCCCCCTAAATTCAAAACTCTCCTCCGTGGTAGCAATCTAGAATCAGTTTGGAACCCACAACCAGTTGCGACCACCCAACCATAGGCAATGTCACTCGAAGACTGTCTCCGGGATTTGAAACAAGGTCTTCACCAGTGAGTGGCTTTCCAGGAAAATAATATTGAAAAAGATATGTAGCATAGCCATATATGGATATGTGAAACGTACATAGAATTTGTCATTAATTGGAATCATTTTGAGATGAGGTTTCTTAATCTGAGACTTAATTTTTATTTATTGCGGACTTTTTTCCCTCATCTTCGTAGTTTTTGTGTTGTTTCTTCTTTCACCACGTTTCGGCCAAATATCACTTCTGGCCTTCTTCAGATGATTTACCACGACCTCGGATAGGAATGCTAAGTCTTGTAACCGTTTCCCCAGTAATTACTGCCTTCCATAGTTGTTGTCTATCGCACCACGTTTTTGACCAAGTAAACCTCTGGTCGGCTTGGGTAGGATTTGAAACCGCTATCTTCTGACAATGCTCACCTGGAACCGCAGAGACTCAACGCCTCTATCCGTACATAGAATGTTCGTAACATATATACATAGAACATAGGAATCCCGAAACACGAAAAATACTTACGACTTCTTAGTTCACGTACGAAACTTTTTATTACCTTTGAGTTTAAAGGTTTTTCGACATAAGGGGAGAGAGGCAAAATCTTTCTATGCTGGCTTTTCCATCTGCCCAACAACACGCCACAAGGCCACTGCAAGCTAGCGAAAGTCACCCTTCTTCTTCAGACCGCAAGACTCAACTAACTGACTTTTTCAAAATCCCCAAAATCCTCCGCACGCGCTTCCGGTGCATGACGCCATTTACATCCACTGGTCAACCTTTCTATCTGGGATTTTTATTTTGACATCTGTGAACGACATATTTTCCCCGCGCGCAGTTTAACACCTGTGCTCAAGTTGGCACCAAACTAACCCATGTGCTGAGCCGAAAGGTTCTCAGCCTAACTAAACCCGAAGGCATAAAACGAAATCCCTCGGCCATTATATTACAGATAAAGTTGATTTATAAACGATTAAATTAAAAGTTTTTTTTAATATTTTAGTAACATGAGACATTGTTCGGTAGCTGAGGATTCTTTTAGTGATATTGAACAACATTGGATTGTGAGATGTCGAGCTTGCCAGATACTCTTCAAGTGCTACTCGATGGGGATTAATAAAAAATAAAATTAATAAAAGAAAAGAAAAGAAAAGAAATTCAAAAATTTAGCAGTTCCCAGAAGCCTCTGACAGGAAGCGAAATCCGCGTATGCCAGAGAGAATGACTTCTGGGCGTTAAAGAGAAATTATCCCTGTTCAGGACCAACTCCTCTACTGCTACTGGAGGGAGGACCACGTGTCTTCTTAGCGGTACCTTGACTCTCCCAGACAGTAGCAGCTTTTATTGAACATTTCTACTTGACTCAGGACAGACCTTCAAACTCACGACTCACCTAAATACTCTCTTGTTAGCAGCCTTCTCTGCTAACATAAATATACCTTCCGGACATAACCATAGACTTCAAACTCATAAACCTTCCGAAAATTATATATTTTAACACCTTCTCTTGGAAACGCAACGACGTCTTTTGATTCAGGAAAACTTTATCGCGACAGAAGAGTCGTGAAACACTAAAATAACGTTAGAGTTAAAAAGTATCATCGTCTTTTTCCTCCCTTCCTTTCCTCCATAATCCCCTGACAGCCTTCCAAAGATAAAGAAGCTGACAAAAAAGAAGATCAAAGGAGTCAGATTGAACAACATTGAACACTACTACCAACCAACAAAACTTTCTTATTCTCCTTACGCTAAGGCTTGGTGCACGGCTTCAGAATCAACGCTAATAGACCTACCTGACCTTGCCTTTCGTCGACGTTCTTGAAAACCTGACCGAGAGAAATTGCTTCAACCATATACAGGGATCAACTGTGACTTCTTCTGTGCAGCGTTATGATCCAACTCCAACTTGTAAAGCCGATTTTACTGAATTAGACTGTATTCCACTTTCAACGGGGCTATTTACAAATCCCACACGGACTGAAACAATGTATAACATGTCAATACACCCACCACCGCAAGACTACCAACTACTGTTGGTAACTCTCATGGCATAGACTGCTTCGATCAAGTGACAAATTCCCCTCGAAGTAGCACGCACCAAAATACATAAAACCTTTGATCCAACCTAGCATTACATTTTGGTACAATTATTTTATTGCTTTTGACACTGTCTATATATATATATATAAAAAAAACTTTTATAGTTGTAATAAAATGTAGCATTTTATCTTAAAGTTGTCGGTTGGAACGTTTTCAATGTTTTGTTTGAATACGTTCATTTGGAAATTCTTACTAATACAGTTAGTGATTTTTAGTTATTAAAAATATTGAATACGTGGGTTCCTATGTTAAATGCTATTTTCTTTTTGTTTGTTGTTTTTTTAGGCATATTGCTTCAAGGATGTGTAATCGTTTTTTTTTAATAATTGCGTTTACATATAATTATTGTATTATCTGTGAGAATCTACCGTATTTAGGAAGATATTAGTTGGTCAGTGATATTGTTGTATATATATTTAAATGTTTCATGGCACTATTTTCAGAAAGGTGATTAGTGAAGCGACGAGATAGTGTTGTGGTTGTATAACTAATATATATATAGAGAGAGATAGATATATTGATAGATAGATGCGAATCATTAAATTATTTTATTTTATTTTTTTATTTTCTGATTCTTATTTTTTATTTTATTTTTAATTACCTTATTTTATCTTCTGAATAAGAACTGAAATTCCACATTCGCTACTTTGCGACAGGAGGAAAGCATATAAAGAGTCATCTGACGAGACGGGGAGTATAGCAATAATATTCTCCGCCGAAATAAATTTATCATGACGACTTGATCGAGTTTGAGTCTCCATTAAATTGTACTACATACATATATATATATATATATATAGTGCAATTAGAAGGAAACTCAAACCTGGTTAAATTGTCATTATAAATTTATTTCGGTGAAGAATATCATTATACTCTCCGTCTCATCAGATGACTGCTCATGTTTAATTTGAGGTTGAGGTTAAAAACAGCAAATATAGATTACAGTCTATATGTGTATGGAGAAAAAAAAAGAGAAAGAAAAACCTATATAAATTTAAATTCTCAGGCGAAAGTAATGGGGGTTAAAACTATAAAGTATCGAGCACTCCCATAGATTTCTATGAAATTCTTCATATATTCTATACGGGAATAATCCACACCCACTGTTTTCGGACGCTGACTTGATATTACTTATATATATATATATATATATATATATATATATATAATGGACACTTCTCTAGATCTTTACGTATGAGGGCCGGACAGTTCAGTCATAGATGCCAATCATTAAATTATCTAGACAGGTGATTTTTTTTTAGTGGTGAAGACTAATGTAAAACCAGCCCCATTTTTATGATAGAAAAAAATCCTCTAGTTTTGTATTCAGATCTTTCTTCTAAACCGGTTGCTCTGCTAAGGCAAGAATACTTAGTCTACTCTTCTAGAATAGATGGATTAAAGTATTTTCCATGGACTTAACCGCGTATGGAATCGCGAAAATCCTCTTCTAATATTTGAAATCAGCTCAGCGAGCTCATATTCTTACGGCGATAACCGTCACACTATATATATATATATATATATAGAGAGAGAGAGTGAGATTGAGGACATTTGGAGGAATGAATTCAGGAAGGTGCTGCATGTTTCCAAAGTACTTTTAGTAACTAGAACCATTTTCGTAGGTACGAATAATGAAATGTCAATCACAATACGGAGTCATTTACATTTATTTAAAAAAAAGAGAAGAGAGTAAAAATGAGACGGTAATTTACGGAGGACAAGAATTTTACAAGAAATGACACTGAATTGTTTTTCTAAGTGTATATAGCAAGGACTGATTTCACAGTTATTCTTAAAGTTCAAAGTGAACTGTCGAAAAATAAGCAAGATTTGTTTATACATTTACACATTGCTTGGGAATTACTTCAACGAACATACTTTTGCAAGTTACTAGAAAGGATGCTAAGAATTTGCCTTGTAGTAATAAAGGCTCGGGGTGAATTCCTTGATAAAAAAAAAAACACAAATTTGCTTTAATTAAAATGACAGTCATTTTATATTCATTTTGATTTGAATTATGGCATAATTCAATGCAAACATAGAAAGAAAAATTTCTTTTAGAATATGAAACTTTATTCTTTTTTTAGTTTAGAGAAAAAAAATCTACGTGGTCCCTTAACTTTTGGTCAGGTATATATATATATATATATATATGTGTGTGTGTGTGTGTGTGTGTGTGTGTATTTTGGCAGCATTTCTTCATTGATACATATTTGATTGAACATAATAGACATTTTTTGCCTACATATCCTTTTGTTAATTCTTTCGAATTGCCGTATCGATCTTACGATATTCGGTGGGTGTTGGTTGATAAACCTTCCATAATTAGTTATTTCCCAAGTACTATCTGCCCGACTTTGCGTCATCATCAGAGGAGGATGCATTATAAAAGTGATGCAACTTTTGTATGTACATTACTACTTTCTAAGAAGAGTGTTTGAACTGTTATGTTGTGTAGCGATTACTTTTCAAATTTGTTTCTATAAATAGCGTCAGAAGCTAAACCCATTTAAGTACATTAGCACTGGTTTCAAAATTAATTCTTTTAAGATTGGGTTGTATATTCCTAACGTGCAGTGCCACGAGAATCTGTTATTTTTGCTTGTTATTTTGATGTTCTAATATTGTTATATTTTCGGTATTTTCTGTAATTCTCTTGTTCGGCATGAATGTATTTTAAATGCTGTGCTATGGAACTTGTATAAGAAAGGTGCATTATGAGTCTTCTCGATCGGTTATATATATCATCATCCTCAAGTCATGCTGGTTGCACATATATCCCTGACCCTCTCTCGCCACTTTTCCCTATCGTTCATCGCCTCAAGCAGGTCTTTGGACAACATCCAGTATCCTCACATAGTTGCTGAATGTATGTTCGTGCTGGTCGTCCTGCTTTTGCACGGCCATGTGTGGGGGTCCATAAGAGTACATCACTTATGAGTTTGTCCCTGCTTCTCAAGCAGTGTCCTGCATGTCTGGTTCGACTAACTTGAATAGTTTTCGTGATAGGTGGCAGGTGGCCGTACAGTTGGTGTCTTGTTGGGTGTTGCCGACAGGACTTGTTCAAGATTGTTCGCAGCATTCTTGTGTAATTGCCGTCTAGCTTCTTCTCCAGCCGTTTTGTTAGAGTCCATGTACTGCACCCATATAGCAGTATCGATACGACCGCTGCCTGGAAGAAACTGCGTTTCATTTCATCGGTTAGGTCTGATTTCCATATAATCGATAGCCAATTAATAGCTGTTCATGCTTTCGTTAACCTCGTGTCGATGTCCTTTTCCGTTGATGCAACGCTGCTTCCTAGGTAAGTGAATTTGTCTACTAGTTTAAGAGGGGTTCCGTCTAGAGTGGGGATGTCACCCGTTTGATTATAGCACATATATTCGGTTTTGTGTGCATTGACATAGAGGCCTATGCCTGCGGCTGCTCGTTCCAAACTATGCAGTAGTTTTTCGGCTTGGTTGGGTATATTTGCCAGTATCGCTATAAAAAAAAACACACTTATATATATATATATATATATATATATATGTTTCATATGAAACAATTAGTAATTACTTTAAAAAATGAGGTTAGATTTTCAATCATTTTAGCGCAATTGAGCACTTTTTACTTATCAAAGGCTTTAAAACACAGCTGTACGGCCACTTAACTCCCAATTCGGTTTGCCATTAGTACGCACTTCAAATCCCAAAACAGTTCTATTTCAAGCAATTCAGTTTAGCATAAGTGTGCAGTTTAGTTATATTTGAAGAATAGATAGGAACCTATCTGTTGCTACCACTCCGGGCCAGAGTGGACCAGGTAGCCATGGCAATGAAGAGGTTCTCCGCATTCCTCAGAGCTCCTGCATTACTGGAACCTCACCATCAGATTGTTTAGTACTATATTCAGGACATTTGTTTGGTGGGCGGTGGGTGTCTTACCCCTCTACAGAGATGCAGTTCGTGTATTCTACAGCCCCAGCTGACTGGGCAAGTGTCATTTTCGTTGGCATCATGCCATGGAATAGTGAATATGATGCATTTGTAAATGAAACTCATCTCACAATGTGCTGACTCACGCACTTGGTCTATCTGCTTGTCATAACTTCCTCAAGGGATGCCTAAAAGCTGAAGTCTTTGAATATCTTTGAATCAGACAATGGAACTGGAAAAAAATTATTTGTCAAAGAACCAATTTCATTAGAATATCTCTCAATTTATGACTCCAAAATAAAACATTTGATTATCCTTTACTGGCAACTGTTAATTTAAATTCGACAGAATGTATTTACTCAATACCTCCTCATGAACAGGATGTGACATGTGGTCAATTCTTTAGTGTAGTTCAACAGGACTGAATTCAGAGTTAATTTAAATTCGACAGAATGTATTTACTGAATACCTCCTCACGAACAGGATGTGACACGTGGTCAATTTTTTAGTGCAGTTCAACAGGACTGAATTCAGAGTTAATTTAAATTCGACAGAATGTATTTACTGAATACCTCCTCATGAACAGGATGTGACACGTGGTCAATTTTTTAGTGCAGTTCAACAGGACTGAATTCAGAGTTAATTTAAATTCGACAGAATGTATTTACTGAATACCTCCTCACGAACAGGATGTGACACGTGGTCAATTTTTTAGTGCAGTTCAACAGGACTGAATTCAGAGTTAATTTAAATTCGACAGAATGTATTTACTGAATACCTCCTCACGAACAGGATGTGACACGTGGTCAATTTTTTAGTGCAGTTCAACAGGACTGAATTCAGAGTTAATTTAAATTCGACAGAATGTATTTACTCAATACCTCCTCATGAACAGAATGTGACACGTGGTCAATTTTTTAGTGCAGTTCAACAGGTCTGAATTCAGAGTTAATTTAAATTTGACAGAATGTATTTACTCAACATCTCCTCACGAACAGGATGTGAAACGTGGTCAATTATTTAGTGCAGTTCAACAGGACAGAATTTAGAGTGAATTTAAATTCGACAGAATGTATTTACTCAATACCTCCTCAGGAACAGGATGTGACACGTGGTCAATTCTTTAGTGCAGTTCAACAGGACTGAATTCAGAGTTTTCCTTCTCCTAGACCGGTTTTCATACCAAGGTTAAAGAGACTACTCTGCCAAATATTTACCCATAGCTTGAAGGAGAATAGTTGGATTCATGCTTTTCCTGGGGGTATTTGTGTTATGTGAAATGCAAACAGCCTCATCCAGGAAATTCCCGTGGTTATCGTCGTAGGAAATGCGAAGGCGACACGAGTTCAAATCCTGAACGATACTGATTGCATTTCACTTAGCACTAATACCCTTGGGAAAGGTATGAATCCAATTATTCTCCCTCCAGCTACGGTTAAAATAGTAGGGCAAACTGGATTCTTCAGCTTTGGTGCGGAAACTAGTCTAGGAGAAGGAAAACTCTATTAAACTCCGTTTAAAAATTGACCTAGTGTCATATCCTACCCGAGCGGTGGGGTTGGTAAATATGGATTTACACAAACAGGTGGAAGTGTTCGCTAATGCCCCGAGAAACAGGGGTTCAATCCCAGGTCGAGTTCTACCAAACACTCAAAAAATTGTACTTGATACCTCCTTGCTTAACATGCAACATTATAAGGTACGTATCAAGGGTAAAGCACAGCAATCCAGGGAAAAGGGTAGTACCGTCTCCCACGCCGAGGTGTAGTAGCTAATTGAAAGAGAGCCTTCGGTTCGCTCTCGACTACAATCACCAATTTTACCTTTATATATATATATATATATATATATATATACCTTTATATATATTATGGCTTAATTCTAACACAAAACCTTTTAATTGAACGATGAATGATTTAATTGGTAAAGAATCAAGGGAAAATATATGGTAATCTTTTTAATATATGGAATTAATATAATCTGATAGAGCAAGGTTCTATTCTGATCTTCCATGCCACAGATTACTCGAACACAGAAAATTTATAAGATGTTTTTCCTAAAAGTATTGCATGTGTTTAGAACACATTTTAAAAACAGAATCCTAAACGGTTCCTCCCCATACTTCTCTCTTTCTATCTTAAAAGTATACCTTGATTAAAGGGCACAGTCTACCCTACTATTTATCCATAGCTTTGGAGAGAATAGTTGAATGCATACATTTCTCAAGGGAGAAAACAGCTATCATGACATTATTGAAATTACAAAAAAAAAAAAAAATCGATTAAAAGTTATTTTTATTCATTTGTACATTTGATTGGAAAGAACTTTAGTCTTTAAATTAATTCATTTCTATAGACTTGAGGAGAGTCAGAAAATTGTGGTGACACTTTTTCGATGATTTATCACTGACCACTAACGTTAATAAAAAAAAAAATCACAACTGTCTCCGCTATGATTCAGACTCCACAACTGACATAGTAATAGAAGATTGGAGTCGAAAGTGCGAAGATATTCAGTGCTGTGTTCATTCTCCATTATACAGTGTGTTCCATATTTCTACCTCACCCTGTTTCTCTGTGCTTGTAAATACAGCAAATTCTTTTCTAAAGCCACCCGTACCCCACTCTTCCGCTCCACAATTCTATGTCTTTTCCCCACCACCTGCTGAGTGTTAACCACCCGTTTTACGACCCCACTCCCGACTATTCACGTGCGCAATATGCTAATGCAATTAGATTCGGGCCCGATTTCAACATCCGGGTATTTGCTATTTTATAGTTTATTGATTTCGCGCTTTTCGCGTAGAAGTGAAAAGGATCTGGGGTCTAGCGTGGCAAATAGACAGAAGAATGAGGAGGGGACGGAAAAGTTTTGGGTGTTTTGTGTGAGGGAATGGGCGTAAAGCAAAAACAAAAACAAAAACAGAACAAAAAAAAAAAGGAACAAAAACCAACACAAAAATATAGTGATGATTGGCTGTATTTTGATTGGACAATGCTAGAACTTAAATGGTCGAATGCCTGCTTTTTCATTTATCTAGGGAGATATTTGTTATCACCGTCTCTGAAAGTGTGCATTTGAGTGTTAGATAAAAGGTTTTTGACTGTTATCGCTCATGGCTGCAAAAAAGCAGACGGTCAGATAAATACAATTGGTGAACTGGGATCGAATACTGGTAATGGCTGTCAAATAACATTTTTATTAACAATTGTGATTGATATTATCCCTCTTCTGTCTAATTCTTACAGCTCTTTTTTTTATCACAACTCATTCGATTTGTCCATTCTACGACAGCAAGTTCGTCTTATTTGGATGGTTGCAGGCATCAGAAACATAAATAACGATTAAACCCCCAATGAGACTCGGACTCCCTTTCCTTTGAGAAGTTACAATCCCAATCTCCATCGGTAGTCTACATTGAGAACGCAACAAATCTTTACAGAAACATAATTTACAGGTGACACATCAAAAGGTGTTCGTTTATTGGCTAATTGATGTCGCATAGTATTCGGGAGGGATAAAATCCTGGTAGTTGACTCTGAGTTTTCAAAGACGTAAGCAGAAAAGAGCAGCTCCCATTGGAATTTGATATCGTTCCCACCATTCCATTCTTTGGTTTCCTTTTGGTTAAGAGTATTTCAAACATAATGGGCTGTTTAATGCCAAAGCTGTCCTCATTGAAGAACAGCAGTGATACTATTAGACTAATTGCTAGGACGAGTTGGGAGATTAAATAAATGTTTCCCAGGGGTATTAGTCCAATTGTTACCGTAATATCGAGACTGGAGTTCAAACTCGCGTATTTCGAGGCTGCAGTCTAGCCCATTGGTCGTTACGTCAGGGCGACGACCCTAGTTATACTGTCTGATGCTGAACTGGGTGCTTCAAAAAGAATTTCTAAAAAAATTCAGGAGAGTAGTTTTATTTCGATTAACAACGCACCTGATACTTTTGAATGGTAAGTTGGTTTAATGGCATATCATACCTTTGTAGTTTATTCACTGCCAAATCTTGTTTATATATATATATATATATATATATATATATAAACTTGGCAACCTTAGTCGAGGGTGACCCAAAAGCTCCCTTTTCAATAGCAAATACACCGAGGTGTAAAGGAGGGTGCTACTCCATTATTTCCTGGCTTGCTGCACTTTACTCTTGATAAGTACCTTATAATGCCGAACCCTGATCTCCCAGACCATTAGCGAACACTCTACTAATTAGGTCAATGGCCCGGTAAATAAAAAAAGGTACGTTTAGGCTGCATCTTTTCATTTAAACAGGTTAGGTTGAATGAAATGGAATCCTTGCTTTCTTGAAGTTTTTCTTTTATTCTTGCAAGAGTCCTAATGTTTTTTTTTAATGCTACAATCTTGAAGTTCGTTAATAATTTCTCCAAAGTAATCATTTATGGTAAACCGGGTACTTCCGGTTCGTATCAGAACCACGACCAATGAAATGTACATGTTTATTTCTTAATTAAAACAGTTTAATAGTTAAACTAAACTATTATTAAAAGCAAAAACAAAATAATAGTTTAGTTTAAATTTTTTGGACACGGTTAAATAGTTTTAAGTATTATAATCAAACATTAATATTTCTATTTGATATTAATCATACGTACTGAGAACGTCAAAAGATCTAATAAAAGAAAATGCTTTCACATTAAAAAATTACGAAAAACAGGCGAGAAAAATCCCTACTGCATATTCAGAGGGTAGCAGTTCGAGGTATTTGCCTGGCCCAGTCTGCTGAGGCTGTTGAATACACCGACTGTATCTCAACAGAGGGGTAAAACCCCACCAACGAGGGCCCGATATATGACACTAAACAATTTGATGGTGAGGCTTCAGTAATACTGGAGCTTTCGGGAATGCAGAGTACCCTTTTTTGCCATCGCTCTCGGGTCCATTCTGGCCTGGAGAGGTAGCACTTAATAGGGTTCTATCTATGAGTCAAATAAAACTAAACTGTATATTTATACTAAACTGAATTGCTTAAAATTGGACCGTTTTGACATTCAAATTGTACTTATGCCAAACTGAATTGTATGAAGTTTAATTCGGCGTTAAATGACCCGAAAGGGTTGATATGCCGTAAAACCAACCAACCAACCTTAACTTAAACATAGATAAAACTGCATTCGTGTGTTTTAAACAAGTTGGAAACATCTCCATATTCAATGAAAAGTCTCTGAAACAAGTCGACCAGATCACATACCCCGGTAGCAGTATCACATCAACTGAAAGCAATGTCATCATCTGTATAGGGAAGTCATTGACAGCTGTTGAGAGGTTGTTGATCATACAGAAAGCCACATTCTTTTCTAAATTGTCGAAGTATTACTGTAGGGATGCTCCGTCTGAACTCTAATGAAACGCTTAAATAAAACCTAGATGAGAACTACACAAAATATCAGTTGTACAGCCACCAGCCACTCATCTCACAAACTATTCAAATTAGACGAATCTCACATGCAAGGTACTGCAAAAGAAATAAGGACAAAGTCATAAGTGACTTTCTCCTCTGAGATACATACATTAGTTATTTGTAGACACCAGATGCAGTCTAGAGAACCTGTCTGGAGCGATAGAAGATATGGACGGGTGGGAAAGAGAGAGAAATAAAGAGCGTGAGAGAGTGAGTGAGAGAGAGAGAGAGGGTGGGGAGAAAATACGACCGAATGATATCTATCTATATATATATATATATATAGTACAATTTAATGGAGACTCAAACTCGGTAAAGTCGTCATAGTAAATTTATTTCGGCGGAGAATATTATTGCTACACTCTCCGTCTCGTCAGATGACTCCTTATGTGCTTCCTTCCTGTCGCAAAGTAGCGAATGTGGAGTTTCAGTTCGTATTCAGAAGATAAAATAAGGTAAATTAAAAATAAAATAAAAAATACGAATCAGAAAAAAAAAGTAAAAAAATAAAATAATATATAAAAAAATAAAAGTAGGAATAAGAATAAGGTGGAAATCAAATTACAAATTATTTCATTCATAGGCGTGAGCAGAGAGGGTTAATATGTTATATGCTAGAACGATTAAGAAATAGGAGTGGAATTAATCTACTGGCCAGTCCCTTCTAATTTTGCGTTCTTGGAGTAGTTCCTCCTACTTGGCAGGTGTGATTTTCTAAACAGACTAAAGTCGTTTAACTAATGGCTATCTCATACATGATTTACATTTATTCCTAATATGTCTGTTAATTAACTCAGCTGTTGCCATCCTAGATATTCCTCTTGTTTCAATTTGGACCAGATAAGGTGGAGACATTTTATATAGTCGTCAAGTGTTTTTTAAAAATGGTCAAGGGGAATTAACCACACCAGAATCACAGGCCCTAATTTTTGGATTGATATTCTACGTTCATTTGGCCCTTATCTCACCTTTATCTTTCCCTGTCTTGGTGATGTCTGATGTTGGGCTGATCTCTATTAGTTTCAAATACATCTTTATCATTGGCCTTGCGATTATTTATGGACTGGTGTTCCAGTGGTTCTCAATCAGGATAATTTAAATTTTACTCTTAATGTGTTCTCCAATTGATGAGCCGTATATATTCTTAAGATCATCGGTCAGGCTCACATTAAAATACGTAAATAATATATATATATATATATATACTCACACACACACACACACACACATATATATATATATAAATGACGATATATATATATATATATATATAATCTAGCAAAGTATGGTTGAAAGAGCTTGGGGAGAAGATATTGCACAATTCCTTGACCATCTAGATCCCGACGCAAGAAAAATAACGAAGAGACTTGAAAAAATAAAAATAAGATTAAAAATAAAATAACAAACGCTGTTCATCGTCTTTAACAAAACTTGCTTGGATTATAACTTGATACCTAAATATACACTCTTCAATATATATGTAAAAGAAGACATGTAGGTATTCTAGTTACTATATAAGCTCTTTGCTGTTATTCCAAGTGCTTCAGCCACTCTAGGGCTTCTTTCACGCTTTTTCTATGCCATCAAATTCCTCGAAGCCGCTGTACTCCCTATATCATCCTTTAAGATCAACTGAAACAAATCTGATGTGGTTAGACGTTCACGTTGATTTACCAACAATTATTCCCAGCGGACATATAAAGATACGAAAGAGTTATCTCCCCTGTTGTACTGTGAGCCAGTCAAATCTGACCGCCCAAGAAAAGCGCTAGGCTGGCGGGAATTGTGATCTATAAAAGGATGAATTGTTTTCTGCCCGTGCCTTGATGTTTCCCATGGGTACCTCGTTCACAACGGCCGAACTTCCTTTAGAGTTTGAATTGGGAAGAGAAATTTCAACTGCTGACTCAAAATAAATATTTCAACTGAACATTTCGATACACTTTATAATGTTCACCGAATGAAAAGTAGCGGGAAGCAAAATACACCATACATATTAATCTATGGAAGATATTAAGACATGAAAACCCTTATGCAGCGGGGAGTATCTATTTGATACGAAGATCGTTCAATAAATTTGGGGATTCTTTTTGAAATATATTAATGTAAATTCTGCACATTATTTACATTTTTCGGACTATTGTCATCTTTGTCGCCATGTTTATCCCTGCGTTTCGGTCGTTGTGCGTTCCGGCCTTCTTCAGGTAGTTGGAATGTCGAACTTTACCCTTTATTTCGCTTACCGGGGAAGAATGTTCTAGTTCCTTGAGGACTGTTCTAGTCCTCAAGGACACATGGTACAGTGGATAAAGGCGTTGGTTAGATCCAGTGACATACCCAAAGAGTGTGAGTTCAATTCCCGGTGAAGTGTTATATTTTGACCTTTTGACCCGAACAAAAATGTCATTCCAAGGTGATGCACCGGAAGGAGTTGACACATTCTAATGGCAGTTATTAGAGGAAATCGCGTGGGCTGAAATTGGCTGATGAAATGGGACGAGCTAAAAAATGATGCACCGGAAGAGAGTGACCTGTGAACTGCATGACAGTTATTTTCGCTTGATGACGATTAAACATTCGATTTCAAAGATCGAGTGGGCGTCGAACGATTATATAATTCAGTTGAGTTCGACGAGGAGTTGAGTTGAACATCGGACGGAGTTGGAGGCGAGATGTGGTAAGGAAAGCCACACCCGGTCGAAGGGGCCCTCGGGAAGCCCTGATGAATTGGGGTCCAGAGAAGATGCTGATAAGATGCAGTAAAGAAAGCCAGCACCCAGGAGAGTGGACCCCAGGGCTCCGGTTGAGCATCAGAAGAACGAGAAAGACACAATGTTGACGGCCATAAGTTTGGGGTCAAAATATTTCAGTTATGTTCGGTCTCCAGCTCCCTCTCACATGCAAACCTTTGAACAACCCTTTCGAACCCTTGCAATAAAGTGAGAGGTATATATTTTGTTAAAGAAGTCTTCCTGCGTCTTTGTCATTGCGTGCGGCTGATTAATTTATTGCGTCAGTATATATCCTGCATGAACATGTATATGTGTATATAAGCATATTTATTATGTGAGTATATAACAGAAGGCGGTGGAGCAATTACTGAGGGGAAATTAACAGGAGATAACTGATAACTCACATCCATTAAACATAGCTCGTGGAACTAGAACAGTCTACCCCGGTAAGCTAAATTGAAGGTTAAGTTCGATATTCCAACCACCTGAAGAAGGCCGGAGCGTACAACGGCCGAAACGTTGTGATAAACATGGCGACAAAGATGAGGACAATAGTCCGAAAAATGTAAATAATGTACATAATACCTCATCTCAGAATTATAGACAGGTAACTTCTGCAATTATTTGGAATTGGTTAATCACAAAAAATATTTTAATCTCGCAAAAAAATATTTGTTTTGGGAGCTAATCAAAATAGCCAATAAAACTGAGTTTTCCAGGCTTGAACAACGCTGTTTCGTCAGATTTTTTGTGGCTGAGATGTGCACACCGTGTGCAATTTATAAATATTTGAGTGTTGTCTACGAAGAAACATGTTTTAATAAAAAAAATGCTTACAAATAGGTTTAACGCGGTGTTGTATAGCCACACAATACATATGCAACTATACACGGAAACATAGTCAACACAATAAAGACGAGCGGATTTGTAAGTTCTTGAGAAAATATACCTCTCACTTTATTGAAAGGGTTATGTGTGAGAGGGAGTTGAAGACCGAACAAAGACTGCAACATATTAACCCCGTAAGTCTTCTGGCTATCACAGCCTATCTTTCCCGTTCTCCTGGGCTACTCAACCGAGGGGCCTGGGGGCCCAGCATCTGCTGGGACATGGTTCTCATTCCAGCATCTTCTCTCCAACTGATCTGAACTTCCGGTCGCCGAGGTTATATACTAATTTGACGTCCACCTACTTCCTGCGAGCTTCACAATTCGCCCTCAATTCAACCCCTCGACAATCAAGGTCGCCCCCTGATATCTTTGATCAGATGCACCTGTTATTTACACAGGTGCATTTCTTCTTTTGACAGCTTGGCTGGGGTCAATATGTAACAGTGGGTTAATCATTACGAGCCTGAGTAGAAAAGATAGTTCATGGAGTGGAAACACACTGACTAACGAGTAAAGCAAAACTTCCAGACTTATTTCTCAATAAAGAAGGTCATGCTGACAGTCTTCTTGGATATGCGAGTACCTGATTTCCTTGAAAGATGTACAAGTGGATACAGTGATTCCTACTACCAAGTGCATCACAAGTTTTATCTAAT
Source organism: Sepioteuthis lessoniana (assembly GCA_963585895.1). Lineage (NCBI taxonomy): Eukaryota > Metazoa > Mollusca > Cephalopoda > Myopsida > Loliginidae > Sepioteuthis > Sepioteuthis lessoniana. The sequence continues at coordinate 20,979,264 of OY757936.1, read as the reverse complement.
AAGGATTTGAAAAAAATTGGAATACTAGAAAAGTTAAATTGTCTACGAGGTTGTTCTCAAATTATTCTGCAGTTTTCCTTCTCAGAGATCAGTTGCTTAACCAGCGTTAAAGAGCCCAGTATGTCCGACCCGTAGCTAGATAGGAGAATAATTCTAGCCATTCCTAAACATCATCACACTTCTTAATTGCCCAGATGGCTGAAGAATACACTGACTGCTTCTCTGCAGAGGAGTAAGACTCCTTCACAACGAGTGTCCTGTAGCCCAGTCAGCTGGGGCTGTAGAATACACCGACTGCTTCTCTGCAGAGGGATAAGACACCCGCAACGTGTGTCCTGTATATGACACTAAAATATCTGATGGTGAGGTTCCAGCAATGCTGGAGCTTTGGGGGATACGGAGTATCGCTCCCAGGTCCACTCTGGCCCGGAGTGGTAGCACCTGATAAGGGTCCTATCTATGGTTTAAATAGAACTAAACCGTGCTTCTTTCACTATACTGATTTTTGCATTTAAACTGCGTATTTATGCTAAACTGAATTGTTTAAAATAGAACTGTTTTGACATTGGAACTGCGTACTGAACTGAATTGCTCAAAATAGAATTGTTTTTACGTCTAAACTGTGTACTTACGCTAAACTGAATTGTTTGAGTAAACTGAATAGCTTGAAATAGAAATGTTTTTGACTCTTAAACTGTACTTACATTTAAACTGCGTGCTTATACTTAACTGAATTATTTGAAATAGAACTGTTTTTCGACATTAAAACTGTATTAACACAACTAAATTGTTACATATAACTGCTTGAATAGTATGAAATAGAAATGTTTTTGACAATTAAACTGTATACTTATGCTAAACTGAATTGTTTTAAATAGAACAAATTACTTACATAAAAATTGATTTGGCATTAAATAACCTACAAAGGTTGATATACCATAAAACCTAACAAACCAACCAACATTTTTTAAAATCATATGTAATCATTTACAATGTCTAGCTTAGATAGGTACAAAGCCAGAAATATAGGGCGCTAATGTGAGAAACTAACTCTCTAAATAGGTCTGCTAAACTAGTATACTATTATAGAACGGAGGTTTGTCTTCGTGGTGTAATGGTTAAAACGATGGACTGCGGAATAGTAGTACGCGAGTCGAACTCCAGTCGCGCTATTACTTTCACTTTCGAGCAAATACCCTAGGGAAAGGTATGAACCCCCTTATCCTCCCAGCTATGGGTTAAATAGTACCACTACTGTTCTTCTAGGTGAATGGCTTTGGCATTAAATAACCTACAAAGGTTGATATGCCATTAAACAAAGAAACCTATCGTGGAGTGCTCGTGTCTTCTTTCTATGTTGTTATTTACTAAGCTTATCTTAAGTGTGGCACAGGGTCATGACCCTGTGCCACACTTAAGATAAGCTTAGTAAATAACAACAAATATTGGACACCCTGTGAGAATATAATCCGTAATGGTAGGCTAACTGTACGTAATGGTACGAAGGATTGGTAGAATCACGTGGAGTGCTTCACAGACATCTTACGTAGACGGTGGGCCTAGAATACCCTATCTACATCCTCAGCCGAGAGGTAAGACACCTTACCCACAAAAAATAAATAAATAGATAAATAGATAAAATCTGTCCTAGATATGATACTAAACAGGGTCAGATGGGGACACTCTAGTTCTGGAGATCTGGTGACTGTTGAGTACTTCTTCATAACCGTTTATTACGCTTTTAAGACTGAAAAGAGACGGACTAGTGGGTGTAGAACAAAACAATTAGGTCTATTAGCAGTTATATACAGGGAAAGAAAAACAACGGTGATATATAAAAAATATAATCTGCTTCTTTTTTTCCCTTATATCACCCAGAATATACGTCTGGGTAGAGTGAGAGAGAATCGAAGGGGCGACGAAGCGGTATCTTTGTGAAACCTTTCTACCTTTCTTTGTTCTCCTTTCACAAGACTGGTACAGGTCAAACTCACGGCATGAATCACCTCAATTTTTCCTCGCTTCTCTGCTTTCGTTAGTCCGGCATTATCGCAAGTCAGCGAATAGTTTCTATTATCTATATATATGCATAATAAAAGTAGAATGAACGTGATTGCCTCATCTCTTGGAATCAAATATGTGGTGCATCCAATAAGTTTCGAGACGTTTTTTGTAAAAGCATTTGAAATTGTCGTAGACTCTTCAAAATTCGGTATGTATTTGCTATACATCTTATGAGATGACGCTCACACAAGAGGACTTTCGTGGGGCCTTCAAGAAGTTGTTGGAACGGTACAACAAGTGCATTGCAGCCGGGGGAGATTACTTTGAAGGGGACTAGAGTTTCATGTATGTACTCTCAATAAAAGTGCCCATACGAAAAAAGGTCTGGAAACTTAGTTAATGATCCTCGTATATATAATCCTATTTACCAACCCCTCCGCTCGGGCTGGATATGACACAAGGTCAATTTTTAAGCGGAGTTTAACAGGTTTGAATTCAGAGTTTTCCTTCTCCTAGACTAGTTGCCTCAACAAGGCTGAAGAACCTAGTCTGCCCTACTATTTACCCATAGCTGGAAGCAGAATATTTGGATTCATACCTTTCCCAAGGGTATTAATGCTATGTGAAATGCAATCAGTCTCGTCCAGGATTTGAACTCGAGTCGCCGTGGCCATTTCCTACGACGATAACCATTACACCACGGGCATCGTCGTATATATAATGAAGGTAGAATGAACGTGATTTCTTCATCACTTGGAATCAAATATGTGGTGCATCCTATAAGTTTCCAGACTTTTTTTGTAAAAGCATTTGAAATTATCGTAGAATCTTGAAAATTCGGTATGTTATTGCTATACATCTTATGAGATGACTGACCAAATTTTATGATTTCAGGTTCAAATGAACAGCTACAGCAGCAATTAGAATACACCCTACTAAGGCCTGATTGTCAAAGCTGATGAATTTCAAACATGCAATCTGGACGTGACGACACTTTAGAAGAACGATATGCAATAAAATTCTGTTTTAAAATTGGAAAAATGCCACAGAAACGTATGGAATGCTTAAGACTGTTTTCGACCGTCTTGCATGAGTCGAGCATCAGTTTTTGAGTGGCATAGATTCAATGAAGGCAGGGAGTCTGTGAGGGATGATTAGAGGTGTGGGAGGTGTAAGGAAGTCAATACACCAGAATTGATTGGCCAAAGGGTTAGGGTTAGGATTACCATGTTGAGGTTTTAAGGGAGTTTAGGAAGAGATTCCGTCGGAAGAGGCCAGCATTCTTCAAATCGGGTCAGTGGAATTTCCACCAGGACAATGCACCAGTCCACATCTCCATCCTTTCACAGACTATTTGACCAAGATGGGCATAAAGACAGTTCCTCACCCTTCCTATAGTCCAGGCATTGCTCGCTATGACTTTTGCTTATTCCCTAAGCTCACAGGCTGTCGTTATGAGACAATTGAGGAGATGAAAGAGGCTGTGACGAAGGTCATTGACACGCTCACACAAGAGAACTTTCATGGTGCCTTCCAGAAATTGTTGGAACGGTACAACAAGTGCATTGCAGCTGGAAGAGATTACTCATGTGTGTACATTCAATAAAAGAGCCCACAGGAAAAATGTCTGGAAACTTATTTAGTGATACTCGTACATCTAGACAGGTTGACATGCTGTTAAAATCAAAAAATCTTACTTTCTTAGTAGGAGAGGAATAACTAAAGGATTTGTGAACAATCGGCAGATTTCGACGCGTTTAACGAGGTCATAAAAGTGACGAACCACACTTGTCGTATCTTTTGTTGCTTCCACGAATTTATGGCCCAGTTTGATCTCGTAAACCATAAGTCCTAGATTGACACTACATTGCATGTTCATCTGAGCGGCTATCAAATCACACATGGACTGAAGAAATGCTCAACAAGTCAGCGCACACAGCTACCACGATACCCTCATCTACAGCGAGTACATTACACAGCTTGAACACTTCGATCACGTGATATACATGCTGCAAACAAGCATGTACTTGCAAAATTTTGCAAAATCTTTGACTCGCCGTTGTATCTTAAATAAATTGTTGAAAAATTGAAAAACGGTGTTAAAATACTATTTCCTTGACATACACCAATCAATCTCGAGGATGCTGTCCCATGAATGAAAAGAAATAAAATCATAATCCATTCTGAGAAAGATGGGTAATATATAAAATCGATTCAGTCGAGGTAGGAGTGGTAGCCATTCTTTGAGTGTATGTCGAGGCAGTGTCGACCTATCAGAGAGTGCGTGTGTCTTTTTGGAAGGGTTACTGTGCCATATTGGGTTGCATCTCTAAGTCGCCTTAATTTGGCCGTTATCAGGTGAGCATCAGTGATGTCATCGATTCACGCGGGAAAAAAAACAGATCGATGTCGGAGGAAGGCAATAGAAATATGTGATCTAATCAAACCGTGCAGCTTACTTCGCGATTCAAAGGGTTAATGCTGTTCGAACCGAGAAGAGCCGATCGAATCGAGTGGATTTTGTAAGAAGATAAAAATTGACAAGGGGAAGTGGGTGAGTATGGAACGGTTTTAAGCTTGGGTGGAAGAGTGTTTGTGAATCGCGTTGCGTACATTAAGAGGAAATAGATTGATGGCATGTGTTTGTTCAGGTAAGAAAAGTGTGAATGAAACGATGTTTGCCGATGTAAAGTTTTAAACTCAGATACACACAATACACACGCACCAATATATACACACATATGTATGTGTGTTTGTGTGTGGATATATATATATATATATATATATATATATATATATATTGTGTGTATGTGTGTGAGTGTGTAAGCGTCTTTATTAATTCACAATTTTAATCTCATCGATTGTACATATGCAGACGCATAAAACATGTAACAATAAATTTTACGATTGAAAACTGAAAAGCTATATATAAATATCAATATATATACGTACGCAACCTCGGTATATATATATATATATATATATATATATATATATATATATATATATATATATATATATATGTGTGTGTGTGTGTGTGTGTGTGTGTGTGTGTGTGTGTGTATTGGTTTGTCTTTCTTTGGTTAATGGCATATCAATCTTTATGGGTTATTTAATGGCAAAGACATGCTCGTAGAACAAAATTGATGCTATTTAACGCATAGATGGGAGGATAAGAGGCTTTACAGTAATAATTCAAGAATTAACATAATTGTACGACTGGGATTCGAACTCATTTACTTGAGGCCGCATATATATATATATATATATATATATAGAGAGAGAGAGAGAGGGAGGATAAAGAAAGACATATGAACAGATCAAAATATTAATTAATATATACTGAGATGGTTTTTAATAGATAGATAGATGAAAAAACTGTTACTATGATATATGTATAATCAGATAGATAGATAGATAGATAGATAGATATGAACAGATAGATAGATAGATAGATTGATAGATAGATGAAAAAACTGTTTCTAGGATATATGTATTATCAGATATATATATATATATATATATATAAAGATAGATAGATAGATAGATAGATAGATAGATGAAAAAACTGTTACTAGGATACATGTATAATCAGATAGATAGATAGACAGATGAAAAAAACTGTTACTAGGATATATGTATAATCATATATATATATATATAGATAGATAAATGAAAAAACTGTTTCTAGGATATATGTATAATCAGATCTATCTATCTATCTATCTATATAAGGATAGATAGATAGATAGATATGAACAGATATATAGATAGATAGATAGATAGATAGATAGATGAAAAAACTGTTACTAGGATATATGTATAATCAGATAGATAGATAGATAGAGAGAGAGAGAGATAGATCGAAAAAGCAAATGTAATGATTTACTAAGTCTCTCTTAGATTGTTGTGATGTCAACAAATGAATAACTGATTAGATAAACATTTTGATGAATACGAAAGTTTGAAGTGCGTTTTTATTAATTATGATCGATGAACCTTTGTAATTTGAAACCCCCAACGTTTTTGAGCCAACTTCAGCTACAAGCATTAAATAAAGGACATTTATTTTGTATCGTTTGACTAATTCATTTGGGTTCCGGTGTTTTCCATTTTCTTTGGCGTTTTTTTTTTCATTGAGTTATGAATTTTATATTTTCTATGCTTTCTGCATAAATGTCACTTTATTCTTCATTCTTTTACGCTGCACATCAGCGGAATAATAATTACCTCTAAAATATCAATGCATAGAGTAAACACAATAATGCCAGTGGACAAAAAGACTGGTTTGGTTTAGTTTCTTGGCATATCAATTTTTGTAGGTTATTTAATGCCAAAGCCATTCTCCTAGAAGATCAGTCGTGGTACTATTTAACCCATAGTAGGGAAGATAAGTGGGTTCACACCTTTCCCAAGGGTATTTGCCCGAAAGTGAATGTAATAGCGCGAATGGAGTACGAACTCGCTTTCTACGATTCCGCAGTCCATCGCTTTAACGATAACACCACAAAGTCCAAGGCGTGTACCTAGCCGTCTCTGACCGCATGCATCTAGGTCTAATTGATCAAGGTCTAATTGATCTAGTTCTGATCATATCAATCTATCTATCTATGTCAGTCTTTCTGTTTGTCTGTCTATCTGTCAATATATATATATATATATATATATATATATATATCCATTGCAGTTCATTCATATCTATCTAAAAGGATCATGATATAAGTTTCCAGACTTTTTTCGTATGGGCACTTTTATTGATAGTACACACATGAAACCCTTCGAAGTAATCTCCCCCGGCTGCAACGCACTTATTGTACCGTTCCAACAACTTCTGAAAGGCCCCGCGGAAGTCCTCTTGTGTGAGCGTGTCAATGACCCCCGTCACAGCCTCCTCAATTGTCTCATGACGATAGCCAGTCAGCTTAGGGAATAGCCAAAAATCACAGGGGAAAAGGTCTGGACTAAAGGGAGGCTGAGGAACTGTCTCGATGCCCATCTTTGTCAAATAGTCTGTAACAAGGATGGAGTTGTAGACTGGTGCATTGTCCTGGTGGAAATGCCACTGACCCGATTTGAAGAGTGCAGGCCTCTTCCCAAGGATCTCTTCCTGAACTCCCTTAAAACCTCAACATAGTATTCCTTGTTGACTCTCGGCCCTGTGGGAACCCAGTGCATGAAGATTATGCCAGTGCTGTCAAAAAAAGGGATCATCAAAAGTTTGTGGGTGGATTTGCTCTGTCTGGCCTTCTTGGGTCTGGGAGAGCCAGCAGGCTTCCACTGGGAACTCAGTCTCTTCATCTCTGGGTCATAGCAGTAGATCCAGCTTTCATCAGAAAGTAAAAGAGTGGAGAAAGAGAAAGAGAAAGCGAAGAGAAAGAGAAAGAGGGGAGAAAGAGAAAGAGGGGAGAAAGAGATAGATGAGAGAAAGAGAAAGAGGGGAGAAAGAGAAAGAGAAAGCGAAGAGAAAAAGAAAGATGAGAGAAAGAGAAAGAGGGGAGAAAGAGAAAAATGAGAGAAAGAAAGTGGAGAGAAAGAGAAATATGAGAGAAAGAGAAAGAGGGGAGGAAAAGAAAGATGAGAGAAAGAGAAAGTGAAGAGAAAGAGAAAGATGAGAGAAAGAGAAAGAGGAGAGAAAGAGATAGATGAGAGAAAGAGAAAATGAAGAGAAAGAGAAAGATGAGAGAAAGAGAAAGAGGGGAGAAAGAGAATGATGAGAGAAAGAGAAAGAGGGGAGAAAGAGAGAGATGAGAGAAAGAAAAAGAGGGGAGAAAAAGAAAGATGAGAGAAAGAGAAAGGGGAGAGAAAGAGAAAGATGAGAGAAAGAGAAAGTGAAGAGAAAGAGAAAGATGAGAGAAAGAAAAAGAGGGGAGAAAGAGAAAGATGAGAGAAAGAGAAAGAAAAAGAGGGGTGAAAGAGAAAGATGAGAGAAAGAGAAAGGGAGGAAAAAGAGATAGATGAGAGAAAGAGAAAGAGGGGACAAAGAGAAAGATGAGAGAAAGAAAAAGAGGGGAGAAAGAGAAAGATGAGAGAAAGAGAAAGAGGGGACAAAGAGAAAGATAAAAGAAAGAGAAAGAGGGGGGAACAGAAAGATGAGAAAAAGAGAAAAAGTAAAGAGAAAGAAGTAAAGAGAAAGAGAAAACGAAGAGAAAGAGAAAGGTGAGGGAAAGAGAAAGTGAAGAGAAAGAGAAAAACGAGAAAAAGAGGAATAGAAAGTGAAGAGAAAGAGAAAGACGAGAGGAAGAGAAAGAGAAAACGAAGAGAAAAAGAAAGAAGAGAGAAAGGGAAAGCGAAGAGAAAGAGAAAGAGAAATAGAAAGCAGAGAGAAAGAGAAAGAAGAGAGAAAAAGAAAGAGAAGAGAAAGAGAAAGATGAGAGGAAGAGAAAGCGAAGAGAAAGAGAAAGATGAAAGAAAGAGAAAGCGAAGAGAAAGAGAAATAAGGGAGAAAGCGAAGAAAAAGAGAAATAAGGGAGAACGAGAAAGAGAAAGAGAAGAAAAAGAAAAAAATCATGGAGAAAGTAAACGTATCCACGTGAGAGTGATAGATAGATAGATAGATAGATAGATAGAAAAGAATGTGAAAAAGAAAGTGTGGGGAGTTGTCAACAGGTTTTTCAAGCAGTGATGAATGTGAAATCCCTTTGCTTTCCGAACTGAATACAACAGCCCCTACCACCTTCCAAGTTCGGACCAAATATTTATTTTCCCTAACTCCCCTATCTCTCGTCGTCTGCTTATTGCCTTACCACCTCCAGCAACACTTAACTCCCTTTTTCTTTTATAGTTTAGTCTTTCATTGATCGCCTTTCATTTTGCTGCCCCCTAAATCCAACTTCAGTCGGTGGCCCGATCGCAAAGCGAAACTCTTCCACGTCCAATTCATCACTCTCTGCTGATGATGGTCCCTCTGACAACCCTTTTTGTAAAAAAAATCCATCGTATTTATTATCTCTCTCTCTCTCTCTCTCTCTCTCTCTCTCTCTTTGATTCTAATATCATTAAATATTTTACTGCTATATTTTTTATTTGAATAATCAATATATCAACAAGTGCGTGCTTTTTACTTCTCATTTCTCGTGTATATAAATAATGCGCATATCTGAACACCGTCAAGTTAGCCTGTTGCGCTATGGTCAACGAGCTACACATTAGAGCAACTTAAATGAATCAAATCTGGTTATGTTGCATCCTCTTTTTTTGGTTTCAAAGTAACTGCATTAGTGATAAATATAATAGCTTTGCTTTACTTTAAGAATGCTGCGAGCGATATTGAACAAGTCCCGGAGGCAGCACCCAACAAAAGAACAGCTATACGGCCACCTACCTCCAATCACGAAAAAATCCAAGTTAGACGAACCAGACATGTGAGACACTGCTGGAGAAGTAAGGACGAGCTCATAAGCGACATACTCCTGTCGACTTTTTCACATGGAAGAGCAAAAGCAAGACGGCCGGCTAGAATCTATATACAACAGCTCTGTGTCGATACAGGATATAGCCTGGAAGACCCTCCAGGGGCAATGGACGATAGAGACAGGTAGAGAGAGAGGGTCAGGGAGATCCGTACAGGCAGCGAGACATGACGATAATGATAATGCTATTCTTTCCTTTTATAGGATATCAACCATTGTAGATTATTTAGTGCCAAATCCTTTTAATACGTATATATTAGATATATGATTTCTAGTTGGATTTTGCAGATAACATTTTTGAACGAGCTTGTGCTCATTTTTTTTTTTTTGCACGCAGATTAATAATTTCAAATATTTCTATATAATTTGAATAATTCAATTTACTATTAATCATTTGCTTAATCATGGTTATCGTCGCAGGATGTGGACACGACGACACGAGTTCAAATCCTAGACGAGCCTGATTACATTTCACATAGCACTAATACCCTTGGGAAAGGTATGAACCCAATTATTCTCCCTCCAGCTATGGGTAAATAGTAGGGCAGACTAGGTTCTTCAGCCTTGGTGAGGCAACTAGTCTAGGAGAAGGAAAACTCTGAATTCAAACCTGTTAAACTCCGCTTAAAAATTGACCTTGTTTCATATCCTGCCCGAGCGGAGGGGTTGGGTAAATAGGATTAATCATTTGCTTGCGTACAGTTTAATGTTTTCAAGTATTGCTATGTATAACTAACAATTCAATTAAATATCAGTCATTCGTTTACCCACACTCAAATAATGAACTATTCTATTTCGAACAATGTTGTTTATCATAAGTGCGAACTTTAAATTGTTATACAGCCGTCATAGAAATAAACAATCGGGACTCCGTTGTTCAGGTACGAACGCCTTCATTAACTTCTGAGTTCAGATCTTTGATACCAGGCGAGAGACAATTCTTAAAAGTCTTTCGCAATCATACTATGCTAACAACACCCCCAACGTTCGGCACATCTCGTGGTGTCTTAGATCTCAATTCATCTTCGCTGGTCGGTGTAATATAATTGCCGAGGGATTTCGTTTTATATATCTAGCCTTTTGGTTTAGTTAGGCAGAGAACCTTTCGCTTAGCGCATGGGTTACTTAGGTGCAACAGGAGCGCAGGTGTTCACGCGCGTGCGGGGAAGATGCGTCATTCAGAGATGTCAAAATAAAAATCCCAGATAGATATGACCGGGGGATGTGAATGACGTCATGCACCGGAAGCGTGCGCGAAGCGAAGGATTTGGGGGATTTGAGAAAAGTCAGTAAATTGAGTTTTAGCGTCCGAAGAAGACGATTGACTTTCGGGGCTCGCCAAGATAAAACCAGAAGTTTGCGGTTGGGTGCTGCGCGTGGTGGTGGTGGTGTGTGTGTGTGGGGGGACAGATGGAAAAGTCAGCATAGGAAGATTGTGTATCACTACTCCTTATGTCGAAAAACCTTTAAACTCAAAGGTAATAAAAAGTTTTTTACCTGAACTAAGAAGTCTTAAGTGTTTTTTTTTTTTTTGGTTTTTTTTTTTGTGTTTCGAGATACCTATGTTTTCAATATATGACTTATGAACATTCTATGTACATTTCACATATTCATGTATGGCTATGTAACAGTTAGGACTCGAAAAACTTAACCGCTGCCGTAACGGTAGAAAACTCAACTCTGTGGCAGAGAACTCAATTCTCTGCCCCAATGGCAGAAACTCAATTGTCTGCCTGCATGGTCCAATCTCAAATCCTCAACTTCCTGGTCAGATTTTAACTTCTCAACACCATGGTCGACAGTCAACTGAATCTTTTTCAAAATCTTCCGATTCTCAGCCCATCTTTTCTGGGCATGACGTCATCCACACTCCAGCTCCATTTCCGGCCTGGGGTTTATTATAACACTGGTGATTGTCATATCCTTTGCGCACGAGCGTAAACTGAACTAATTGACTACACGCCTGAACTCTTAACCCGAATAGTTCAAAGCCCAACCAAACTGAATGATAGAATATAATTAAAGAAAAAGGATTAAAATAAAAAAAATCATTCCTTAATTATATAACAAAATGTGAAGGAGGTGCCCGTGGTGTAATGGTTATCTTCGTGGAAAATGGACAGAGAGACAAGAGTTCAAACCCTGGACGAGACTGACTGCATTTCACTTAACACTAATACCCTTGGAAAAGGTATGAATCTAATTATTCTCCCTCCAGCTACGGTAAATAGTAGGACAGACTAGATTCAGGCTTGGTGAGGCAACTAGTCTAGGAGAAGGAAAACTCTGAATTCAAACCTGTTAAACTCCGCTTAAAAATTGACCTTGTGTCATATCCTGCCCGAGTGGAGGGCGTGGTAAATATGATATGACAAAATGTCAAAACTGTCTAATTTTAAGCAATTCAGTTTAGCATAAGTACATTAGATCTATTTGACCCCTATTTTGGACCCTATCAGGTGCTATCATTCCGGGTCACAGAGATGGCAATGAAGGAGTACTTCGCATTTCCCAAAGCCCAGAATTACAAGAGCATCATCATCAGATTGTTTTGTGTCATATCAGGACATACGTTGGGGGAATCTTACCCCATGTGAGAGATGCAGTTGGTGCATTCTGCAGTCCCAATCGACTTGGCAGTCAGTCATTATTTAACGTAAAAATAGTTCTATTTCAAACAATCTAGTTTTTCATAAGTACAGATAGATAGGACCTTATAAGGCGATAACAATCCAGGCCAGAGTGGACCTGGGAAGCGATGGCAATGCAGGGTTACTCCGCATTCTCCAAAGCTCCAGCATTACGGAAGCCTCACCATCAATTGGACAACTTTTGTGGGAGTCTTATCCCTCTGAAGAGATACTGTCAGCGAGTTTTGCAGTGACAGCCGACTGAGCTAAGTGATAGATAGATAGATAGATAGATAGATAACAGGAATAGAGTAAAATATATTGATATATAAGACGATAGATTGCTTTCGGTTCCTTTGTTTAATGGCATATCAACCTTGGTAGGTTATTTAATTCTAAAGCAGTCCTTAGAATATAACAATAGTACTCAACTCATAGCTGCTAGGATAAAGACTATAAGTCCGACAGCAAATATTATAGCGTAGTTGGAGTTCGAACTCGCTACCTTCGCTGTCGCACTTACAGGTTATTATCCTCTCCTCCAGTAAATAATTAAGAACAAATTGATTATTTTCTTTGTTTAATGGCATATCAACCTTTGTAGGTTATTTACTGCCAAAGATATTCTCCCAGAAGAACAGTATTTAACCCATAGCTGGGAGGATAAGGGGGTTCATACCTTTCCCGAGGGTATTTGCCCGAAAGTGAACGTAATAGCGCGACTGGAGTACGAACTCGCTTACTACGATTCCGGAGTCCGTCGCTTTAACCATTACACTACGAGGACACCGCCAAAACAAATTGAGAAAAACAGATTGATGATTAGAGTAATCTCTCCTTCTTTCTCTCTTTCTTTCATTCTCTCTCTCTCTCTCTCTCTCTCTCTCTCTCTCTCGAAATCAAGACAGAGAAAAAAAAGAAAAAACGATGTGATCTCAGAATTAAAAAATTATTTGTCCATCAACTCCTAATTGTGGAGAATGAGAAACTTCGCAAGCACCCTGTTCCATCAGCAGTGCATCAGGTTAATAAAAACCAGGACAATCCATGATGATTATTGTGCTTCATTTAATGAAAGAGAGAAAAATACTAATGAATAATTCCTAGTTAGGTACGATCTATAGAGGAATGGGGTTAAGTGCAAATGTAGACCATTTAAAATTAACATTCATTTACCTGTTGTGCTTGAGATTATGTTATTCGCTTAAATAAAATTGAGTGAACTGCTCAATCAACATCTGGCTAGGTTGTGCCATTTTTTCTTGTTTACGGTTGCATATGAGAACGGTAGTTCAATATAAATATATATATATATATATATATATATATATATGAGAACGGTAGTTCAATATATATATATATATATATATATATATATATAAAGAGAGAGCGATAGTTCAATATATATATATATATATATATATATATATATATATATATATATATATTGAACGGTAGTTCAATATATATATATATATATATATATATATATATATATATATATATATATATATAGTTGTTAAATATATGTATATAGTAGTTCAATATATATATATATATATACATTGAACGGTAGTTCAATATATATATATATATATATATATATATATATCAAGAGAGAGAGAGAGTGTTAGAGAAAGAGAAATTGAGATAGATAGATAGATAGATAGATAGATAGATAGATATGAACAAGAGATAGATAGATAGATAGATAGATAGATAGATAGTAAGACCGGCATAAAATAGGTTAATTATTATAAAAAGACTGCGATAGCTAGCTAGCTCGTAGATAGATACAAATATATATATACATATATATATATATATATATGTGTGTGTGTGTGTGTGTTTGCGTGTGTGTGTGTGTGTGTGTGTGTAGATAGATAGATAGATAGATAGATAGATAGATAGATAGATAGATATGAAAAGACCGTGACAGATGAATACATACGTGAATAGATAGAATGAATAAAGTAGAATTGATAGATACGAGCTGACAGAGATAGAGGTGACCGTTGTGGATGCAATATATATATATATATATATATATATATATATATATATATATATATATATAGTCATCCACAGACAGATCATATACATATATGTGTGCGTGTGTGTGTGTGTGTTCTATATATATATATATATATATATATATATATATATATATATATATATATATACACATATGTTCTATATGTATATATATAGAGAGAGATAGATAGATAGATATTACGAGAGGAGACAGAGAGAGAAAGAGAGGGAGAGAATGGATACGAGAAGTGTTCTATTTCGAGAATGTCTCAAGGTTCTCTACTAACACGTTTGTTTTCTCTATGATCCAATTTTCATCAAGATATTTAGAACGGCATATTCAGATGTCCATGAGATTTTAAGTATGTACGTATTTGTGTCTAAGTTTTTATGTATATCTATTTGTGATTGATTGTACGTGTGGATGTTTGTGTTTATCCTCTCCTCATGACTCATACTGGCCCTATTTATGTAGATTAATGCACGCATGTCCCTCGCTGCCCGGCTCAGACATTCCCATATATATATATATATATATATATGTGTGTGTGTGTGTGTGTGTTTACATTCAATATGATTATGTGTAAATATATCGTCGTGTTTACAATTCGATAAATGCGGTGTGTTTGTTTATTCTATTTTTCCAACTCATATATTTCCCGGGATATGTTTAACTTTCGTCTAGGGTTCAATAAGTCATCGTCAAAATTAGTGGACATCTGATGACTCACTTCGTGAAGGATACTCTTACCGTGCTGCGGCCAGAGACCTTTAAAAAAAACTAGAAAAGTATTTATGTCCTTTTGGATTTGGCGGGTGTGTTTCCGGCAGTTACAGCCGGGAAGGCATCTCTGAAAAAAAATGTGTTCAGAAAACCTGCGACTGAGGAACAGGTGAGTGGTTTGTTTTCACCGTAAAAGTATTTTTTACCTTCATACCGATCGAGCTGCTTCGTTTCTTAACCTATAGTATTTATGTTGCAGTTAATAATGATAATAATGATTATAAATATAATAATAATTTCGGAGTTTGAGATATAAAAAGATCACCTAATTTCGGCCAGACGACCAGACCTATTGATAGGAAAAAAGAAAAAAAAGAATCTTCCAAATAGTAGATTTTGCCGTCACGGCAAACCACTGAGTAGAATCAAAAGAAAACGAAAGGAGAGATCAATACCAAGACTTCGCTAGAGAACTCAAACAATTAGGGAATATGAAGATGACGGAGATACGACTTGTAATTGTTCAGCCCGGAACAATCCCAGAATGCTTAGTAAAGAACCAGGAAGACTTAGAAAACTATCCAGACTATGGTGTTATTACGATCGGCCAGAATACTGAAAAGAGTCCCGGAGATTTGAGGAGACTTGCTGTCACAAAAACTTAAGTGAAAAACCATCACCTAACGCTGCAATGAAAAACACTCAAAGGAATAATAATAATAATAATAATAATAATAATAATAATGTCTGTGACAAGGATGGAGTTGTGGACTGGTGTATTGGTCTGGTGGAAATACCACTGACCCGATTTGAAGAGTGCTGGGCTCTTCCGACCGAATCCCTTCCCTTGAAACCTCAACATAGTAACCTTAACCCTAACCCTTTGGCCAATCAACTTTGGTGTATTGACTTCCTTACTCCTCCCACACCTCTCATCATCCTTCACAGACTCCCTGTCTTCTTTGAATCTCTTATGCCACTCAAAAACCGATATCTCGAATCATGCAAGATGCTCCAAAAGCAGTCTGAAGCATTCCATACGTTTCTGTGGCATATTTCCCAAGTTTGAAACAGAATTTTATTGCATATTGTTCTTTTAAAGGGTCAGATTGCATTTCTGAAATTCACCGACTATGACAATCAGGCTTTAGTAGAGTGTATTCCAATTGCTGCTGTAGCTGTTAATTTGAAGCTGAAATCATAAAAATTAGTCAGTCATCTCATAAGATGTATAGCAATAACATACTGAATTTTCAAGTGTCTACAACAATTCTAAATACCCATACGAAAAACGTCTGGAAACTTATCATATGCACCTCGTATATCAACTTTTGAAAACTATACAAGATACGTAAGATGATACGGTAGTAAGATATCGACTTATAGTGACATGCAGCTGTGCGATATTTACGCTACTCGGGGGTCTGCATAGTTACATTCCACGACAAACATAGCAAGATAACTGCTGACTAAGCAAACTGCAGATTTTACTGACGAGTTCCTTGTCTTAGATTTTTTCCGTCAAAGGATGCCTAAAATTCAAGTTTGATGTTGGTGCTTCTATTTCCAATTTGGATTTTGGGTTTAATTTCTCCTTGAAGGGTATCCATCACCACTACTTTCTAATTATATATATATATATATATATATATATATATATATAACTGTGTTGGGTGTCACTAAATTGCTTTGTGTGTTGGTGTCGAACAAAGTGCAATATTATATGGAGAGTGTTCAATAGAAAGCTATTATGTAATAATAATAAGCAAATATATATTAGATATATATATTTAATTCGTGAAAATCAGACTGCGACCCCTGGGTTTCATGGAGTTTTTTGCAAAACAATAATCATCAGGCAGTTAACAAAATGAAATCAATCGAAAACCGAAATTTGAAAAACGAAAAAATACAGTCAAATTAATTTCATTTTGTTAACTGCTGACAGTTGTTGTGCAAAAAATCTCATGAAATCAAGGAGTCACAGTCTAAATTCCATGAATAAAATACATATATCTTACATATATTTGTTTATTACATAATATATATATATATATATATATATATATATATATATATATATATGTGTGTGTGTCTTTTTTACTATTTAATAAAGTTGAGTTCATATATATATATATATATATATATATATATATATATATATATATATATAAGAACTGATTTCTAAACTGAAAAAAGGGTTAATTTATGATTTGGTTTGTTTTCATTTTTAGGTTTTATGGCATATCAACCTTTGTTGGTTATTTAATGCCAAATCCCTTTTGATACAAATAAATATTTCTATTCAAAACAATTTAGTTTAGCATAAGTACACAGTTTAATTGTGAAAAATATTTCTATTTCAAGCAATTTAGTTTAGACAAATAGTTTAGTATAAGTATAGTTTTTGTTCACACACAATTAATTGTCAAAACAATTCTATTTCAAACAATTCAATTCAGCGTATGTCAGTTTCGATGTCCAAAGTAGTTCTATTTCAAGTAATTCAGTTTAGTATGAATACACCGTTTAGTTCTATTTGACCAGTAGATAGGACCCTATCAGGTGCTAGCACTCCGGGCCCGTATGGACCCGGGAACGATGATTATGAGGGGGGACTCCGTATTACTTAAAGCTCCAGCATTACTGGAACCTCAACATCAGATTGTTTAGTGTCATATCCAAAATATTCGTTGGGGAAGGAGGGTCTTATCCCTTTGCACAGATATAGTTAGTGTATTCTACAGCCCCAGCCCACTTTTCAAGTGTTAATTTTTGTCCAAGAAACAGTCTCGAGAAGCAGTAATTTTTCCATCTACATTTTTGCACGTATTAACTAACCGGTTCTTTCTTTCTATGTTTTTAAATGCATAACAAAATTTGTGTGTTATTTAATGCTGAAGCCATCCTTCTTGAAAGAACAGCAGCCATCTTATTTAACCCATAGCTGGGAGGATAAGGTTTTTCATGCCTTTCCCAAGGGTATTCGTCCAAAAATAAGCGTAACCAACCGGTGCTTTTGCGCTAGTTTTCGAATTTCGAGATATTTCGCAGCCGACGATATTTGACTAGTCTCTAAAATTTTGAAAGATCAAAACCCAGAATAATTTTAGAAATATTTTTTCATCAAAAACATCAAACATGCAATTTCTTCGCTAAATATATTCATTGATCATCATCATGTCGCGCCGCCAGCACAGATGTCCCTGACCCTCCCTCGCCACTCATCTATATCGTCCATCGCTCGAGGTAGATCTTCAAGGCTACATCCTGTATTGGTACAGAACTGTTTTATATATGTTCTAGCAGGTCGTCCTGTCTTTGCTCGTCCTTATGAAGATACTCCCAGGAGTATGTCTCTCATTAGTTCGTTCCCAGTTCTCCAACAGTTTACCGCATATCTGTTTCGTCTAACTTGGATAGTTCTCGTGATGAGTTGTAAGGTGCCGTACAACTGCTACTTTGTGGGGTGTTGCCTCCAGGACTTGTTCTGTATTGCTCGCAGCATTCTTGTGTAGTTGCCGTCAATCTTTTTCTCTACACGTCCCTGTAGTGTATCCCTTTAGCAGTATCGACACGATCGCTGCTTGGAAAAAAAAACTGCGTTTCATTTTATAGGTCAGGTCTGACTTCCATATGACCGATAAGTTTTTGCAAATTTCGGGCTCACTTGAACTTTACAAATAATATAAGGAATAAATATTTCATTAGTAGGTATGGATTCGTCGACGCTTACTTAATTAACAGTAAGTATGGATTTGTCTATGCTTACTCGCTTACGGCCAACCAAAAGAAACTCTCGCAGCCATAATGATTCTCTTTAGAAACATAAAAGTAAAAGTCCGTTCTCCGGATGGAGACAGACTACATTGTAGCAGGTGTACTGCAAGGAGACACACTAACCCATACCTCTTAATCATCGGTCTAGACTACGTGATTAGAACATCTATTGATAAAATCAAAGAAAACGGTTTCAAGCTATCAAAAGAAAGAAGCAGAAGGTACCCCGCAAAAACAATTACCGACGCCGACTACATCGATGACATAGCGCTTCTGGCAAATACACGCGCTCAAGCCAAAACCCTGCTACATAGTCCGGAACGAGTCGCTGCAGGCATTGGCCTCCATGTCAATGCACACAAGACGGGATATATGTGCTTTAATCTAACAGGTGACATCTCCACACTAAACAGTAGCTATCTGAAACTAGTTGATAAGTTCACCTTCATAGGAAGCAGTGTCTCACCAACCGACACAGACATCCATATGCGACTAGCAAATGCATGGACAGCTATCGATAGGCTATCGGTCATATAGATGTCATACCTGACCGATAAAATGAAACGCAGTTTCTTCCAAGCAGCGGTCGTATCGATGTTGCTATATGGATGCACTACATGGGCGCTAACTAAATGTATGGAGAAAAAGCTCGACGGCAACTACAAAAGAATGCTGGGAGCCATATTGAACAAGTCATGGAGGCAGCACCCCACAAAGCAGCAGCTGTACGGCCACTTACCACCCATCACGAAAACTATCCAAGTTAGACCAATCAGACATGCGGGACACTGCTGGAGAAGTAGAGACGAACTCATTAATGATGTACTCCTGTGGACCCCTTCAAATGGACAAGCATAGGCAGGACGACCAGCTAGAACGTACATACAACAACTCTGTGTAGATACTGGATATAATCTTCAAGACCTGCCGGAAGCAATGAACGATTATGAGGGATGGCGAGAGAGGTTCAGGGATATCTGTGCTGATGGCGCAACATGATGATAATGATGCTTTTTCAGCTTATAGTAAATATGAATTTGTTTATGCTTATTTAATAAGTAATGAATTTTTACTTACTTAAATACCTTTCGATTTATTTCTTTTGAGTGAAAATCTACTTTCTTTTTTTTTTAAGAATGCATTTAATTTCAACTCATTTAATTTTTCTTAAGTTAAACGAATATTGTTTAAATTTATATTTGCGTTACTAGTAACAGTTCTCATGTATATCATTTAAGGCGTAAGCACGTGTTCTCTGGGGTGTCCTCGTGGTGTAATGGTTAAAGCAATGGACTACGGAATCGTAGTAAGCGAGTTCGTACTTCTGTCGCGCTATTACGTTCTCTTTCGGACAAATACCCATGGGGAAAGGTATGAATTCCTTATCCTCCCAGCTATGGGTTAAATAGCATCACTGCTATTCTTCTCGATGGATAGGTTTGACATTAAATAACCCACGAATGTTGATATTCCATTTGTTGTATTGCCATGACCACTATACATACACATATGCATGCAGAAACATAACGGGGCAATGAAGACGAGGGACACAGTTCTTTAGAAAAATATACCTCTCACTTTATTTGAAAGGGTTCAAAAGGGTTACTAAAGGTTTTACTGAGTGAGAGTTGAGTTGGAGGCTGAACAGAACTGCAACATATTGACCCCCACTTTCATGGCCATAACAGCGTTTCTTTCCCGTTCTCCTGGGCTGCTCAACCGGGGACCTGGGGGCCGAGCCTCTCTGGGACATGTTCCTCATTCCAGCATCTTCTCTCCAACAGATTGAACTTCCTGTGCACCGAGTTATATAATAGTTCGACGACCACCTTCTTCTTGTGAGTGTCATAAATCGCACTCAATTCAACCCGTCCACGGTCAAGGTTATACCCATATTTCTCGATCGGATGCACCTGTTATTTATACAGGTGCATTTCCTATTTTGACAGCTTGGCCGGGGATCAATATGTTACACATTAAACAACCAAACCAAACCAAACGTCTTCTCTCTTATATAGTGACATAATTGCATAAAATAATTTTTACACAACAAAATGTGTCCCTATATTTTAAGCTAACAATTAAGGCTATACTTCTTTAATATCAACGCTCTGGCTAACATTAATTTGCCAACGAAAAAAAGATAAAGTATTTTTGTACTTGTATATATATATATATATATATATATACAAATTTCGTTAAACATAGTAGACATTTTCTGTCTACATATTTTCTTCTGGATCCGTTCGTATTGCTTATTTCGTATTCGGCGGGAATTGATTTATGTTGTTTATATCCCTAGTACTTTCTGCCCGATTTTGGGCCATCATCAGGGGCGTGTCTATTACAAAAGTGATGTAACTTTTGTTTTTTCATACTTATTTATTTTGTTCTTACATATGTGTATATTTCCAGCTTGTTGCTTTCGTCAGCGGACCTATATGGATAAAGGCTTTGTTAATAGTGTACTCAATGAAACTTAAACTCACTCGTGCTTGCAGTTGGAATAGTTTTTAGTTGGTTATAGGTTCATATAAAGATCACTCCACTTTTTCTTTTAGTGTGTTTACCTTAGCCTAGTTTCTTTTAGTGTGTTTACCTTAGCCTCATTGGTCTTTGATATTTGATTAGTTTTTGCTGTCATTGCTTGGCGGGGACCTATTCATTTCAAAATATTTCTTTCTCTAGGTGGACCTATTATAACATATATATATCTCATCATCATCATCATCCGCCAGCATGGATATCAATTGACCCTCTCTCGCCACTTCTCCTTATCGTTCATCGCCTCTGGCAGGTCTTCAGGGCTACATCTCTTATCCTCACATAGCTGCTGTATGAATGATCGAGCTGGTCGTCCTGCTTATGCTCGGCCATATGTGGGGGTCCATAGGAATACATCACTTATGAGCTCGTCCCTGCTTCTCTAGCAGTGTCCTGTCGTTGCCATATTTATAAAAAGATCGTTCTCAAAATCGAGGAGTTTGTTTGTCTCGTTCTTCATAATATATATATATATATATATATATATATTCATTTTTATTTTTTTGGTATGTTTCATTTTTCTAGGTGAGACTTCAAACTTTTTGGGCTGACCTTATATATATATATATATATATATATAAGTGTGTGTGTGTATGTATGTATGTATGTATGTATGCGTGTGTTTTCAGGTATGCTTAATTTTACTTGGTGAGGCTTAGAACCTTTTGAGCTGACATTATAAACATAAATATATATGGAATCTATTTAATATATATATATATATATATATATTATGGATATAATATTTATATATATATATCATGTGCATATGATATTTTTATATGGATATAATATATATATATATATATATATAATTTTTCATCAGTTGCATTAATCACACTTTGTCGGGAATTGAAACCTCTGCCCCAAACATAACAATGACTCAGTCCTAATTTCCATAACACGCTTCTATTAAACATTCATCCGTTCGCAGGTCTATTGTCGCCCGACAACTCTCAGTTTTCGCGCCAAAATGCGCCCGCTGGACATTCAATGACCACGGCCACCCTATGTCAGTATCCCACCCGCCTAATATCATTGTAGATCTCTCAAGACCCAGGCAAATCGAGCTTTACCACAATTCTCTAGGGCAGAGGTTACTGCACTTTTGACCTCGACTATCTAGTTGGTATAATATGAGGGAGGTGGTGAACTCTAAATGAAAATGCTTTCACATCAGATGTAACAGGTATCAACAAGCAGGGGTCGTGAAAATTCACACGGCGTTTGACACAGTCCATGTGTATGAAGAACCGAGAAAATAAAAAAAAGAAGAGCGAAATATCGGTGTCTTCTTATACATCAGGCATATTATAGGGAACGCCCCGGGTCATCTGAAGAGTCAGAGATTAGGTCAAGTGTTTTAGGTTCTTCTCTCAATGTCCAATGATTAGGCGTACTTATATATATATATATATGTGTGTGTGTGTGTGTGTGTGTGTGTGTGTGTGTGCGTGTGTATGCATTCTTATGTGAATGTATATATATATTTATGTAGATATATATTTACATACATACATATATGTCTATATAAGTATATATATATATATATATATATGTGTGTGTGTGTGTGTTTATATATACATCTATATTCATATGTTCGTATATGTTCTGATATATATATATATATATATATATATATATATACATATATATATATATATATATCATCATTTATCATCATCATGTCGTGCCACGAGCACGGATATCCCTGGCCCCCTCTCGCAACTTCTCCCTATCGTTCATCGCCTTAGGCAGATCTTCAGGACTACATCCCGTATCCTCACATAGCTGATGTATGTATGTTCGAGCTAGTCGCCCTGCTTTTGCTCGGCCATATATGGGGGTCCATAGGGGTACATCACTTATGAGCTCGTCCTTGCTTCTCCAGCAGTGTCCTCCATGTCTGGTTCGTCTAACATGGATAGTTTTCGTGATGGGAGGCTAGTAGCCATATAGTTGGTGCTTTGTGGGGTGTTGCCGCCGTCGAATCAACCGAAAAGGACATCGAAACAAGGTTAACGAAAGCATGGACAGCTATCAATAGGCTATCGATTATATGGAAATCAGACCTAACCGATAAAATGAAACGCAGTTCTTCCAGGCAGCGGTCACATCGATACTGCTTTATGCGTGCACTACATGGATGCTAACAAAACGGCTGGAGAAGAAGCTAGACGGCAATTACACAAGAATGCTGCGAGCAATCTTGAACAAGTCCTGGCAGCAACACCCCACAAGACACCAACTGTACGGCCACCTGCCTCCTATCACGAAAACTATTCAAGTTAGACGAACCACACATGCAGGACACTGCTGGAAAAGCAGGGACGAACTCATAAGAGATGTACTCTTATGGACCCCCACACATGGCCGTGCAAAAGCAGGACGAACAGCACGAACATACATTCAGCAGCTATCTGAGGATACGGGATGTTGTCCTGAAGACCTACCTAGGGCGATGAACGATAGGGAGGAGTGGCGAGAGAGGGTCAGAGATATCCGTGCTCGTGGCACGACATGATGATGATGATGATATATAAATGATAAAACGGAAGAAAATTTGTTTTATAGTTTGTTTATTTGCAAACGCGTTTCGTCTTCAATTTCTTTTTTTTAATGCAAATATGTTTTATCGAAATTATTTCAGTATGGGTAATAAATATGATAGATGAATTTTGATTCAGTTAGAAGTTTCATCATGTTTGGTAGATCTTGATATGGGAAAGAAACGATTAATATTGGTTGATACGTTCAAATTACGTCATGTCATGTGATAGTATTTTTATTTTTTAAAGTAAATGGCGTTTTGTTGTTTGAGAAACGCATTTTTTACTTTTTATTGCTTTGAATGTTTAGAAAAAGGGGTCGTGTGAATTTTGAATTCTCTAATATGTTTTTTCTGTTGATGGTGAAATTTTGAAAAAAAATTGTCGTTGTGGTATCGTATTGTGGTCTGCTATGGAACATGCTTCACTTCTTTAATTTTTGTCATGCATGAAAGCAAATATGGCAGAATTTTGAAAGTCAAGAGTGTGGTTAGTTAAAATGTTATAAGCAACTAAAGAGTTTGTTGTGTTACCAGTTTTAAAATCTTTTTCATATTCGTCGATCCAATTTCAAGCTAATCCTTTGAGTCGCCCGACCCTTCCTCGTCAATATGAAGGGGTTCACAGGGGTATATATATATATATACAATTTGCAGATAAACACGTGTACACAAACTTATATCCCGGAAAATATCCATAAAAAAGAAAATACTAAAAACGTTTGTACTACTTGAAAATAGTCAACCATTATCGTAAGGCCTAGTCAAAAGAAATAAAACACTGATAGAATCCCTTAAGCTAAATGTAAGATTTCTCAATACACCAAGTAGAGCGAAATATAATTCCTACAACCTAAATTGATCACCAAGGACGAGTCTGAGTGAAGATGGGTTGGGCCCTGTTATGAAGGTGGGTTGGACTTTATTAGGAAGATTGGTTGGACTTTTTACGATGATGGATTGGACTTTATTAGGAAGATGGGTTGGACTTTTTATGAAGATGGGTTGAACTTTATTATGAAGATTGGTTGGACTTTTTTAGGAAGATGGGTTGGACTTTATTAGGAAGATGGGTTGGACTCTATTATAAAGATGGGTTGGACTTTTTATGCTAAATTTCATTCTTTTTCAGCGGTCTTTTAATCCATAGGATGCAGTTTTGGTCCAACCCTTCTTTAGTCAGAATCCTCTTGATGAGCCAGTTAAGGGAAACATAGGTAATTTTTTTTTTCTGAATCTGTTGGCATATATATATATATATATATATACGTAAAGTTGGTGACCATAGTCGAGGGTGATCCCTTTTTGATAGCTACTACACCAAGGTGTAGGGGAGGGCGCTACTCCTTTACCAGGATTGCTCCACTTTACCCTTGATCCTTACCTTATAATGCTGAGGGTTAAGCAAGGAGGCATCAAGTACGATTTTTGAGTCCTTGATATGACTCAACCTGGGATTGAACCCAGGTCTCCCGGACCATTGGCGAACACTTTATATATATATATATATGCACGCATAGAGATACTTTTATAAGTACTTACACGCAGGAAAGAATAGTCACACACACATAAACGATCAACAAATTTAAGAGACTGAAACCTGATTTTCCCTGCTAATACCGTTAGATTGTCGTCTAAATGATTTGTCTAATGTAGATCAGTTTGTGTTAATAAAACACTTTGCATTCCGATGAAAGTAGACCTGAGACGAATATATATATATATATATATATATATATATAAACTTTATAGATCAGAGTTTGTCGATTTTGAATACCTATCCCTCGTCTCATAATAGATGGATGCGTATTTTTAAAAAAATAAATATAGCAAATATTATAGGTGAGAGGTAGTCGATTATATAGGACTATTTCTGTCCCATAATAGATGGTACATTTAGAAACGTATTTTATATGCTAAATATAATAAATGTAATGAATCAGAAGTTTGGTTTAGTTTATGGCATATCAACCCTTGTAGGTTATTTAATGCCAAATCCATTTTATACATATAAACAGTTCTATTTCACACAATTCAGTTTAGCATTTGTAAACAGTCTTAATGTAAAAAAACAATTCTCTTTCAAGCTATTCAGTTTTGTCAACAAAGTTAAATGGTTCCATGTATTGCTATGTATAGCTAACAATTCAATTAAACAATAGTCATTTATTTACACACATCTATCTATCTATCTATCTTGGTTTCTCGGTCTGTCTTAGTCTTTTTTATATCTATCTATCTATCTATCTCAATTCATATCTATCTATCTCCATTCATATCTATCTATCTATCTATCTATCTAGATTGATCCTATTTACCCAACCCCTTCGCTCGGGCAGGATATGACACAAGGTCAATTTTTAAAGCGGAGTTTAGCAGGTTTGAATTCAGAGTTTTCCTTCTCCTAGACTAGTTGCCTCACCAAGGCTGAACAACCTAGTCTGCCCTACTATTTACCCATAGCTTGAGGGAGAATAATTGGATTCCTACCTTTCCCAAGGGTATTAGTGCTATGTGAAATGCAATCAGTCTTGTCCAGGAATTGAACTCGTATCGCCGTGTCCATATCCTGTGACGATAACCATTACACTACGGGCACCTCCCTATCTAGATTGATAGATAGAGAGAGAGAGAGAGAGGGGGGAGGGAGAGAGGTGAATGTGCGTGTAGAATTGGTTTTGTAATCAGGGTCACTTAAGTACGGTATGTTGTGCTGCGGTGTATTTCCATTTCAAGGATATTGTGAATTTGATCAAAGCAGAAATTCCCAGTATTAATCAAGGCAAAAAAATTATCACTTTTTTTTATTTTTATTAATTAACCGAATACCCATCCAACAAACAGCGACAAATTGGTTGTAGCAACAGTTTCCTTGAATCAACAAAATTTCTCTATACAGAGTATTTTCTGCAAAACATTTTCTGATTCTCATTTAAACATTATTTGGATATTTTCATTATCGTCTCAGAGACGAAGGTAGTATATCAATAAAAATAGAGCGCTCTTTCATGGTGACCGTGCTGAAAATGAACACCGTGACCCGACTTCAAAACCTGGGTGAGGTTGTTTGCTATGCGCTTATAGTGGCAGAATTGTCGAATTTAGAACATAGGGAATTCTGGGTTCTTTAACCTTAACATGACAACCGTTCTGCGAGAAGGAAAACTCTGAATTCAAACCTGTTAAACGCCGTTTAAAAATTCAGTCTGTGTCACATCCTCTCACTCTTATATATAAATCAATGTGCTTCGTGCCGTTGTGCTTCTCGCTTTCCCTCAGTGATCAGACTCGCAGACTCTATATTCTGCCACATCTTTCATAAAAGTTGTCTTCGTTCCATATACGGCTACTTTTAGCATTGCAAAATCTTAAATTCCGGACTGTTTACCAAATATTACATCAGAGTCTTTGAATATTATATTTCACGGTTTCAAATCAAACGTGACGTCTACATCGTCAGAACGAAGAACAAAATTATACAAAAATCTTCCCATACACCCAACTCTAGGAAGAAGTTACACTTGATATAGAATTTTTTTTTCTTTTTCATGTCGAACTAACAGCACGGATCTCCCTGAACCTCCCTCGCCACCCGTCTCTATCGTCCATCGCTCCCGGTATGTCTTCAAGGCTACATCCTGTATCAGCACAGAACTGTTGTATATAGGTTCTACCTGGTCGTCCTGCCTTTGCTCGTCTATGTGAAGGAGTCCACAGGAGTATATCACTTATGTACTCGTCCCTTACTTCTCCAGCAGTGTTTGGTTCGTCTAACTTTGATAGTTGTCCTGATGGGTTGTAGGTAGCCATACAGCTGCTGCTTTGTTGAGTACTACCTCCAGGTTCAATATTGCTCACAGCATTCTTGTATAATTACCGTCAAGCTTTTCCTCCATACGTTTTGTTAGCGTCCATGTAGTGCATCCATATAGCAGTATCGTCATGACCGTTGTTTGAAAAAAAAAGTGTTTTATCTAATCAGTCAGATCTGATTTCCGATAGTCTATTGATAGCTGTCCGTGCCTTTGCTAGTCACATGTTGATGTCATTCTCGGTTGATGAGATGCTGCTTCCGAGGAAGGTTAACTTGTCCACTACTTTCAAATGCCCACCCTTTAGTGTGGAGATGTCACTTCTTTTATTAAAGCACATTTATTCCGTCTTGTCTGCGTTGACATGGAGGCCTATGCCATCAGCTGCTCGTTCCAGACTATGTAGCAGGTTTTCGGTTTGAGAGGGTGTATTGTCAGCGTTATGTCATCGGCCAAGTCGGCGTCCATAATTGTTTGTGCAGGGTATCTTCTGCTTCTTTTCTTTCTACTCAGTCGCGAGGGCTTAGAATATGCTGACTGTACCTCTCGGAGATTGGCAAGACAGCCTTCCTAAGGCAAGACAGCCTTCCCAAAAGGCATGTCCTGAATATTAAACTAACCCGCAAATGATAGTTCGGTTCCAGTTTCGAAAACCCGAGGAGTATTCTTTTATTGGCATTACTCCTTGCTTGTGTGGAGGTACCCGTGGTGTAATGGTTATCGTCGTACGAAATGGACACGGCGACTCGAGTTCAAATCCTGAACGAGAATGATTGCATTTCACATAGCACTAATACCCCTTCCTGGGAAGGTATGAATCCAATATTCTCCCTCTAGCTATGGGTAAATAGTAGGACAGACTGGGTTCTTCAGGCTTGGTGAGGCAACTAGTCTAGGAGAAGGAAAACTCTGATTTCAAACCTGTTAAAACTCCGCTTAAAAATTGACCTTGTGTCATATCCTGCCCGAGCGGAGGGGGTTGGTAAATAAGAATACTCCTTGCTCCACTCTGAGTGGTTGTAGCTGTTCAGACCCCATCTGAAGGTTAGATAGATCTTTTTATATATCATTCGTATTTTATATGACTGTGTGTCCACCCCCACACAAAAAATCTCCTTAAGAAACATCTACGCAAAAATTATAATATAAACGTGATTCCCTTAAACATAAAATAACCTTAGATAAAGATGCTGATATTCATTCAATAATTGACAAGTAATCGAAAATAAAGGGGAGATTTATTGAGAAACAAAGTCGACACTATAGTGTTTCGGTTCTGCTGAACCATCATCAGGGCTATTAGGGGTATATATTTGAACTTCGTCGAAAACGAGGAATGATCCGAAATCTCTCGATGAACGAATGGAACGTGGATTCTGCACAATGTTTCTCATGTCATGTGACGTATTTTAAAGAAACGAACGCTGATTCATTAATAAAACAGCCAATTTTTCTTGTCATAAACAGCCAACTTTTCTTGTTATACAACTTTTCCAAAGTTTTATATATTTTTTCCACTTTTATACATCCATCGTTAACATAACATCACTAATATAACCCCTCATAGCCCTGATGATGGTTCAGCAGAACGAAACGCCATAGTGTCGACTTTGTTTCTCAATAAATCTCCCTTTCTTTTTGGATTACTTGTCAATTTTTCTTTATAAACTGTTGGATTACTATCCATTATTTTCTTTCATTCAAAAATATAAAACATCCATCTTTATAAACCATATTTAAGGAGATTTGATAAATATTATATTTTTGTCAAATAGAACTGTTCGACATTTAAACAGTATGCAAATAAATGACAAATGCTTAATTGAATTGTTTGAAATAGAAGTGTTTGATCATTTAACTGTTTTTATCTACAACAAATAACTGTGGTTTAGTTGAATTTTTAGCGAGACATAGCAAAAATTAGAAGCATTTAACATACTTTGGCAAGCTAAATATAATTGTAAGAAAAATAACTGCTTGATCATTTAACAGTATATATCTAAAAATGTGTTTACAAATCATATATATGTCGAAACATAATTTGGTTTTAAAAAACCAACAACGGGTGACATGCCATAAAACTTAAGCAGTTATACTATTTAGCTCATACCCATGAGGATAAAGGTGGTTCATACCGGGGGGGGCTTTAGGTGGTGTAATGATTAGCAAGATTGACTTACGAACATTCACGAGCGAGTTCGAGTCTCATTAGGTGCCCCATTCCTATATATATTTACCAACCCCTCCACTCGGGCAGGATATGACACAGGGTCAATTTTTTAGCGGAGTTTAACAGGTTTGATTTCAGAGTTTTCCTTCTCCAAGTTGCCGCATCAAGACTGAAAAACCTAGTCTGTCCTACTATTTACCCATAGCTAGAGGGAGAATAATTGGATTCATACCTTTCCCAAGGGTATTAGTGCTATGTGAAAATGCAATCAGTCTCGTCCAGGATTTGAACTCGTGTCGCGGTGTCCATTTTCTACGACGATAACCATTACACCACGGGCACCTCATTCATATAGCCTTGAGGCAAATCTAAGCAAAAATCTTAGGAAAATTGCTAAAGGGTTTCATAGCTTTCCCAAGGGTATTTGTCTGAAAGTGAAAGTAATACCGCAGCTGGAGTTCGAACTCAAAGTCTGTAGTTCAGCATTTTAGCCATTAGGGCTCATCCAAACCAGAAAAGTGCTCAAAATCGGGCCATTTCTTTTTTCATTGTATATTGAATTACCATGACTAGAAAAGCCAGTGAACACTTACGTATGACGTACAGAAACACTGGACAGCTGTTTCGACCTTATTAGGTCTCATCAACTGTGTATACCGTGATCTTCACAACTTGAAATCGAACCAACGACCTCAGATCGCAGAGCAGGAAACTCTACAACTAAACCACGCGCTCATATCGCACATAAGTGACGCCAAATTAACTAGTCAGGGTAACTGCGCCACCAGTTCACCTGAATGTGTCTAGCAATTTACCCCCTTAAGTTACATCTACTTAAAACAGAAGATATAAATCAATGTCCTTGCCCTTGAGATCGTTATAATTACACAGATGCGTATTTCTAATCGTCTCGGGAAGACGTGGCCCTGGAGGTGACCGTGTCCTCTGTAAAGAATACGGATGAAGACGTACTCAGAATTCCCGAAGTTCTAGCATTACTGAATCCTCACTATCAGATTCTTTAGTGTTATATCCAGGACATTCGTTAGAGGAGTCTTACCCCTCTGAATCGATGTATTCTGCAGCCTCAACCGGCTGGGCCAACAATATTATGACGTCGCGAGAGTTATAGAAATAGTTATGAAAATAGAAATGATATATATACATTATTTTATTTCGATTTTTATTCTGATATTGGCATATGTAAGATCCGAAAGCTCTCAGAACAATTTCGTTAAATTTATCAACCGATTCCAACCTAAAAACAAAGCTCTGGTTAGAAAAGGATCCCCCAAAAATTCTATAGACTACATGTGTCTTTATCATTCAATCAAACCACCTTATATACATATATATATATATATATATATATATATGTGTGTGTGTGTGTGTGTGTGTGTGTGTGTGTGGTTTGGCAGAAGTCGTTCATTTAAGCATGTTTCATTAAATAATAAAGACAAATTTTGTCTGTATAATTTATTTAAGGTTCTTTCAAGTTTCCTGACAAGTGTTTTATTTTCATTTTGGAATTGGTAGATGAATTTACCGAAGCGATTTCGGAACCTTCTTAGGCCATCATCAGGGGTTGCTTGCTTATGTAAGGTGTGTTCTTTTTAAAATGAGTTTTGAAAGTTTTTGAAAGTTTTTTATAACATTAAAAAAATATGCGAACGCATCAGCTAAATACATCAGTTACCCTGTTTTTATCCAACGCTGCATTCGCATATTTTTGTTATGTTATAAAAAACTTTCAAAAACTTTCAAAAACAACACACCTTACACAAACAAGCAACCCCTAATGATAGCCTATGAAGTGTCCGAAAGTGCTGGGGACAATTTCGGTAAATTCATTTACCAATTCCAACCTGAAACTAAGACATTTATCAGAAACTTGAAAGGATCTTAATAAAATTATATCGACAAATCTTATATCTTTACTATTCAATCAAACATATATATATATATATATATATATATAAGTAAGTAAAGTTGGCGACCATAGTCGAGGGTGACCCAAAGGCTCCCTTTTCGATAGCTACTACACCAAGGTGTATGGGAGGGCGCCACTCCTTTCCCAGGATTTCTCCACTTTACCCTTGATACCTACCTTATAATACTGAGTGTTAAGCAAGGAGACATCAAGTACCATTTTTAAAGTCTTTGGTATGACTCGACCTGGGAATGAACCCAGGTCTCCCGGGCCATAGGCGAACACATTTAAAAGTAAGATCAATAAGTTTCATAGTTTTAAAATAAAAAAAGATCTCAGTATAATTAAACAGCAACTGAAAAAATGTATTAATATTATGTTATGGAACCAATTCGGGTAAACAAATCTTAACAGACAAAAAGTTAAAAATTGAATATTACGCAATAGATAGATTGGTAGATACATAGACAGATCTGATCAAAATGTGATAGAGAGATCTTTGGCTGCTTTTCTTTTATGACACATCAAACCTTCTGGGTTATTTAATGCCGAAGACATTCTTTAGAAGAACAGTAGTGATCTATTTAACACGTAGCTTGGATAAGAAGAAAGTTAATATCTTTCTCAAGATCATTTGTCTGAAAGTGAACGTAGTAGCGTGACTGGAGTTCGAACTCGCTTATGTGATGTTTCATAAATAAATATCCCAGGACGAGAGTCCATTTTATGCTCATGTGACGTCGAGGGCAGTCTGGCACTTGACCCTCGGCAAAATGAGTTCCAGTCAAGACTCCTATTTCGGGCATATGGTAAACCGGCAAATAATGTGGCGGTTAATTTGGGGCTAGACTGATCTCAGACTTGGTGGCGCATGAGAAAGTGAATTGGTACCCTCGTACGCTGGTAAGAGGGTACCAATTCACTTTCACATGCGCCACCAAGTCCTTCTCTTCCTACCCCCTCAGATAGCAGAAAAACAGACTTCGAGGTTAGAAAATATTAACTGTAGCCAAATTTCCCAAATCCTCATGTAATGTTCAAAGGGGGCAATAAGATGTTTAGCGAGAATGAATGAAAACGATACGATGCTGAAACAAATATGTGCAAAAGAAGACGAATCGATAGAGGAATTAACACAACCAAAAGATTTCAACAAAAGGGTGCATTTAAAATACAACAAAATTTAAGTGGGCGACGACCAAACAAATAATAAGAACTTAAGAAACAGTTCATTTTTCTTTTCTCTTTTCTTTTTAAAATACCGGCAATATTAAGCTAACAGGAAGTATCAAACATAAATGTCTCTCAACAGTCCTTTCCTTCTTTCTCCTTTTCTGTTTCTTTCCTTTTCTTTTAACCGGACATTGGCCTAGCGGTTAGAGTGTTCGCCAATCCCAGGTCGAGTC
Source organism: Sepioteuthis lessoniana (assembly GCA_963585895.1). Lineage (NCBI taxonomy): Eukaryota > Metazoa > Mollusca > Cephalopoda > Myopsida > Loliginidae > Sepioteuthis > Sepioteuthis lessoniana. The sequence continues at coordinate 20,946,273 of OY757936.1, read as the reverse complement.
TGACCAAAGACTCAAAAAATGGTACTTGATGCCTCTTTGCTTAACACTCAGCATTATAAGGTACGGATAAAGGGTAAAGTAGAGCAATCCAGGGAAGGAGTAGCACCCTCCCCTACACCTTGGTGTAGTAGCTATCGAAAAGGGAGCCTTCGGGTTCCCCTCGACTATGGTCGCCAACTTTACTTTTGCTTTTCTTTTGCTTGAGTAAAAGTGTCTTTGTCGCCGGACTGATAATAGTAGTAGTGTTTATTCAATAAATTTAATTATTTAGGAAATAGAATCCTTTCAGTTTCTCTCTTTCCTTTTTGAATACATATAACTTTCCAATATTTAGGAATTGTAGAAAGAAAACAGTTTAAGTTGTTCTTATTTTTGACGAGTTTCAATGTTCAGATTTCTTTCTCTCTTTTTTCTTACGGAGTCGGCTGAGATCAGCGTGTTTCTCTCGCTGACTTCTGTCCAAAATTCAATTCTACTCTTTTTACGGCTGACTTTCCTCGGAGTCGGCTGAAAATCACCATGTCTTTCTAACGCTAGCTTCTGCCCCAAACTGAAGATTCTTCTTCAAATTTCTCCAACGTGTAATGGCATTTTGGCGCCAAGAGTCTATGAGCCAATCGTTTGACTTTCTTCTTCCACTAACCCGTCAGGTCACGCCAACTTGATTGACCTAGACTCCTTCCTTTGTTCAACAGAATACAGGTCACGGAGTGCAAGTATCTTGACCTTCTTTCTCCTATACTATTTTAACGGTCAGTCTTAGTGCCTGTTAATTCATATAAAAGGAAAGTAAGGGAATGGACTTCCCCTTCCCACTCTCTGTAGCATACCACGTCACATTTACTACGATTGTGCAGTCAAGCACATTAGACGAGGACTACCCCATAGATACATATAATCAGACTGTGACAGATAGATCGATAGATAGATAGCCGAAGGACACATCGGCCAAAACGTTGTGATTATAACAATAAAGACAAAGACACTTTGCCTAGTCGGTTGAGGCAGTAGAATTCACCGACTGCATCTCTGTAGAGCGATAAGACTCCCACCACTAAACAAGTATCGGCTGGGGCTGTAAAATACACCGACTGCTTTTCTGAGGAGGGGTAAGACTCCCCGAAAGAGTGTCCTGGATATGACACTAAACAATCTGCTGGCGAGTGTAACGAGTTTCCACCCATATTTTTAATTTTTCGAGATATGGACGGAGTCCTATGTGTGGGTTACTAAGACCACGGACGAATGAGGGTTTGAAGGTTAAGGAGGTCGACGTGATATGAAAGAACACGTGGGGTATTCTGAACTGGACAAACAATATAACGCGGAGTTGTTTTTTTTTCTTTATATATGTATCATTCATACATTTTTTTTCCTTTAAAAGAAAGCACAGCTGTGACAACAGACAAACAAAGAACAAAACGAATGCAACAAAAAAATATACAGAAATGTGGAGGACAATTCGCTCCCAATAGTGTCTGACTAGTTCCTTCCAATAAGACGAAGTTTTTTTTTTTCTTCTTTCACCGAAGAACAAGAGTCTCTCCTCTTCGTCTTTATGGATGTACAAATTTTAACCAAATAGGTTTTCCGCCGAAACTAGCTGATGATGAACAGCCTCAGAAATGTTTCTTTGGAACAGTCTTGATACGGACCTTTATTTAGGTTACGTATATTATTCTTGATAAAAATTTTGACAAACCTTTTTTTTTTTTATCTTTCCTCTCTTTTGTTAATTTTTTCTTTTTTTTCTTATATTCGTTAATCTCCTATTAACGAGTTGCAAGGCACCAGTTTTTTGTTTTCCTTTTCTTTTACGTTGAGCCTCAGGTTCTTACCCAAAGGAGCTAAATGCTTCTATATGCCATTTTGGGACTAGGATTTCCACTTTCACCGGAACCCGTGAAAAGGCAACCTTTCTCTTCCTTGGCGAAGCTCAAAACTAACTTTTTGGGTTTCGTTTCTTTTTGGCGGTAAAGCGACTTCCCTGCCTCGACCAGTGGCATGTCTTTTCCTTATTTGGGTCAAGACCTTTGTTCCTTCTCGGCTGCTTCTTCCACTGTTGCTAGGGCTCGAAGACTCGCCAATCGCCTTCCCCCACTTCCGATTCACATGGTAGTTCTTGCACTATAATCCTACCGTGGCCGGTGGCTGTAACACGAGGCTTCAGTAATACTAGAGCTTTCGGCAATGTGGAGCATCCATTCATTGCCATGGTTCCAAGGTCCACTCTAGCCCGGAGTAGTGGAACCTGTAGGATCCTGTCTATGGGTCAAAAAGAACTTGACTGTAGTTTCGAGAGTTTACTGTTTTTGCATTTAAACTGTGTAATTATGCTAAATTTAAATGCTCGAAATAAAACTGTTTTGACATCTATACTGCGTACTTATGCTAAACTGAATTACTTGAAATGGAGCAGTTTTTGACATTGAAACTGTACTTATGCTAAACTGAATTGTTTGAATTAAAACTGTTTGACTGAACTGAATAGTTTGAAATAGAAATGTCTTTATCAATTAAACTGTGTTAAACTCAATTCTTTGAAAAAGGAGCTGATTATTTGTATTAAAATGAATTTGGCGTTAAATAACCAACAAATGTTGATATGCCATAAAACCCAACCAACCAACCAACCAACCAAGAAAGACACTATTTCGAATATTCTAAATGGTAAAAAGACAGATTGACAGATATGATCAGACTGTCATAGATAGATATAATCAAATTGAGATAGATAAATAGATTAATATATTTTTTTTATTACCAGACTGTGATAGATAGATAGATAGATAGATAGATAGGAACAAATTGACTTAGTTTAACATTACCGGACGTTGTAGAAAGATGTTGACAAGAAAATAACGAATGAAAAGCCATACTTTCCCACTTTGTATGCCAGACTAAGAAAACTGATCCACAGTTCACAAACAAATAATTAATCGTTCATACGCACCCACGACAAATCGATATTCAAGGTTGCTATTGCGGGTTGAGGTCACAGAATAAGCCGGTGATCTCTGTATCAATTGCTTTGTTTCGGGCTCATAGGTCACGCTGAGTGAGTTTGAAGACGCCGAACCAGATAAATGTGTTTACAGTTTTCTCAGCAAGAAATTGGTGTTGTCCCAAGATCTTAATGTGGCCATTTAGAATGGGACGCCATTAAGGAAAGTGGTTATGAGATTAGTTAGGATGAGGTCATCGAGAGAAAGCAGGAGGTTCTTTAACGGGGGTGGGGGTTATAAAGGACTTCTCTGTTTAGGTGCGAAAATGTATCTACCGCAGCCTAAACAAAGAGTCATATAACATTTACTGGCCGACTTCGAAGATAAAAAAAAATCGATCAAGCCCCGACTATATATATATACCCAAAAGACCCACAGCATCCAAAAGGGAGGACACAAAACGCTCTCAGTAAGAGAAAGAGAACAAAACGAAAAAGAAAAGAAAGAAAG
>OY757936.1:20767818-20937818 GCA_963585895.1 Sepioteuthis lessoniana | reverse complement strand
ACCAACCCCGGTGAACCTCAAAATAAAAATAAAAGAAATCGAAAAGAAAAGTAAGTGTTTGAACCTTGCTGGAGAACAAAAATCTATTGAACTTGAAGGTAATTAGTCTGGCCAAAAGGGACTGGAAGACTTGCAAATAAGAGAAAAAAGTGGCGATCATCCAGTTTGTTGCATTATTAAGATCGGTCAGAATACTGAGAAGAGTCCTGGAGACCTGAGGAGATTTGCTATCACTTAAACTCCATTGAAAAACCATCAATTAACGTTGGTGGGAAAAACTCTTTAATGACTAAAACAAAAAAAGATAATGTTGTAGGATGGCGCAAAATAGATCATCCAATACCGGTCAATAAAACAGACCCACAATTGATTTGTAAAAATAAAAGAGCTTTAAATCTAGTTGATTTTGGCGTGCGAGCAGGACACACAGTGAAATTGAAGGACCTTGCCAGTGAACTGAAAAATTTTCTGGAACATGGTGGCAGTATTACCACTCATCACTGGAACCCTTGGAACAGTCCTCAAGAATCTGAAAAACAGAATAAGAGAAAGACTTGAAACCATCCAGACCACATTAGTCAAAACCCCGCTGATTAATTATACAATTACTCAGGTGAGTCAAAAGTTTTGCAATATTCTGGGACGTACTCGTTTATAAGTTGGTGACCGTAGTCGAGGACAACCAGAAGGGTCCCTTTTCATTAGCTACTACACTGAGGTGTAGGGGAGGGCGCTACTCCTTTCCCTGGATTGCTCCACCTTACCCTTGATACTTACCTTATATTCCTGACTGTTAAGCAAAGAGGTATCAAGTACCATTTTTAAAGTCTTTGGTATGACGCGACTTGGGATTGAACTCAGGTCTTCCGGACCATTGGCGAGCACTCTACCCACTAGACCAATGAGCCGATTTGACACATATAGAGAACCCTAACAGATAATGCATCGTTGGATTAGCGTGAGTTCGGGAATAATGACACCAAAGTGGGGAGGACTCCCCACTCCCCAGACCTCAAGAAGTAGTTCCTCACCCCTGTTTTCAATTCTAATGTTATACACAGGTTAATGAGTAATGGTCATCGATGTAGAAAATGGACATAGAGACACGGGTTCGAATCATGAATAAGGCTGTTTGCTATTCACTGAGCGTTAATTCTCCTAGGAGGGGTATGAATCTAACTATTTTCTCTCCTGCTAAAGGTTAATAGTAGGTCAGACTATGACAACTGGTTTGGAGAAAGACAACTCAATCTAAATTTATCAAATTCCGCTTAAATATTGAACTCATGTCATTTTTCTGCTCGTGGGTAATATATATATATATATATATATATATAGAATTAACTTAAATCGCGAGTCGAAAATCTTCTACTAAAGTTTCACCTTAACGGATCATCAGGAATCAGCCTAATTTCGAAAGTCGAAATTAGGCTTCCTGATGATCCGTTAAGGTGAAACTTTAGTAGAAGATTTTCGACTCGCGATTTAAGTTAATTCTATAATTGGTTCCATTGTATTGTGTTGAGCACTTTAGTAATTATAGCATTGCAGCATTCGCGGAGGGTTTTTTGGTTTTCTTTTGACCACTGACTGCGTACCCATTGATATTTTTCAAGGAGTCGAACGAGGTTGGCCTTTTCTTTCTTTTTTACCCAAAACCTTTTTTCTTTTTCCTCTGGGCGGTGATTCGAGGTACTTTTATCTCTTGTTCCTGACCAGGGTTTTTTTGTTTTTTTCGATACCGTGAATACTGGTAGATATTAGATTAGTAAATATATATATATATATATATATATATATATATATATGTATATATATACTCAGAACGAGGTATAATGTTTAAATGACAACTCCGGGTGCTGCGCGTTGTGTTGTAGTTAGCAAGCGAGACTGACTGACCAATGATAGGGAATAAGAGATTTAATGGGTGTCTCATACTTCTGGCCTTGTGTCAAAACAAAGCCATGTTTAGTAAACAACTAAACGGCAAAGTCTTCATCGTTGACCTCCTTAAAACTTACACTCTCACTTTTTTTTCTCTTGCTCAGTCGGCTGGGGCTGTAGAATACAGCGACTGCTTCTCTACAGTGGGGAAAGAACCCACCAACGAGGGTCCTATAGCCAAGTTGACTGGGGCTGTAGAGTACACCAACTGCTTCTCTGTTGAGGGGAAAGGACGTATCAACTAGAGTCCTGTGGCCCAGTCGGCTGGGGCTGTAGAACACAGACTGCTTCTCTGTAGAGGGGAAAGACTCCACCAATAAGTGTCCTGTGGCCTAGTTGGCTGGGGCTGAAGAATAAACCGACTGCTTCTCTATAGAGGAGAAAGACTCCACCAACACGGGTCATGTGGCCAAGTTGGCTGGGGCTGAAGAATAAACCGACTGCTTCTCTGTAGAGGGGAAAGACTCCACCAACAAGTGTCCTGTGGCCTAGTCAGCTGGGGCTGAAGAATATACCGATTGCTTCTCTGTAGAGGGGAAAATCCCCACCAGCAAATGTCCAGTGGCCTAGTTGGCTGGGGCTGAAGAATACACCGACTGCTTCTCTGTAGAGGGGAAAGACCACACTAAAAATTGTCCAGTGTTCTAGTTGGCTGGGGCTGAAGAATACACCGAATGCCTCTCTGAAGAGGGGTAAGATCCCACCAACGAATGACAACTAAATAATCTGATGGTGAGGCTCCAGTAATTTGGAAGCTTCATTGCTACCACTCCCATGTCGACTCTGGCACGGAGTGGTAGCACCTGATAGGGTCCTATTTATGGGTTGAATAGAACTGTTTTTACACTTAATTGTGAATTACCCAGTCGACCGAGGCTGTAAAATACCTCAACTACATCTCTACTGAGAGATAAGACCCCCCCCACCAACGAGTTACCAAGATATGAAACGGTTAAATAGAACTAAACTGTTTTTTTAATGCTAAACTGAATTATTTGTAATGGAACTGTTTTTGAAACTGAAACTGTGTACTTATGCTAAACTGGATCTTTTGACATTTAACAGGGTGCAAAAAAAAATATATTCCCATTAAAGTGAATTTTTTGAAAAAGAAGTTTTTATATGTTTAAAATGGATTTGGCATTAAATAACCTACAATGGTTGATGTGCCATAAAGCCAACTAAACTAAACTTTTTATTATACTCTTTATATTTTACTCTTTCTACATCCAGTTCTTTTTCTTTTTTCTCGTCTTTTTCGTCTTCTCCTTTTTCTCTCTCTCTCTTTCTCTCTTTCTTTTTTTTCTCTCTCTCTTCAACGTTCTTTCTTAATCTTTATTTGTCTTTTCATATTTCTCTCCCTTTCTATCTTTCTCTCTCTCTCTCTCTCTCTCTCTCTCTCTCTCTCTCTCTCTCTCTCTCTCTCCAATATTTTCTTTTTATTTTGCTCCATTTTCTTTTCATCTTCTCGTTTTCTCACTCTGTCTCTCTCTTTGTCTGTTTCAGTCTCTCTCACTCTTTCTCTCGCTTTCTCTTCCTCTCTCTCTCTCTCTCTCTCTTTATCTTTCTCTCCCCCTCCCTCCCTCTTAAAAATTCTTTTAAAATCTTATCTTGTCTTTTCATCTTTCTTTCTTTCTTTCTTTCTCTCGCCAATATTTTCTTTTTCTTTTACTTCAATTTCTTTTGGTATTTTTTTTTGTTCTTTCTTTCTTTCTTCAACATTTTTCTTTCATTTACTTTTTATTTTCCTTCCTGTTTCTCTCTCTCTCCCTCTCTCTCTCTCTCTCTCTCTCTCTCTCACACACACTCTCTTTTTCTCTCTCTTCATTTTCTTTTACTCTAATCACTTTTCATTTCTCTCTCTTTCTCTCGCTTACACTCTCTGCCTACCTCTTTCTCTTTCTAGGTCACCCATGTACCAGCCATAACTTCCTTTTGATTCTGGAGAGAAAGAGAGACAGAGACGAGAGTTTCATTTATTTACGAGATTTTCTTAATGCGAACAACTGGAGCGGGCTATGCTTTGTTTGTGGACGTGAATTGTGATAATATCAGTTGATTTTTACTGTACTTTTTTTTTAATATTCTATTTTATTCTCTTTTATTTTATCTAATTTTATTTTGGGGAATAGAAGATAGCTATCATAATTATAATTTTCCTATTGCATTTCTACTCTATCGATTAGTTGAAACTGTCCGGCAGGATTTGGTGGAGTCAAATTTCAATCAAATGCGGCCTAAAACTACGTCACGCAAGTAACCAAACAAAATTCGATTTAGAAATGATTACACAGTCCAACAAATAAACTTTTGGGGAGTTGCCAAGGCTATTCCAACGATTTGGGTGTATTTTGGAGACAAATTATATAAAAACGACATGATTTTACCAAATAAGTTTTTGGGATACTACGTTGATACTCCTCAAATCATGATCTTACTCCAAAAATTCACTCCCAGCTCAGTAATTGCCAAAATGCTTATTATTAAACCAAGGGGTAAAAAAACACTAAAATGTCAGACTTAAGAAATAGGCCAATGACTTGACGTATGTTGAGGAGTCCTTGTTGTCTTGTGGATAAAGTGCTGGACTACAACATCATAATCGCTTTACTTTGTTCTCTTACAGATTAATACACTTGTGTAACACTACGGTACCAAATATAATATGATGTAACGTTACCCCTTAGGTTTCAGTCGGACCCCGTGGTACCCTTACCGTTATAAGCATTGACGAACACAATCGTGGTTAGAGAATACAAAATGTTATTGCCGGTAGGCCGTTTATAGTTGTAGCCGATAACAGAAAGATAAAATAAGATCGCATCAGTAGATATCAATTTGCAGTCAGTGTCAAATGGCAAATACCCATGGGAAAGGTATGAACCCCCTTATCCTCCCAGGTATGGATTAAATAGTACCACTACTGTTCTTCTTAGAGTATAGCTTAAGCATTAAATAACCTATAAAGGTTGATATGCCATTGAACAAAGAAACCAAACCAACAAAACTTACACCTCGGTGTAGCAGCTTTTGAAAAGGGAACCTTCGGGTCGCACTCGACTACGGTCGGCCAACATATATATATATATATATATATATATATATATATATATATATATATATATATATATATATACTTACTTGTACTTGTACTTATATCGGCCTTCTCCCAGGTCGGGTTAAAACGGCTACCTCCCGAGCAATGCTCATTGAAAAAGATACTTTGCGATTTGATTGAGGGAAGGGTCCCAAGTCCTACCCGGAAAAACGTCCGGTTAGCCGAAGATTTAACACAGATGCATTGACAGGCCGCCGGTTGCCGGAACAGACACCTCCTGGATTTTCACCAGAGCCCCTTTAGCCAAGTGTTATATACTGACCCTCGACCGAGCCGTCAATCAAGAAATGCACTTGTGTAAATAAGCAGAAGACCAGCGGAAACAGGTGGACGTTAGACAATAATATAACCAGGTGCCCAGATGGTTCGAGTTAGCGGGAGACAGGATGGCGAAGTGAGAAACAGCTTGGTGACTGAGGGCTTTGAGGCCCACAGTGACCCACGGTTGAGCAACCCTAGCCGAGATGCGAAAGAAGTGCTGCTATGGTCAGGGAAGATCTTGGGTCAATATGGCAGTCCGTCCTTGTCTCCACTCATTTCTCACACACAACAAATATCACCTTTTCGAAAATAAAGAGTGAGAGATTTATATTTTTATAAAGAAGTGTATTCGTTCGATATTGAAGTCGTCATTACCGGTTAATGATGTTTCTGCATGTAAGTGTATATATTTGTATATGTACACGTTTAGTTGTATTATGGCTATACAACACAGGTTGCGGCCCTAATTGTGCTAGGTGCCTTACCAATCCGTTGAGGAGGAGTAGGACTTTAGGGTGGATATATATATATATATATATATATATATATGCAAATTTCATTAAACGTAATAGATATTTTATGCCTACATATTTTCTTCTGGATCCGTTCGAATTCCCGTATTACTTTTATCGTATTCGGGGGGAAGTGATTTAGGTATTGTCCATAGTTGAATGTATCCCTAGTACTTTCTGCCCGACTTTGGGCCATCATCAGGGGAGAATCTATTACAAAAGTGATGTAACTTTTGTTTTAGCCTATTACTACTGTGTAAGGGCGTCTTTGCCGTAGTAATATGCTAAAACAAAAGTTACATCACTTTTGTAATAGATCCTTCCCTGATGATGGCCCAAAGTCGGGCAGAAAGTACTAGGGATACAACTATAGACAAGACATAAATCAATTTCCCCCGAATACGATAAAAGTAATACGGGAATTCGAACGGATCCAGAAGAAAATATGTATTTGCATTAACGAAGAAATGCTGCCTAAATATATATATATATATATATATATATATATATCAGGGTTTGCCATTGAATAACCTACAATGGTTGATATGTCTTCAAACATCGACAAATCTCCCAGCCAAATCACAATTCTAGCCAAATTGGGAACCTTCCTCTCCTGTTTATTAATCTCAACAAAGAAGACTTAATACCTTACAACCAAACCGATTGTTATTCGACTTTATCTTCCCGATAATCAGCTTGTAATGTTTGGACCTAGATTTTTGGATCAATATATCACCGAATAGAAAGATCAAATAAATATGAATGTAAAAATAAATTAATTGTTTTTCTGACATGATTATCAGAAGAACAGTGGCCAGATTTAGTTGTGACTATTTTAACATAGACACAGATGTTTGGTAAAAGAAAAAGAAAATATAAAAACGCTTCAGATGTGAAATTGACTGTTCCCTCTATCGGTGATGACATCGGATAAATGAAATGAAATCCTGGGAGAAATAAATCCCTATATATATATATATATATATATATATATATATACAAATTTGCCAATGATTCAGGAGACCAGGGTTCAATCCCAGGTCGGGTCATACCAAAGACTTTAAAAATGGTACTTGATACCTCCTTGCTTAAAACTCAGCATTATTAGGTGCGTATCAAGGGTAGAGGGGAGCAATCCAGGAAATGGAGTAGCGCCCTCCCTTACACCACGGTGTAGTAGCTATAGAAAAGGGAGCCTTCGAGTCCCCCTCGACTATGGCCCCCAACTTTACTGATATATATATATATATATATATATATATATATATATACCCAGAATAAGTGTGTATTGTCATCTGATGAGGTCAAGATAATATTTCTTCGACGAAATGAATTTATAATGGAACTTAAACTGAGAGTGAGTTTTCTTTCAGTTACAATACATATATATATATATATATATATATATATATATATGTATTTATTGTCATCCACAGACAGACTGTTTCGTTGAATCATAACTTTTTAGTGTCGCTAGACAAGACACGTAGGACGCTTGAAGCTGCGATCGAAACCAGCCCAATTTACGTTAAACTTAGTATCATACCGCTCAGCCATCAAGCGAACCGCGTCAGCTCGGGAATTAAAAGGCTTTATGTAGTAGCTTTCGTTTGTTTACATTTTTTCCTTACCGGATACCAAAGTGCTCAATACATTTGTAACATAATTGAATTAAATAAAAAATGAATTTAAAAAAAAATGACATTTTACTAACGGCCAGGCCTATGCTCTTGTTGAAGTTAAAAAAGACAAGGGAAATTGGAAGTTTCAAAAAGGTCATGAACGCATATGCGGAGCCACGGGAAGCGGATGTCCTTCCCTCCGACAACAAACAGAAGTGAGGGGACGACTCGTGTTTTGGGGAAGTTGACGGTGAAACGTGACGATATAAAGACATACAGTTGAACACTAGCCATGAAGATGTAAGGAGACGAAAGTTTACGTGACCCAATTTCGGGGGTGCGCACTAAATTAGACGCATACAAGAGGAAATGAATGTTAGAAATACAACAGAAAATCATGAAGAAAATTCAACGGCTGTTTCTACTCTCTCTTTTTCACTTGGATAATTTGTTAGTGTTTGTCTAGCTAACGTGGTCGTCTCAATGTCCATACTCTCTTTCTTTCTCCCGGTGACTACCTACAAGTGGCAGTAGTGAATTAACCTTTGGCTAGGTAAACAGGGTTTTTACGTTTGTCAAGTTGTAAGTAGTAAGTAAAGTTGGCCACCGTAGTCGAGAGTGACCATAAGGCTCCCTTTTCAATAGCTACTACACCGAGGTGTAGGGGAGGACGTTACTCCTTTCACTGGATTGCTCCACTTTATCCTTGATACGTATCTTATATTGTTGAGTGTTAAGCAATGAGGTATCATTTTTAAAGTATTGAACCCAGGTCTCCGGAACCATTAGCGAACACTCTACCGACTAGACCAATAAGCTGGTTTACCTACACCTTTGGGTAGTTAAACAGGGTTTTTTACGTTTGTCAACTTTTACCGTAGAAGGGTTTAAATTCTGTTTGTTACCGCAACGGTACACATTATGAAAATGTAAAAATCGAAAATCCCCACATACCAGCAGTCGATGACCTGGACACCAGAATTGGTACGCGTAACATTTTCAGTTGGGCAGCTCTAGACGGCATCCAGTGTCCGCATATAACTGATGAATGTAAGTTGGCCAACATTGGTGTATCTATGTAAAGGATTCCATTGAAGAAAGACGTTACTGCTTCCCGAGCAGTACCCGTCATATTTGAATACTTTGTGAGATGGGATGTAAGTGGTCGAACAGCAACTTTTTTGTAGAGTGCTGCTCCCAAGATTTATTCAAAGAGAATGCAGCATCATTGCCTACATCTTTTCTAGCTTTTTTTCCAAGCATGTTTGTTGAAGTCCAACTGGTGCAACCATATGTTAGAATCGATATGGAAAAATTCCAGTTTTATCTTATATAACCACTTGACAAATCTAGAATGCAATCTAATTGCGAGACATGTTAAAAAAGTATCGTGACAGTGGCTGTATTTAGCAAGACAGAAATAAGCAATGAATGAAACGTTCATTTTCCATAGAATACGAGGTTTTCGCAAAAAGTATCGATACTGAAGCTCTATTTACCGAGAGTTTGTTTAGCGTCATATTGGGTAGGTGACTCAGAATTTGATCATTTCTGAGGGGGTCGTTCTGATGAGGGGAGTATGATGTTGAAAGACCCGAAACTCCCCAATGACCCGAAACTCCCCAATGACCCAGAAGATTAAAACATCACTGACGACACCTACTGTCACCGGTTTAAGCGCGTGTATTCAAGGTATAGTCAAAAATGAACAATGAATGAAACGTTAATTTTCTTTCAAAATACATGGTGTTTCAAAAAAATATCGAGACTGTGGCTGCATTTACCAAGATAGAAATAAATAATGAATGAAACATTCATTTTCCATAGAATACGAGGTTTTCTCAAAAATATTGATACTGAAGCTCTATTTACCTAGTCAAAAATGAACAATGAATGGAACGTTAATTTTCTTTAAAAATACGTGGTGTTTCAAAAAATATCGAGACTGTGGCTGCATTTACCAAGATAGAAATAAACAATGAATGAAACGTTCATTTTCCATAGAATACGAAGTTTTCCCAAAAATATTGATACTGAAGTTCTATTTACCTAGTCAAAAACGAACAATGAATAAAACGTTAATTTTCTTTCAAAATATGAGTTGCGTCAAAAAAAGGATCAATATCGAAGTGGCATTTACCAAGACAGAAAGGAAAGATTAATTAAAAGCTTTCTTCAATGTACCTGCTCATGGCATTAAAAGCGCTTATTCCAACGAGTTTCCATTAGTCGAATGGAGCTGAGAAAGTCTTGTTTTATTGTAATGTGAGGGTGTCTAGTCGCATTTTAATAGCTTCTATGTCGTCAAATTTAGGCCTTATCATAAATTTTTACATTATCTTATCTAGAAAAAAAAAATGAAGTAAAACATATCTTTATTAAAAACAAAATGTTCATAAAATCTCAACACAGAGATAGCTATGGACGTAGATAGAAAGGAAAATATACATGGCGATCGATATAGAAATTGATATAAAGTACATCGATATATATATATATATATATATAAAGACAGAGAGACAGAGAGACAGAAAGAGAGAGAGAGACAGAGAGATAGAGAGAGAGAGAAAGAGGGAGTGAGAGAAAGAGAGAGATAAACGCTCGAAAATATAAAAACACGGTTATAGGTACGTATAAAACATGGTTATACACACACACATAGGCAAACACACTCACACACTCCCCCCACACAAACACACACACACACACATACGCACACACACACACACACATATATATATATATATATTAGAAAATTTTAATAGCATTAAAAAACCCTCCAATATACCTAAGATATGCTGATGATATCCCTATTACTGTCAAAATTATCAACGAAATCAACACTACAATACACCTTCCAAAACAATTCAGTTCTTGACTTTACTCATAAACTAAACAAACGCAATAAAATTTCCTTTTTAAATGTTCTCATTGATACTAACAACAATAATACCTTCACTACCTCGACTTACAAAAAACTCTCTGATTATTACCCCTTTAAAAGTCAATGCCCCTTCAAATATAAAAAAGCAATTATTGATAACCTGATATCCCGTGATAAACTGATTTCCTACTCCAAAACAATATTTTATAAAGAGGTAGAAAATATAAAACAGGCTCCCATCAATAATGGGTTTCCTAACTATATTGTTCATGAACAAATTTGACGTATGATTAAAAATTATAACCAACAAAATAAATTCTGTAGGAAGATTTATCAACCAATTCCCGCCGAATATCATAAGATCAATACGGCAATTCGAAAGGATTAACAAAAAATATGTAGACAAAAAATGTCTATTATGTTCAATCAAATATGTATCATTGAAGAAATGCTGCTAATATATATATATATATATATATATATATATATATATATATATATATATGTCATCGTTCGTATCAATCGAACAACAACCATTTTTTATATTCATCACGGTGCTTTTATATCTCTCATTCAATACAAATATATGTATAAGTATATATATTGAGAGAGAGAGAGAGAGAGAGAGAGAGAGAGAGAGAGAGAGAGAGATTGATCTAAAAGCACGCTAATAGATATAAAATGCGGCCGTATATATATATATATATATATATTCAGGACGATATATATATATATATATATATATATATATATAAATTGATAACGACAACCCAAGTAGAAGGAGAGATTTATTGAGGTCGACATTATAGCGTTTCAATTCTACTGAACCATCTTCAGGGCCATGAGGGGTGATATTAGCGATTTTTAGTCAATGATGGATATTTAAAAATGCAAAATACAAAAACCTAGGGGAAAACTTGTATGATAAGAAAAAGTTGTCCGTTTAATTGGTGAATCAGCGTTTGTTGTTTTAAATTACGACATTTGCGGCGGTATATATATATATATATATATATATATATATATATATATATATATATATATACCGCCGCATTTTATATTTATTACCGTGCTTTAATATTAATCTCTCAAAATATTAATATATATATATATATATATATATATACATGTATAATAAATGTATATTTGTAAAATAAGAAAAAGTTGGCCGTTTAATTGGTGAATCAGCGTTTGTTGTTTTAAATTACATCATTTGCAGCGGTAGATATGTATATATATAAGTATATATATACCACCGCATTTTATATTTATTACTGTGCTTTAATATTAATGTCTCAAAATATTAATATATATATATATATGTATATATATATATATACATGTATGTGTGTGTGTGTGTGTATATACACACAAAGGGAGAGAGATAGACAGACACACAGAGAAAGATAAGCAAGGGTGAGCGAGAGAAAGAAAGAAATAGAGAAAGAAAGAGAGAAAGAGATATATATGAACATGGATAACTGCGGCTACATATCAACAAAAATGTCTTATGAAGATGGCTACTGTTACGTTTTGGCTGAAATTAAAACGTGTGTTATTCAGAAATAAGTTTTGGTAGTATTTTACCGCAATATGACATCATACAGAAGATAACCTGGGGGCCTACGAAGAAATAGTGATCCCACTTCAAAGCAATCGAACGTTAATTGCAAAAAGGCAAAGCGCCGCGAACGCGGCATTAATGCTCGAAGTAGTGATGTTTATAATCAACTAGCGGCTAACCACGTCCTCCCAAACGACAATTCAGCTCTCTTCGAGAAGACAACGCCAAAGGATTCTGCTGTAATCTCATTAACCAACATTTATTTGTTAGCTTTTATTTATTTTTACGCTTGGAATTTGATTAGAAGGTAGAGGAAAATGGCGGAGGCGTATTTCGGCAGGAAACTAGGCAGAATGGAAAAGATAGCTTTTTTTTTGGCGGGAAATTGCATAAAAGATGCGGGGAGTTAATTGTTAAAGAAAAGTTCGTGAAGATTTGTGATATATATAAACAGAGAGATAGAGATTGAAATAGACAGAGATAAAGGGGGAGGGACAAAGAGGGAACGAGGGAAAGAAAGAGAGAGAGAGAGAGAGAGAGAGAGAGAGTGAGAGAGAGGCGGGTGTCCGTACTGGTTGACCTAAGGAGCAGCAGCATGAAACTCAGGGTCAGATGTTTATATCCTGTTTTTTGTTGTTAGTACTATTCACTTTTATTATATATATATATATATATATATATATATATATATATACATATATATATATATTATTTGTTTGTTTGTATGTGTTTTATGGCATATCAACCTTTCTACTTTATTCAATGCCAAATCCACTTTTACACAAAAATTCTTCTATTTCAAACACTTTAGTTTAACAAAAGTATACAGTTTACCAAATACATTTTAATTTCAAACTATTCAGTTTAGTCAAACAGTCCTAATCAAACAATTCAGTTTAATATAAGATTAGTTTTTGTTTACACAAAGTTAAATCTCAAAACAGTTCAATTTCAAACGATTCAGTTTAGCGTAAGTATAGTTTCAATTTAAAAAAAATGTTCTATTTCATAAAATTCAGTTTAGCATACAAAAATAGTTTCATTTCAAACAACTGAGTTTAGCAAAAATTCGCAGTTTAAATGTTAAAACAGTTATATTTCTAGCAATTCAGTTTAACATAAGTATGCAGTTAAAATGTCAAAACACTTCCATTTTGAACAATTCATTTTAGCGTAAGTACGCAGTTTAGTTCTATTTAACCCACAGATAGAACACGCTAATGTACTACTACTCCGGGCTTGCGAACGATCACAATGAAGGGCTACTCTGCATTCCCCAAAGCTCCAGCAGTACTTGAACCAAAACATCAGATTGTTTAGTGTCATATCCAGGACACGCACTTGGTGGGGGATCTTACCTCTTTTCTGAGAGGTAACCGACTGGGCAATATATATATATATATATATATATATATATATTTAAAAAAAACCGGCTCATTGCCAAGTGGTTAGAGTGTTCGCCAATGTTTCGGGAGACTTAGGTTCAATCCCAGGTCGCGTCATACCAATGACTTTAAAAATGGTACTTGATACCTCCTTGCTTACCACTCAGCAATATAAGGTAGGTATCTTCTGGTCAAAATGTATTCAGTTGACGTTGACTTTCATATATGTCGATACTGCTGTATGGATGCACCACCTGGACGCTGAGAAAACGGCTCGAGAAAAAGCTGGACAGCAATTACACAAGAATGTCGCGAGCAATATTAAATAAATCCTGGCGGCAACACCCCACAAGGCACCAACTATACGGCCGCCTGCCTCCCATCACGAAAACTATCCAAGTTAGACGATGCAGTCACGCAGGACACTGCTAGAGAAGCAGGGACGAGCTCATAAGTAATGTACTCCTATGGACCCCCACATATGGCCGAGCAAAAGCAGGACGACCAGCTAGAACATACATACAGCAGCATACATACATTTTTGGCCCTGTCGGCTGAGAGTAAGACCGCTCCTCAACGAATGTTCGGTATATGACAGTTAAAATCTGATGGTGAGGTTTTAGTAATGCTAGAGCTTTAGAAAATCCTGACTACCTCTTCATTGCCATCGCTCTCTCGCCCAATCTTGACCGGAGTGATAGCGCCTTATAGGTTCCAATCTATAGGTCAAATAGAACTAAACTCTGAACATTTGCTAAACTGAATTATTTGAAATAGAACTGCTTTTACATTCAAACAACGTACTCATGCTAAACTGAATTGTTTGAAATAGAATTCTTTTTTCTTTTCACTCTGTGTATTGCCCAGTCGGTTGGGACTGTAGAATACACCGACTGCATCTCTGCAGAGGCGTAAGACCCCACACCGACGAATGTCCTTGTATTGATATCAAACAATCTGATGTTGGGGTTCCAGTAATACAGGAGATTTGGAAAATGTGGAGTACCCCTTCATTGCCATCACTTCCAGGTCCACTCTGGTTCGGTGATGTAGCGCCTAATAGAGTCATATCTATGAGTCAAATCGAACTTAAACTGTGTACTTACGCCAGACTGAATTGTTTGTAATGGAACTGTTTTCTACATTGAAACAGTATACTTAGGCAAAACTGAATTGTTTGAAATAGAACTGTTTTTAAATAGAAATAAACTATGTACTCACGCTTAACTAAATTGTTTGAAAAAGTACTGTTTTTGACTTTGTTTTGACACTTAACTGAACTGTTTTAAGATTTAACAGTTAACAAAAACTATATTATATAAAACTGAATTGTTTGAAGATTAATTCGTCGTGAAATATCCGAAAAGAGTTGATACGCCGTAAAACAACCAACCAACCAACCAACCAATCAAGAGTATATTTTTTGCAAGAAATAGGCGCACGAGCTCATTTTAAAATTCTTTGAGATATTTCGCAAACAAAAATATTTGACTGGTCACGAAAAATTTATAGGATCAAAACCCTATATAATTTAAGAAATTTTTTTTCGCAAGATTGTAAAAAATATTTTTTAAACCAATTAGAATCATAGATTAATCAACTTTTTGAAAATTTGATTTTGAACCTACCTCAATTTTATAGATACTCGAAGAAATAAATATTTCTGCTGTATGTATCAAAGAATTATCCCGTAACCTACACAAACACTTTTTGATTTGTTTCTTTTGAGTGAAAATTTAAACATTTTTTCTATCGTGAATATATTTTATTTCAACATTGCTTAATCATCTTAAATTGAACGAATATGATATTATTTACACCACGGTCAATTAGTAAATACAGCCCCCCTGTTTATATTACTACACAGATTTCTAACCGACCGGGGCAATATAAGCAAAATAATTATCCATTCATGACTGCATATGCGATCAGCCTAAAAGAATGAACAGATCATATAATATAAACAAGGTAGAATTTTATCCAACTTTTTTTTTTATTCCTTTAAACATTAACATGCATATTTACACTTTGTCTTTTACAAATCCACGAATAATGAACTGCTCTGAATTACTTGGTTTTGTGATTTTCAACTGTTTGATACAGAGAACTGAATTTTTCTTTGGAAACGAGTCATTACGACTTCACGAGATCAGATTTTTCCAAAAAAAAAAAAGAAAATATCGATACTTTTTTTCTATTAGTATGATATCCACTAGAACAAACAAAGGCAACACGTTTGTTAATGTTGTAAGTGACTCACCTATGACCAGAATAATGGACTTACTTAAAGGGTATATTAATCAAGAACTAAGCTGGTAGAGCGGAGAGCAGCAGCTGTAGTAAGAACCTTGCCCGTCTTCGTGTACGGTGAACCAAGGAAACCCTCCTCAGAGACTTGGATACATTTGTGTGGCACCTCATATCTCCGTGTTGAGTTATTTATTTATTGACCCTTAATAATCGGTCATAACAGTTAACCATTTTTGTTAAACCAAATATCACGAGAAATATAAAAATTCAATGTGGAAATGCAATTAATTATACGTTCGCAAATTTCCCAAACAGCGTCTATAACCAAAAGAGGCCTAATAGGCGATGGAAAATCTTAAAAGCAAGGTACCTCACAGCCATCTATAATACATTAATAATTAAAAGACATGTAAATATGCATTTTTATGTTGAAAGGAATATAAATAACGTCAGATAAATTCTACCAACATGATATTTTATCTGTTCAATTTTTAAGTTAATTTGTGGAGGAATGAATATTTCTCTAGGATGTAAATCCGAGTGCCAGTTCCACAATATACAAAACAATTTCTATAAACAAACGTAGACGAAAGAAAATTGACAAAAACAAGAATGTTAAAAAACAAACAATTTTACTTTATCACAACTGGATAAATAACAAATTAAAAGGGTGTAATTTTCATAAATTTTGCTATGCATAGAGGTATGTGTGTGTGGGTGTGAAAACAAGAATATTTTTAGACAAGAATAGCAGAAAGAACGAGAGAGGTCAACACGTACTTACATATATGTGCATGTGTGCTGGTATGTGTGAGTTCTTGTATGTCTAAGTCACTTTTGGGCATTCAAGCCCACTGTTGGCGTGTTAGTGTATTTGAGTGCATCTGACTTTTTCCTCCACGTGTGTCCTCAGTGACCGCCTGTGTGTCGCCTCTGGGTGCCCCTCCTCGTTTGAACTAAAAAAATTCTGGGTTCTTATACTCTTTGAGGGGATCGGAATAATAGGTTTTAAATTTACGCAGGTAGATTTTATTTTGGGTCAACTAAAGTTCAAATGTGCGGACATATGAGTAAACACAACTTGTGACTTGATCTAACCAATGAGAACCATAGAAATTACTTATGTATTGAGTCGCCTATTTTTTGGTTCTGTGAAAATCTTTCGGCAATTTCGTGTTTGAACCGTTTTTTCGAGAATGTTCTAATCTCTGTGTTTGCTGATTAGCTTCAAAATATTCTAAGTAAGTGAGGTTTTGATCCTTTTTTTCCTAGAATATTCTAATTTACGTTTTCTTAGCTAATTCAATTAAAAATAAAAAAAAGTGGGGTTCCTATGAATTCTCTTTTTAGGTTATTTTATATGCAGTCATGCAGGGATTATTATTTTTGGTTATATTACTGTTAGAATTCAGCTTAGTAATGTAACATGCATAGCCATATTTACTAATAGGCCATTGGTTGGTTGGTTGGATTTTATGGCATATCAACCTTTATAGGTTTTTTAACACCAAATCCATTTTTATGTAAATAATCAGTTCTATTTCAAACAATTCAGTTTAGCATCAGTGCACCGTTTAATTGTCAAAAACACTTCAATTTCAAACTATTCAGTTTACTCAAACAGTTTCAATTCAGCTAATTCAGTTAAGCGTAAGTATAGATTTTGTTTACACAGTAAATTGTCAAAACTGTTCTATATAAAACAATTCAGTTTGGTTTAAATACAGTTTCAATGTCAAAGACAGTTCTATTTCAAACAATTCAGTTTAACATAAGCACGCAGTTTAAAGGTAAGTACAGTTTAATTGTCAAAAACATTTCTTTTTCAAGCTATTCAGTTTAGCATAAGTACGCCGTTTGTTCTATTTAACCCATAGATATGGCCCTATCTGGTGCTACCGTACCGGGCCAGAATGGACCTGGGAGCAATGGCAATGAAAGGGTACTCCCCATACCCCAAAGCCCCATCATTACTGGAACCTCACCATCAGGTTGTTTAGTGTCATATCCAGGACACTCATCAGGTGGGGTGTAAGACCCCTCTGCAGAGGTGCAATCAGTGTATTCTATAGCCCCAACTAATTGGCCGTGTTTTGCACAGATATTCATACAGTTATTAAGATTTCTTTGTGTAATATAATGGCTGGGGGATTTCGTTTGATATATCTTGCCTTTGAGTTTAGTTAGGCTGAGAACCTTTCGGCTCAGTGCATAGGTTAGTTAAGTATAAACATGAACGCAGGTGTTTACGTGTGCGCGCGGAGCAGACGTTTCATTCAGGGATGTCACAATAAAAATCCCAGATAGGGGTGTGACCAGGGATGTGAGTGACGTCACGCACCGGAAGCGTGGGTTGAGATTTGAGAAAAGTCAGTGAGTTGAGTTTTGCCTCGGAAGAAGACGGTTGACTTTCGCTTGCTCGTCGAGGCCTGGCGGCAGGTTTCACACATGTTTTGGGGCAGATAGTCTCCTTTTCTCTCCTTATGTCGAGAAACCTTTTAACTAATAAAAAATTTTCGTAGCTGAAGTAAGAAGTCAAGTAATAAAAAAGTCTAAGAAGTCAAGTAATAAAAAAGTAATAAAAAAGTTTCGTAGCTGAACTAAGAAGTCAAGTGTTTTTCGTGCTTCGGGATTCATATGCTATCATATATGGACATTATGAATATTTCACATATCCGTATCATGGGTACGCTACATTTGTTTGCAAATTAAATGTTCTTTTGCAGATGCGTTCAAGTTTAACGCATAAATATATATTCTATCTTTCTTAGTGACACATTCACATACAGATATTTTACATTCACCATAATATATTGTAGTCGAAAGAAAATTTCGTATTTTGGTTTGGTTTGCAATTTAATTCGACATTTAATTTCACCCAATCAGGATGAACTTGCCTATTCATTCCGGACCTCCTTTTCCCCGGGCAGCAGAAATTGGGTAAGCTGCCAAATACATTCTTTCTAGCTGGACAACGCCGCCCAGTGCAGACGTCCCACTGGGGGCTCTTGAATAGTAGCAGCAGCAGCATGGACACATGAGGGAACCTATCTAATTTATGGATTCCTTGCAAGGAATCCCAGTTGAATATAAATTAGATACATTCAATACGACACAACAGGAACAACTTTATGTCACCCCCAAAATTAGCTATGTCAACGCAATGCTTTTATTCCGCTCTCGACACCTAGCTCTCAATTCACCTCTGGGCCACTTAAATGGAGACCAACGCACGCCTCTCCACCAGACGCACAAAATTCACAGTGACTCCAAAGTTCATTTCCTTCAACGGCAACATGGCTTTCGCTAAGCTACGGCGAACACAATCTCGTACGTCCGACGACACACGCTGTCATCTCAACCTTCTCAACTTCTCATAACTCCATTTCGTCTCCTTACTCACAATCTTACTCACCACGAGTCTTGCAGCACAAACACAAACTACATTTTCAATGCTGCAAAGAAAATCTATTAATAAAAACATTTCGACTATTGGCATCTTACTTCGTCACCTTTCCTTTATTACCTTACAAACTTAGCGAGGACACACAACAACGTAAACACACACACGCGTCACAACTTTTCCTCGCCCAACAATAACAAAATATCTTCTCGCCAAAAACACGTAACTAAAACCCTCGCTAACTACAAACTTCCCTTCTCTCGCTAACAACAAAACCTCCGGCTAAAATACTAATTAGATTAAGACTTAATTGTTTTGTGGGGTGTTGCTTCCAGGATTTGTTTACTATAAATCATAAAGACGGTTCTGAGTCAGGACCTTCCTGATGATCCGTTTAATCGAAACATGGGTTGATTTGTTTTAACTCTGACGGTATTCATATATACAGCGTCTTTTTTTTTTTTTGACAGCACATTAACCTTCGAGGGTTTTTTTATGCTAAAACTAAACTTGTAGAACAGCTGTAAGGATATTTGTCCGAAACTTAACTTAATCGTTCAAATGGAATTCGAACTCGCTTTTTTCCAAGCTATATATATATATATATATATATATATATATATATATTAATTAAATCGCGAGACGGGACTATCCTACTACAGTTTCGCCTAAAACGGCTCCTCAGGGTATCTAGCATCGATGAAGTTGGCCTTTTCTTTTCTTTTTTCCTGAAATGTTTTTTTTCTTTTTTCCCCATGCAGTGATCCGAGATATTGTTATCTCTAAATTCTGGAGTTCTTTTTTTCTTTTTCCTGGTAACCGTTTAATGCTGGTAGATAGTAGGTTAGTAAGTAGATAGATAGATAGATACTCATGTGTGAGCGAGTGAGTGAGTGAGATAAGGAGAGGAGAGAAAAGTGAGACATAAACACACACACACACACACACACAAACTGACCAGGTTATGTCGGATCTAAGTAATGTCTACAACGTCTCTGATATTCTGTTTCCTTTAAACTGCCCACTCCAACGTCTCTACTCTGGCCAAACTGCCTATGTCCTCGTCCAAAGTAATTAACTGCCGGTCAGTGTGGGTCACTAATTCATTTCTAATATCTTCAAATATTTCAACGGCCGCGAGAAAACCTGACGCCAAGAGTCCTCCAAGCAAAGCCACCGGAGCCCAAGGGAAATTTCTACCGGTTGAGGGCATATCAACCGAAGTACAATTTACGCCGGGAGATGGAGTTCTATTTAATACGAATGAAAATCGCTTGTAATATACTGAACAGTTTTTTAACAATCGATAGGACCTTAACAGGTAACACAAAATCGGATTCAGAGTTGACCTGGGAGTAATGGTGATGAAATGGTACTTCACATTGATCAAACTCTAAGACTAAATAAAGCTTCACCATCAGAAGGAGTTTCAGTCTGACTCAAAACACACACACACACACAGAGAATATTTTTCTATCTAAACGTTGAAATAGTCCCATGAAATTCAAAATAACGTAGTTACAGTATCCATGAATTTAATAATGTCTTTGCCTTAATAGCATCTTGCAGTTTTTTGAGTAAAATCTTTTCGTATTGGAATTTCTTGTATGGTATATATATATATATATAGTAGTGTCTGTGATTATGAGTTTCATGCATTTTTCAATCGTCGAATATATGAGTAATATCATCATGCACTTTATAGTGTAAAGTCATTCCGGATTTGAATTTCTTGTATTATATATATATATATATATATATATATATTCTTTAAGAAAAACAACAAAACCGGTCACATAGGATTATAAATTTATTTCCATCCGCAGTTTAAATGTAAGTACCGTTTCAGTTTAACATAAGCTTGCAGTTTAAATGTAAGTACTGTTTAATCGTCAAAAACGTTTACTATTTCAAGCTATTCAGTTTAATCAAACAATTCAGTTTAGCTTAAGTATGCCGTTAATTCTATTTAACCCATAGATAGGGAACTATCAGGTGCTACCACTCCGGGCCAGAGTGGACCTGGGAGCGATGGCAATGAAGGGGTGCTCCGTATTTCCCAAAGCCCCAGCATTACAGGAACCTCACCGTCAGATTGTTTGGTGTCATATCTAGGACACTCATTGAGGGTTTTACCCCTCTGCAGAAGTGAAGTCAGTGTATTCTACAGCTAATACTGGGAAACTATATATATATACACACGCTATATCCAAAACTATTTGGCCACCTTCAACAATTTTTATTTCTCATTTTAAAAGTGTTATTTTTAATGAAACGAGCATCGTGACGGTTTTATTTACAATACTTAGTGCAAGTTTTCCTGAGCCACGTTAATCATAAAAAATAATGTAATGTTGGCGAACGTACTCGGGGGTGACCCAAAGGCCACCTTTTCGATTGCTACAATATCAAGGTATGGGGAAGGGCGCTACTCCTTTCCCATGGATTGCTCCACTTTACCCTTGATACGTGTTTTTTTCTTATGTGCTTCGGACCAGTACCATATTTCTGATATATTATTATTTCATCAAAGAGTTCAGGTCTGTGCGGACACATGATATGTCCTAATAGACCAATGGATGATAAAGAGAGAGAGAGATGATGATGATCATCATCATCATACAAGACAATATTGTCGAAATATCTCTAGTAATAATTGATTGAAGAAAAACATTATCAATATTATCAGAATTAACAGAATTCTACATTAAAAGTTACACACTTTTATAACGTAATTGAACGGCTCATAGAAAATTGAGATTGAAAAATAAAAAATGAAAAAACAAAACAAAGCATTTTACTTACGGCCAGGCCTAGGCTCTTGCTGAAGTTAAAAAAGACAAGAGAAACTCGAAGTTCCAAAAAGTTCATGAACGCATATGCGGAGCCAGGGGAGGCGGATGTTCTCCTCTCCAACACCGAGCAGAAGTGACAGGATGACTCGTGTTTTTGGTGAGTTGATGGTGAAACGTGATGAGATAAAGATATACAGTTGAACACCAGCCACGTAGATATAAGGAGACGAAAGTTTACGAGACACAATTATGGGGGTGCGCACTAAAGGGGAGAATTAGACTTGACGCAAACGAGTAGAAAAACATGTTAGAAATACAACAGAAAACCATGAAGAAAATTCAATGTCTGTGTCTACTCTCTCTTTCTCACTAGGATATGTTGTTCATCTTCGTCTAGCTAACGCGGTCGTCTAAATTTCCATACTCTCTTTCTTTCTCCCGGCGACTACCTACAAGTGGTAGGAGTGAATTAACCTTTGGGTAGGTAAACAGGTTTTTTTACGTTTGTCAATTTGTAAGTAGTAAGTAAAGTTGGCCACCGTAGTCGAGGGTGACGAGAGGGCTTCGTTTTCAATAGCTATAACACCAAGATGTTGGGGATGACGCTACACCTTTCCCTGGATTGCTCCATTTTAACCTTGATCTGCGCCGTATAATACTGAGTGTTAAGTAAGGAGGCATCAAGTACCATTTTTGAGTCTTTGGTATGACTCGACCTGGGATTGGACCCAGGTGTCCAAGACCATTGGCGAACACTAAACAAAACTAAACAAAACAAAAAACACACGCACAGATTTTCTTAAACTTTTGACTCGTCAAAATGACCTCCTTGTGCTGCAATCCCTGTTTCACACATACTCGGCATTCTTTCTACCGAAATCTGGAGGTAGACTGAAGGTCTACCTGCATTGCCAGAAATGAAACTCACTTGTGGGTTGATTAACTCCGACTTTACTGTCATGTTCATCCCACACCATTTCAATGAGATTTATGTCGCCTGACTGTGCTGGTCAAAACTTCAGTTGAAGGATGTGTTGTTCCTCTTTGGTTTTAGTGTACCTGTGTCAGAGTGTACTAATAAGCTTTGGGTCATTATCTTGCATGAGTATAAATCCTTGAGCCACAAACCGAATTCCAGAGGTTGCTTGGTTGGTTGGTTGGGTTTTATGGCATATCAACCTTTCTAGGTTATTTAACGCTACATCCATCTTTATTCAAATAGTCAGTTCTTTTTTTTTTAAAAATCAGTTTAGTGCGAGACCACAGTTTAATTGTCAAAAACATTTCTATTTCAAACTATTCAGTTTATTAAAACAGTTCTAATTCAGTTAATTCAGTTTACTCTAAGTATAGATTTTGTTTACACAGTAAAATGTCAAAACAGTTCTATATCAAACAATTCAGCTTAGTGTAAGTACAGTTTCAATATCAAAAATAGTTTCATTTCAAACGATCCAGTTTAGCATAAGTACACAGTACGAATGTAAGTACACAGTTTAATTGCCAAAAAAACATTTCTGTTTCAAGCTATTCTGTTTTGTCCAACAGTTCGAATTCAAACAATTAAGTTTTAGCATAAGAAGTCTGTTAGTTCTATTTGACCCACTAATAGGACCCTATCAGGTGCTACCACTCCGGCTCAGAGTGGACCAGGGAGCAATGACAATGAAGGGGTGCTCTGCATTCCCCAAAGCTCCTGCATCACTGGAACCTCACCTTCTGATTGTTTAGTGTTATATCCAGGAACTCATTCGGGGGTTATTACCCCTCTGTAGTGGTGTAGTCGGTGTATTCTACAGCACCAGTCAACTGGGCAACATTCCAGATATAATTGTGTGATTTTGCTGTATACTGTGATAGCGGATCTGATTCAATTTCACCTCGTACAAACTCGACAACTTTGCAATTGGCAAACCACCCCATACGATAGCAGAGTCTCTTCCATGTTTGATGGTTGTTGTGATACAGTGGGTAGCAGTTCTTTCCCTCACAATTTTCGCACGTATACCCTCCTATTTGACAGAAAGATTTTGTGTTCTGGTTAGTGAACACAAGTAGTAGTAATAATAAGACAAACCACGATATGTGAGGAAAAATAGTTATATTTACAGGAAAGAGTATTTACAAGAGAGAGACTGTTAGTAATAAGAACATAGGATTAGTGAGAGAGTCATGATATACTTCAACAATAGGAACGGCTCTTCTGGTCTGACTTGTAGGCTTATTCTTAGACTGATCTCCGCTACTGCCATATATGGCAGATGGAAGAGCTCATTATGCTGAAAAGGTAGGTGATACCCAACATAGGCTTATTCACAGACTGATCTCCGCTACTGCCATATATGGCAGATGGAACAGTTCATTATGCTGAAAAGATAGGTGATACCCAATAGATTTCGAATTTGATTCGTTAATCCAAACGATTTTATTCTAGAGCTCTGTACTCCAGTCTTTGTGCGCCTTGGTCCACTGGAGCCTTTTGACATTGCTTTGCTTTCTCATAAGGGGTTTATTGACAGCAATTCTGCCATATAGGACTGCTTCACAGTCCTTCTCCTTACAGATAATGTTGATACATTTCATTGGTTCAGTTGTGCAGTAATGTTTGGAACAGAGAACTTTCTGTTACGCGAGCTGGTGTCTCTGTTGAAATTTTCTTCTGCTCATGTTGTTTTTAGTCGATCAGCTCTCCTTTTGGTCTCGTTTTCTCATTTCCTGATGTCTCCAAACAATATAAGTAAGTAAAGTTGGCGACCGTAGTCGATGGTGGCCCAAAGGCTCCCTTTTCGATAGCTGCTACACCCAGGTGTAGGGGAAGGCGCTACTCCTTTCCCTGGATTACTCCACTTTATCCTTGATCCTTACCTTATAATGCAGAGTGTTGAGCGAGGTAGCACCAAGTACCATTTTTTGAGTCTTTGGTATGACTTGACCTAGGACTGAACCCAGGACTCCCGGGCCACTAGCGAACACTCTAACCATTGTCCAAACAATATAATCATCTGGAAATCCACTGAAATTTTTTTTTATTCATGCTCAGTAATAAAGACGAAAAACACCTTTAAACCAATTTTTCAAAATTTTGGTTATACTTAGGTCAAAGTTACTGAGGGATACTCGTTTAATAAGTAAAAACATTGTGGTGCTTAACTTGTTTCATTAAAAATAACACTTTTAGGAAGAGAGACAAAAATGTTGGAGGTGACTAGGTACTTTTGACTGATTGGGTGTATATATATATATATATATATATGTGTGTGTGTGTACATTGATACAGAAACATTGGAGTATAGTAGTAGATTTAAGATTGTTCAATTCTTATTTATGACAGTTGCATTAGTGAATAGTCTTTGTTTCCAAATGTGAAAGTTAAATTCACATTTTCGTGAGATACAAATGGATTTTATTTATCGTGGGTGTAAATCTGACAAAAGTCAGTTCCAAAACTTAATTTAATATTTCTTCCTTCCGTTTGTCAAGCATCTTGTTATGCCTCCCTACCCAATCGCGACTAGGAATTAATAAAAAAAAAACTTTCCCTCTCATCTCTTTTGTTTGTAATTTCTTTCATTAATATTCATCAGTTTTCCAGGCCGCTCTCCAGATTGTCTTTCCCTTTTCGCAGTCGTTTCTTTCATTCAACTTTTTCATTTTCATCTGGCTACTCATGGTCTATTATGAGCCAGCCGCCATCTTACTCTTGTTGCACAAGTCTGTCACATGTGAATGCCATTCTTCTAAACTAGCGCCGCCTAGTGGCGCCCGTCACTCATTACCAACTTTCCCCAGTCTGACATTCTCGTTCATCTTTGCGGCCGACAAAAGGTCGGTCGCAGGTCAAACACTTCTTGATGACCTGAGCCGGGCAGCATCAGAAATATGAACACTAATCCTTTATTTCTTCTTCTTCTTCTTCTTCTTCTTCTTCTGTAATTTTATTATCATTATTATTATCATTATTTTTTACTCTGAAGCTCTCTTCCAATAAGTAATCTTGTCTTTTTCTCTGCACTATTTCTTACTTTCTTTCGTTTCAATTTTTCTTTATTCCCTTCTCTTTCATTTTTGTTCTGATTTCTCTTTCTTTCTTTCTTTCTTTCTTTCTTTTTCATTATTTACGATTTCTTTTTCTTTCTTTCTTTCTTTCTCACTTTTTACGATTTCTCTTTCTTTCTTTCTTTCTTTTTCACTTTTTACGATTTCTCTTTCTTTCTTTCTTTTTCACTTTTTACGATTTCTCTTTCTTTCTTTCTTTCTTTTTCATTTTTTACGATTTCTCTTTCTTTCTTTCTTTCTTTCTTCGCTTTATTTTTCTTCATTTTCTTAGCCTCGTTCTGTTATTTATCTTTTTATTATACTAACGTCTGTGAATTCATTTCTTAGATATTTTTCTTTCTTCCTTTCTTTCTTTCTTTGATTTTTCCTTCTTTCTTTCTTTCTTTGATTTTTCTTTCTTTTTTTCTTTCTTTCTTTCTTTCTTTTTCAATATTTGTTCTGATTTTGCTTTCTTTCTATCATTCTCTTTCATTTTTGTTCTGATTTTTCTTTCTTTTTTTCATTCGCTTTCATTTTGGCTCTGATTTTTCTTTCTTTTTTTCTTTCTTTTTCACTTTTTACGATTTCTCTTTCTTTCTTTCTTTCTTTCTTTCTTTCTTTCTTTCTTTCTTTCTTTGATTTTTCTTTCTTTCTTTCATTCTCTTTCATTTTTGTTCTGATTTTACTTCCTTTGTTTCTTTTTTTCTTTCTTTCTTTCCCTCTTTCTTTCTTTCTTAACTCTCATCTTTCTTTATAACAGTCATCTTTAAATTTTCTGCGTTCTTTTTTTTTAATTCTAACATTTTTGCTTTCTTTTTTTCTTTGGTTCATTCATTACGTCTCTTTCTCTTTTAATTATTTTCCTTTTTTTATTCGTTTTTCTTTTCTGTCTTTTTTTTTTCTTGTCTTCTTTCGTCCGTTTTAATTTTCGTTAATTTTTTGGTTTTCTTTCGTTGTTTAATTTACCTAAAGTATTTTATTCTTGTGTTTCTACTTCCATTTTCTTCCAGCTATAAAAAGGAATTATTCGCTAACTTAAAAGCTTTGGAATTTGTTATTTATAAAGTGTATAACTATTTGATCTTTAAAAAAACCTTTAACTACAACAGACGTTACGGTTGGTGCAGTGGCTAACACGTTCGATTGCGAGTTTGTAGTATGTGAGTTCAGTCACCACTCGTTCCCATTCAGGGCAATACCTTTAGAACAGTTATGAAACCATTTAGCTATTGGGTTTGTAGCAGAAAGAAACTTGTATTTTTTGTTTGGCGCGTAATTTAATTTGACCGTTAGACTTGCCGAACATTTTCACCCAATCAGGATGACCTGTCCTATTCAGCCCGAACCATATTTGCTTGAAGAAAGCCCGTGAATCCTTCTCTCTCTCTCTCTCTCTCTTTCTCTCTCAGAAATCCTCAGAGGGAACGGATGTCTATTCGTCTGCTCCTGAATAGCAGTAGCAGCATCAACCATTATGAGGAGAGCCATCTAGTTTATGGACCCCTTGGCTCTATTCTTCTAGACCAAGGGATCCTAGTTAAAAACAAATTAGATGATGCACTCTAACAACTTTCTACCTTCTTTCCTTACAACGAGACCTAGCAGCATACCAGCGTAAACCCCTTTACTTCATGCTGGCATTAAAACCTTGATACAAAACCTAACGACGTCTTTGTTCTTCTCAACTACCTTGATTTTCCATCAACATTTAGCGAGGGGATAACAGCCAACGAATTACCAACGCTACCAAAGAAATACCAACACAACCAACGTAATTTTATAGGACTTTACACTCCTATAAATTATTTTGGGCGGTATGCCACTTGTTCCCACAAAGATGGCGGACGCTCACATTTTCAGTCTCGGAAAACCATTGGCCAGGAGAACCACGTGACATGTCTAAAACTACGTCCGCGCGTAAATTCAAGTCCTGCGTCTTTGAGCCACCTACAAGACGCGTATTTTCTATAAATACGTCGTCTTCAAACACCCTTGTTCTCTTTTACCAAATTTCTTCGCAGCAGCAACACACTCCCTTCAGCGTGAATCAACAGGAGAGAAAAGCAACACCATGGATGGGCCTCGCAGACATTCATATACAATGACTATGAGACGCTTTCAAGTCTCTGAGAAACTGCTCGTTTCTAATCATAAAAAAGGACAAGCATCGGCGGTACATATACTAAAAAAGGACATGTAATTCTTTTATAGCTTAGTTGTGTTACACACACACACACATATACACACACTATCATTTTGTTAGTAAAGTTAGTTATATTTTTTATGTATCAATGTAAGTTTCATTATTATAGTATATAAATTTGTTTTGTTCGTTCGCCTTGTTTTAAATGTTCATTTTGTCCGCGTCGTTTTACAACTTTTATTTGTTTCATATCTTCACTCATATATTTCATTGGCTTCCTTAATTTACTACTTTATCCATGTGCCTATATTATATTATACCTTTATTCTAAACTAAACACTCAATATCAAACCTCAACATCAAAATAGTCAGGGACCGTAAATAAAATACTTTCACATTTACCATCCTACAATACCAACGCTACCAACGAAATACCAACGCAACCGACGTAATACCAACGCAACCAATGTAATACCAACATAACCAACGTAAAAACCAACGTTAAACCAAAAACCTAATAATAATAATAATAATAATGTTATCCCCATCGCTATAAATGGTGATCTTCCGACTTGTGAGAACACGTAACCACATATTAAAACAAATTAAATATACCTCTACAAAAGGGAAATTAAATATCAGAACACACTATCTCCTCCTACAGGTTAATTAGTACTTCTCATCTCATTTAACAAGGATGACTTTGTCATTACATAATCTATGCCATTAAGATACCGAAAGCAGATAATTTTGTATACGCTGATGACATTATATTTTCTGATACATCACGTTTTATGATTGTTATGGGGACATATCCTACCATACACCAAAGATGAACTCGTCCAACCTAAAAATATTCTCCTAGCTTAGCTCGCTCGCGGGAGACAACTTCTCGTTCCTTACGAGACATTTGACAGACTGCAAGCCGAGCACGGCTAGTACTTCCTTTGTATGACTTCCTTTTTCTGCTAATACAATAACGTTTACCTATCACCCGTTGTATGAGTTGTTCTTCCACCAGTCTTATCTGAAGACTGCAACAATGATACATAGTTCAAATAGACTGGCAAATAGATAGAGAAAAATATTTCGCAGACCAGATGATATCCTCTCACGTTTAAATATCTTTTTTTTTCTTTTTTTCTTTCTTTCTTTAAGAAATAAATATATGTGAATATATATGACGTAATTATTTGTGAATAAGACGTAATCTTTTTCCAGATTTTTCAGCTTTTCAGGTGCGTAGTATATACGAAGAACTATATGATTAACTTTTTTTCCGGCAACATGCCTCATCATTCTCAGGACGGAATCGTGAGGAGTAAATTATATCTTTACTCTTAACTAAAGTCTTTTTCGCAGTTACACAGAAATATTCACTAAAATGCGTAAATGTTCTTTCCCCTGATGTGAGCTTTTTTCGCTGCAAGCGAGTTATTACATGTCCGTATGTAAGCTTTAAACACTTTGTAAATTTAGTGTTTGCAGACATTTGTTTTTTGTCTGTACAACCTGAAAAAAGTGGAACAAATGGTAATTTTCGTTAAATTTAGGCGCTGCAATTCTAAAAGTAAGTGAATAAGATTTTTTTTCTCAGAATTTCGTATTTCAAAATTATGCATTATTATCTTACACCTTGCAAATTTTTCGCGCCAACGTTAGTTGATTGTATATATATATATATATATATATATATTGTATTGTTGAATGTGTCAGTAAATGTGGCTAGCTAGGTTCCCTTAGTATATATAGAAACAGCATGACCACTCTCTTCCACTCCCCTACAAAACTTCAAGGCCTTGTGCTTTTCTTATTGTAAAAATAAGGGAATAAAGTTAGTTGATTGTCTTTCACTGGAGTCTGTGTGACTACAAGTCTTCTCAGGTCTCCAGGACTCTTCTCAATATTCTGGCTAATCTCAAAAACGCTGTAGTGTCGATGGTTTTCCTCCTTCAAATTCCAACTCTTCGAGTCCCTTTTTCTAAGCCTTTGGGAACCGTTCTCATGCTTTAGGAACAATTACGCCAACGTTTTTCTACAATAAAATTGTGTACTTATGCTAAACTTAATTGTTTGAAATATAACTGCTTATTTATATGAAAAAATGGATTTGGCATTAAATAGCCTACAAAGATTGACGTGCCATAAAAGACAAACCAACAAAAACAAACCAAATCAAATCATGTTAAGGACAATGTTGTCAGATGAAAAAAAAATTTCTTCTAAACCAATATATTCAAGGTTTTGATTATGTTTAGTTGAACATTGTACAATAAAAATTTATATCAAATATTACGAAAAGCTTCAACTGCGTGTTGCCAGGTGTTGTAGAATAAGCTGAGTTCATTTCTTCAAGGAGTAAGACCCCCAATAAAGAGTGCCCTTGGTATGACGCTAAACATCGTCTGGTAGCTCAGTCTGCCGGGGCTGTTAAATACTCTGACTGTACTTCTGCAGAGGGGTAAGACCTTGACAACGAGTGTCCTGTAGCCCAGTCGGCTGGGGCTATAGAATATACCGATTGCTTCTCTGCAGAGGGGTGAGACTACCTCACAACGAGTGTCCTGTAGCCCAGTCGGCTGGGGTGATTGAATACACCGATTGCTTCTCTACAGAGGAGTAAGACTACCTCACAACAAGTGTCCTGTAGCCCAGTCGGCTGGGACTGTAGAATACACCGACTGCTTTTCTGCAGAGGGGTAAGACTACCTCACAACGAGTGTCCTGTAGCCCAGTCGGCTGGTGTTATTGAATACACCGATTGCTTCTCTGCCGAGGTTTAAGACTCCCTCACCACGAGTGTACTGATAATAACACTAAACTGCATTTAATAGTGATGCAGCAGTCGTGGAGCTTTAAAAAATGTGGAGTAACCCTTCATTGCCATTACTCCCAGGTCGACTTTGACCAGGAGTAGTATTAGCTGTTAGAGTCCCATCTATTGATCAAATAGAACTATTTAATCATTTTGCTATACTTAAATTCATTTAAATATGCGAAAGCGAATGTATAATGTTTAATAGAATTAATAATAGTAGATAGCAATATTTAAATACATTTAACTATGCGCAAACAAAGGAATAATGTTTAATTGATGGATAAGTATTAGATTGCAATACTTGAAACTATTTAGTATCTTAGATATTACATTAAACTGAGTCTGATGGTGAGGTTCAAGTCTTGGAGTCTGGGCAATGTGGAGTATCCCTTCATTACCATTACTCTCAGTTCCTCACTGACACGAAGTTGTTGTGTACCATATTCACAATTAACCGTATGTGCGAAATGGACATATAATGTTCATAACGATAGAACATTGGAATCTCGGAATTAGAAAACACGTAAAGACTTCTTGTTCAGGTACGAAACCTTTTTATTAACTTTGTGTTAAAGGTTTCGACGTAAGGAGGAGAGACACAATCTTCTATGCTGTCTTATTCATTTGGCCCCCAACTCGAGCGGCCGACATAGGGCGCAAGTTCGCCTCGTGTCTGCGAGCTCCAAAATCGATCCTTCTCGTTTGGTGTCTAGTACCCGACTCTTATTTTCTTCAAATTTTCACACAAACTTCCACGTGCTTCCGGTGCGTGACATCACCCGCACCTTGTCACCCAGTATCGTCTCGGACTGTTATGACATCTGAGTGACACCTCCATCCGCCCGCGCGCACCCGCGTTAACACCTGTCTCAATTGCCTCTAACTAACCCATGTGCTGAGCCGAAAGGTTGTCAGCCTAACTAAACTCAAAGGCATGAACAGAAATCCCTCGGCTATTTTATAACAGTCGTACGTGTTTGGGTCCTATCTAGAGGCAAAATTGAGCTGATCAATCTTTGAGTTGAGAGTTCGCCAATGGTCCAGGAGACCTGGGTTTAATACCAGGTCGCGACATACCAAAGACTTTAAAAATAGTACTTGATACCTACTTGCTTAACACTCAGCAATATAAAGTACGTATCAAGGGTAAAGTGGAGCAATCCAGGAAA
This sequence comes from Sepioteuthis lessoniana, assembly GCA_963585895.1. Lineage (NCBI taxonomy): Eukaryota > Metazoa > Mollusca > Cephalopoda > Myopsida > Loliginidae > Sepioteuthis > Sepioteuthis lessoniana. The sequence goes on along the minus strand of OY757936.1, from coordinate 20,905,915 downwards.
AAGACTAGCGCCCTCTCCTACACCTCGGCGTATGCCGGCTTATGGCTTAAACTAGACAGCAAGGTCTAGTGTCATCCATAGGGAACAAACGTTGCAGCTCGCCCACCCGAAGGTGGCCTAGCCGAAGCTTGGGGCCTTTCGGCCACGAATCTGCCATTGATCGATACCCTATACTCTCTCTCGGAAATCGTCCCAATCCTCCATATGATCCCAGTCTTTTATTCTACATCCTGAGTCCATACAGAGCCGTTGTAGGTATTTTTTTCTTGGTCGTCCAACACTGGCACGTCCATGTGTAGGGGTCCATTGAAAATCGTCACTGATGATTTCATTCTTGCTTCACCAGCAGTGTCCCGCATGCCTTGTTCGTCTTACTTGGAGGGTTTTAGTGATAGAAGGTAGGTGGCAGTACAACTGTTATTTCGTGGGGTGTTGCTTCCAGGATTTGTTCAATACAGCTCGAAACATTTTGATAGTTTTCGTCTAGCTTTTTTTCTGTACGCTTCGTCAGCGTACATATGGTGCATCCATACAGTAAACTGACATAACTGTTGCTTGGAAGAAATCACGTTTTATTTAAGCCAATAGGTTAGACTTCCATATGATCGATAACCTATCGAGAGAAGTCCATGCCTTTCTGAGGCGCATATTAATGTTACTTTCAGAGGTACGTGAATTATATATATATATATATATATATATATATATATTATGCAATTTATATTCATTTATAGAGGTATTGTGATTTATCTATATGATAGTAACTGCTATCAAATATTAGATTACTTCGTAGTTGTGCCCTTCATTTGAGAAAACAAAAATCGTCCGCTAAAATGCAAAAAAAAAAAAAACTTCATCTTCACAAGATTTTGTCAAAACTTTATTCTATATAAAGATAAATACAGTTATGGTTGCTGGTTTATTTCAACAAAGTGTATAATAGATGATAGAGAGATTTGAATTAGGATATTGAAAACACAATGCCCTTAAAATGTTGACTGTAAGAGTCCTTAGTGGGATAGGAAGTTCTTATCTGATAGCACAATTGTTCAATAGAAGTTTCTTATGCCGAGAATGAACTTGAAGCAAGACAAAGACAAACCTTGATACAATCAGATAAGCCCTTTCTCTGCCACTTGAGGTTCTTACCCTGAAGCTATTAAAATGTTTTAATTTGAATCTGTCGTTTTTTTTTCTTGTTATTATTATTATTCATGTTAAAAGAAAATTCGTGCCATAAAAAAAAGCAAAAAACAAACTGGAATCTTTTGTGGATTTTTGGTTAGAATAGAACTTTTATTTTTTACCAACATGTTTCGTCTATAATCATCGTCAAGAGAAAGGTTTTCTTTTTAAAGGATTTATAAAGAGTTTTTGAATGAGTTGATAGGCCACAAAAGAACCGAACAAAACGAACAAAAAAGGAACCAGGAAAGCGTAGAAACACAACTTGAAGAAAAATATTGTGATTTTGCATAGAAACAAAATTTTCGATCACGACCTCTGATCTTAATCTCTTCATCAGTGCATTTATATATATATATATATATATATATATATATATATATATATATATATATATAAAGGAAATTAAATCTGAGAGTATGAAGAAAGTAGAAAAAATTCAATAAATTTTGATTATTTTATTTTTTCTATCTTCATATATATTTTTTCTGACTGATAATCTAAAGAATATATCATCATCATCATCATCATCATCATGTCGTGCTGGTAGCACGGATATCCCTGACCCTCTCTCGCCACTTTTCCCTGTCGTTCATCGCCTCTGGCAGGTCTTCTGGACTACATCCCGTATCCTCACATAGTTGCTGAATGTATGTTCATGCTGGTCGTCCTGCTTTTGCTCGGCCATGTGTGGGGGTCCATAAGAGTACATTACTTATGAGTTCGTCACTGCTTCTCCAGCAGTGTCCTGCATGTCTGGTTCGCCTTACTTAGATAACGGCCACCTGCCTCCTATCAGGAGGCTGTTGGCCGTACAGTTGGTGTCTTGTGGGGTGTTGCCGCCAGGACTTGTTCAAGATTGCTCGCAGCATTCTTGCGCAATTGCCGTCTAGCTTCTTCAAACGCAGTTTCTTTCAGGCAGCGGTCGCATCGATACTGCAATATGGATGCACTACATGGACTCTAACAAAACGGCTAAAGAATATATACTGGTCTTCAATTGCAGAACAACTTATTGACGATGACTGTGATGAGAATTTTAGTGTCGATTTATTCTCTATACTGAACATGTAATACTGTTCATTTCATCCGAAAGTATTAGAGATTCTACATATTGTTATACAGCTGACCGTCGCTTTGTAAACAGAGGGAATGTCTGCTAAGACTTAATATTATTTCGATATAGTCACCATACAATAATTTTTTTATCCACCCTAAATGTTACACATAATTTTTTCTTTTTGTTCTATACGCTGTCTTCCACGATGTAGAGCGAGGAGCGAAACCGGTCTGCTAACTTGTCACCATTATTTTTTAATTTCCTTCTTAAGTTCTCGATCTATCATGAATAAAACTTTGGATCTTTTTATTCCTTTCATTAAAAGTCTCTACCCTCCCCAAATATCTTTATATATATATATATATAGATATTAATATATATATATATATATATGTGTGTGTGTGTGTGTGCGTGTGTATATATATAAGCAAGAAGCAGACGATACCCATATATATATAGCCTTGAGCTACCGAAACTGTGTTATCACCCTGGTTGGCGGCTAATGAGGCTAGGGTATCGCACGTGCTTTCACACGTTGTATGATGAAAAAAAAATTATATGTATATTTTGGCAGAATTTCTTCATTGATACGTATATGACTGAATATAATAGACACTTTTTTGTCTACATACTTTATGTTAATCTTTTCGAATTGCGTATTGATCTTATGATATTCGGCTGGAATTGGTTGATAAATCTTCCATAATTAGTTATTTCCCAAGCATTTTCTGCCTGACTTTGGGCCATCATCATCAATACATTATTTTATAACCAGTGCTAATGTAATTAAATGTCTTTAGCTACTGACGCTAATTATAGGAACAAATTCGAAAAGTAAACGCTACACAACACAACAGTACAGACGCTCTTCTTCTTACAAAGTAGTAATGTACATACAAAAGTTATACCACTTTTGTAATACATCCTCCCTTGATGATGGCCCAATGTTGGGTAGAAAGTATATAATAACTAATTATGAAATGTTTATCAACCAATTCCTACCGAATATCATAAGATCAATACAGCAATTTGAAAGGATTAACAAAAAATATATAGACAAAAAATGTCTATAATTTCAATCAAATATATATATATATATATATATATATGTATATAATGAAAGAAAATGGTTTTATTCTGGCAAAGCAAGAAGCAGACGATACCCAGCACAAACTAAAATGGACGCAGACTACGCTGATGACATAGCACTGCTGGCAAATACGCCTGCCTAGGCTGAATCCCTGCAGCATAGTTTGGAACGGCCAGCAAGTGGCATAGGCCTCCATGTCAACGCAGACAAAACAGAATTCATGAGCTTTGATCAAAGACGCAACATCTCCACACGAATCGGTGGTTCTCTAAAACTAGCGGATAAGTTCACCTACCTCGGAAGCAAGATCTCATCTATTGAAAATGACATCAATACACGACAAGCGAAAACATAAACAACTATTGATAGGTTTTCGGTCATGTGGAAGTCAGACCTCTCCAATAAAGTAGAAAGTCATTTTTTTTTAAAGCAGTTGTCATGTCAATACTTCGATATAGATGCACCACATGGGCGCTTACTACGCGTACGGAGAAAAAGCTTGACGACAAATGCACATGATTGCTACGAGCTATATGGAATAAATCCTGGATGCAACATCCCGAAAAACAGCAACTGTACGGCCACTTACCACCCATTTCGAAAACCATCAAATTAGACGAACAAGATATAGGGGATACCGCTGGAGAAATAAGGACGAACTCAAAAGCGATGTATTCCTATGGACCCCTTCACATGGACGTGCATGTGTTGAACGACAATCTAGAACTTTTCTACAACAGTTCTGTACGGACATAGGATGTAGTCTAGAAGACCTGCCTGAAGCGATGGATGATAGAGACGAATGACGAGAAGGGTCAAGGGAATCCTTGCTAGCGGCACGATATGATGATGACGATGGTATATATATATATATATATATATATAAGTGTGTGTGTGTCTGTATCTGTGCATTTATTTATTTACCAACCCTCCTGCATGAGCAGGATTTTACATAAGGTCAATTTTTAAACGGAATTTAACATGACTGAATAAAGAGTTTTTACTTCCCATAAGCCAGCTGCCATATCAAGGTTTAAAAATCCAATCTCCCCGACAATTTACCTATAGCTAGTGAGAGAATAATTGGATTTATTACTTTCCTAAGGGTATTAGCGCTATGTGCAATGCAAACATCCTCTCCAGGATTTGAACTCGGGTCACCGTTTTTCTTTCTCATGACGATAACCATTGCGCGACGTGAGTGTAGGTATTCACATACGTATGCATTTGTTGGGGGTGGCTATACTTTACTTTGTCTATGTGTGTATATGCGTGAGTGAACAGCGTGATATGCCGTGACACATATAATTATGGCTGAAATATCTATCTATCTATCTATCTATTTAGCAAGCAAGATATCGTGCTAGTTTGTTAGGTGGTCATAAATAAGTTGTCGACCTTTGTCAAAGGGGACCAGAAGGCTCTCTTTTTCACTAGCTACTTCACCAAGGTGTAGGAGAGGGCGCTACTCCTTTCCCTGGATTGCTCCACTTTACTCTTGATACGTACCTTATATTGCTGAGTGTTAAGTAAGGAGTTATCAAGTACCATTTTTAAAGTCTTTGGTATGACGTGACCTGGAATTGAACCCGGGTCTCCCGGACCATTGGCGAACACTCTACCTACCAATGAGCCAGTTTTTTGCATAAGTACACAGTTTAAAAACAGTTTTGTTTTAAGCAATTCAGTTTAGCATAAGTACACAGTTTAGTTAAATTTAACCCATAGATGGGACCCTATCAGGTGCTAACACTCAGGGACAGAGTGGCCCTGGGAACAGTGACAATTAAGGGGTACTATTTACCAACCCCTCCGCTCGGGCAGGATATGACACAAGGTCAATTTTTAAGCGGAGTTTAACAGGTTTTGAATTCAGAGTTTTCCTTCTCCTAGACTAGTTGCCTCCCCAAGGCTGAAGAACCTAGTCCGTCCTACTATTTACCCATAGCTGGAGGGAGAATAAGGGGGTTCATACCTTTCCCAAGGGTATTTGCCCGAAAGTGAACGTAATAGTGCGACTTGAGTACGAACTCGCGTACTACGATTCCGCAGCTCATCGCTTTAACCATTAGACCACGAGGACACCCTATAAAGGGGTACCCTGCATTCCCCAAAGTTCCAGTATAACTAGAACCTCATTATCATATTGTTTAGTATCATATCCAGGACAATCATTTTTTGGGGGGGTGTCTTACCCCTCATCAGAGATGCAGTCGGTGTATTCTACAGCCCCAGCTGCCTGGGCAACCGTGTGAATGGGGCACCCAATGAAACTCAAACTCAAACACAGTCTAGTTTGCTAACAATTAGACCACCTGAGGCACCTAATATGCGCGCACAGACACACATACACACACATATATATATATATGTGTGTGTGTGTGTGTGTGTATATATATATATATGTGTGTGTGTGTGTATATATATAGAGAGAGAAATACACAAAGAGAGACAGACAGACAGACAGAAAGAGAGAGAGAGAGGGGTGAGATGGAGAGAGAAAATTAAACTTTGGTATTTGGACAATTCAGTTTACTTTGAGAAAATTTCAATACGTTTGAATATAGATAGATAGATAGATAGATCAATGTATATATATATATATATATAAGTGTGCTAGTAAGAACCATAAACCACTTTTCATATATATATATATATATCTATGCATTCATTGAGAAAGCTCGGCAGAGATATGTATAGATTTAGCTAAGATATATAGACAACGTTGTTTCTTATTCCCAAAATAGAGTGATCGCTTCTTGTTTTGGGTTCGCCTCCTCTGTCACGGGTCACCTCTCTCTAACACCCTCAGCTGCAGGACCCATTTATCTCTGTCATCCCTCGCTGCCAGGCCACTCGCTCCCCAACTACTCATACGCCATCCTAGCCAACCAAATCCATCTCACTTCTCTATCCAAATCTTCCTTCGTCCCATTCCCGCCTTTTTTCTCTTCTTTGAAGCCATTATTACCTCCCTCCAATACTTCTTCATCTTTCTGTCCGGCAAGGCTAAACTCTAAACTTCTCTCTTTATTCTAAGAATAGAGAAAAAAAATTGGATAAATAAAAGAAAGAAAGTCATATTTTATCTAAGATCTTTTTTTTTTTTAAATTCTTTGTCATAACGTTTTGTTTTTTTTAGTTTTCTTTGTCTCTTTTCTTTTTCGTTTGGTGTCAATTTTTTTATGCTATCAGTAACTCAGATATTTTTTTAAAATTTTCATTTGCTGTTCTTTATTTTTCTCTTTCTATCTCTCTCTTCTTTCTTTTCCCCTTGCCTTCTCCTTCCCTCGCTTCATCTCAATCTTCTCTCTCACTCTCTCTCTCTCCCTCTCTCTATACATTTTCATTTATACGTATATGTATATGTCAGCCTAAACATATCTGTACGTCTACCTATGTCGGCATGTTCATAATTATCTTTTTCAATATTTTCACTCCTCTCTCTCTCTCTCACACACGCGCCAAATATATATATATATATATATATATATATATATCAAACTCTTCCTCCCCGGACACAAACATACACACACACACACACATACACACACACAAATATATATATATCATCATCATCATCAAGACGTGCCGCCAGCACGGATATCCTTGACCATCTCTCGCCACTTTTCCCTATCGTTCATCACCTCCGGCAGGTCTTTTGGGTTACATCCTGTGTCCTCACATAGCTGCTGTATGTAAGTTCGGGCTTGTCGTCCTGCTTTTGCTTGGCCATATGTGGGGGTCCATAGTAGTACGTCACTTACGAGCTCGTCTTTGCTTCTCCAGCAGTGTCCGGCGTGTCTGGCTCGTCTGACCTGTATAGTTTTCGTGATGGGAGGTAGGTGGCCGTACAGTTGGCGTCTCGTGGGGTGTTGTCGCCAGGACTTGTTCAGTATTGCTCTCAACATTCTCGTGTAGTTGCCGTCAAGTTTCTTCTCCAGCCGTTTGGTTATATATATATATATAAGGCTTTTCATATCAACTTTACCCTGTTCATATCTATTAAGTGATCTATCTATCTATCTATCTATCTATCTATCTATCTATCTATCTATCTATCTATTACTCTCTCTTAGTCACTCTCTCTCTCTGTTTCTGTCTCTCTTTTTCTATCTATCTACTTGAATATTTTTCCTCCCTCTCTATCTATCTATTTCGATATTTTCTCCTCTCCGTCTTTCTCTCTTTATATCTCTCTCACTACAAACATGCATATATATATATATATATATATATATATATATATATATATATATATATATATATATAAACAACCTCTCACTCTTTCTTTCCCTCTTTGCATAAATATATATATATATATATATATATATATATATATATATTCTCTCTCTCTTCCTTTCTATCTCTGCATATATATATATATATATATATATATATATATATATATATGTATATATATCCTTTGCTGTAAAAATTATCTTCATTATTTTATATTGCTCCTTCTGATTGCCTTACGTTTATTTTCCTTCTCATATGATTTAATCTCGAATTTCTTTTTACCTTTCTCTCTCTCTTTCTCTATCTCTTCTTCTTCTTCTTCTTCTTCTTCTTCTTCTTCTTCTTCTTCTTCTTCACACTTTCTCTTTTTTTTTCACTTTCGTTCTTGATCATTTTCATTGGAATTTTTATTCTTCTACCTTTATTCTCTATTCCTTTTTTAGATCATCAAATCTTTCACGTTGTTGTTGTTGTTGTTGTTGTTGTTGTTGTTCTTCTTCTTCTTCTTCTTCTTCTTCTTCTTCTTCTTTCTTTCTTTCTTTTTTCTTTCTTTTCTTCGTTTGCTTTTTTGTTTTTTCTTTCGTTCTTTCTTCATTATTTCCATACACAGTATTCCTTCTTCTTCTTCTTCTTCTTCTTCTTCTTCTTCTTCTTCTTCTTCTTCTTCTTCTTCTTCTTCTTCAGTTACTCTCTCTTTCTTTCCCAATTCTGTTTCATGTTTTTTTCAGTTGTCCTTAATTTCAATTTCTTCATTTGAAAATGCCATAACGTGGTTTTTGTTTTTGAAGAATTTTCCTAATTTTTCTCATATTTGTTTTCAAAATCGTGTGCGGACGCAGACAGCAGCTCACACATCTCACACATCCACACACAGCCACATTTACACTTTCACTTGATATTTTCCACGCCTCAAGATATCACTGATTTTATTTTGAGATGAGTCCACGAAATATATAGTCTACGCTGAATCCTTTAAGAGGCTAGAATACAAAGTGGAGGAGGCCAGATGTGTGTGTGATAGTCGCCATGGCTCGGACTGATAAACTGATCGAATTTTAACGACGGAGAAAACGTCACCATGAAGTCTTTTCTCGGCTTTATTTTCTTGGTGTAAGGGTATTTTTTCTTACAAATTAATGGGAAAAAATAACGAATTATTTTTGTACCCCACCAGATGGATTCGTGCGTTTTTATCAATTTACCCTTTAATTTTTCTTTCTTTCTCTTTCCATTCATTTACTCAATTGATGTTTCTTTCTTTCTTTCTTTTTTTTACTTTATTCATCTTTCTTTCTTTCTTTCTTTCTTTCTTTCTTTCTTTTAATTATTCGTCTTTCTTTCTATCTTTCTTCTTACTCTATTCATTTTTCTTTCTTTCTTTCTCCTTTACTCTTGCTTCCTTCCGTCTAATCAATCTTTCCTCTTTGTTTTGTTTTTTTTTCTTACTCTATCGATTTATTCTTTCTTTCTTTCTTTCTTTCTTTCTTTCTTTCTTTCTTTCTTCCGTCTAATGTCTAATCCTTCTTCCCTCTTTCTCTTGTTTTTCTTACTCTATCGATTCTTTCTTTCTTTCTTTCTTTATTTCTTTCTTTCTTTCTTTCAATATCCCTTCCTCATTTCTTTTTTTAGTCTATTAATCTTTCTTTCTTTCTTTCTTTCTTTCTTTCTTTCTTTCTTTCTTTCTTTCGTCTAATCAATCTTTCCTCTTTCTTTTGTTTTTTCTTTCTCTATCGATTTATTCTTTCTTTCTTTCTTTCTTTCTTTCTTTCTTTCTTTCTTCCGTCTAATGTATAATCCTTCTTCCCTCTTTCTCTCGTTTTTTCTTACTCTATCGATTCTTTCTTTCTTTCTTTCTTTCTTTCTTTCTTTCTTTCTTTCAATATCCCTTCCTCATTTCTTTTTTTTTAGTCTATTAATCTTTCTTTCTTTCTTTCTTTCTTTCTTTCTTTCTTTCTTTCTTTCGTCTAATCAATCTTTCCTCTTTCTTTTGTTTTTTTCTTTCTCTATCGATTTATTCTTTCTTTCTTTCTTTCTTTCTTTCTTTCTTTCTTTCTTTCTTTCTTTCTTTCTTTCTTCCGTCTAATGTATAATCCTTCTTCCCTCTTTCTCTCGTTTTTTCTTACTCTATCGATTCTTTCTTTCTTTCTTTGTTTCTTTCTTTCTTTCTTTCAATATCCCTTCCTCATTTCTTTTTTTTAGTCTATTAATCTTTCTTTCTTTCTTTCTTTCTTTCTTTCTTTCTTTCTTTCGTCTAATCAATCTTTCCTCTTTCTTTTGTTTTTTTCTGTCTCTATCGATTCTTTCTTTCTTTCTTTCTTTCTTTCTTTCTTTCTTTCGTCTAATGTATAATCCTTCTTCCCTCTTTCTCTCGTTTTTTCTTACTCTATCGATTCTTTCTTTCTTTCTTTCTTTCTTTCTTTCAATATCCCTTCCTCATTTCTTTTTTTTTAGTCTATTAATCTTTCTTTCTTTCTTTCTTTCTTTCTTTGTTGACTGTTTTAACATTCGTTCATTCATTTTCTTTGCTCTTTTTCTTTTCTTTTTCCTCCTCTTATTCTATCAATCTTTCTTCCTCTCTTTCTGTCTCTTACTCTATCTTGATATTTGCATTTTATTTTTCTAATTGCCTTTTATTTATTGGATACTGTGTTTATAATTCTATAGTTAAAATAAAATACAGACTTACAAGTAGGAAATGAATCATTTCCTATTGTTAAAATTACGTAATATAAAACGGAAAATCAGAAAAATATCTAAGACTAAAATATCTAGACTTAAAAAATGTTATGATTAAAAATATATACATGCTCTGTCTCGGATATGGAGAACATTCCCAAAGGTCTTCAAACTTTAAACAATATATATATATATATATATATATATATATATATCAGGGGTGGAGACGGGACTAGTGCTACTCGTGCCCGGCACGACGAATAACTCGGTCAATGTTATTCAAAATGGATTAAAAATCATCCATTAATTTCAAGCAAACATACTTAGTCTGATCTCAATTAAATTACGTATCTATTCAAGTTTCGATAACCAAGTAGCCAAAAGTTCATAAATATATCTGGGAATAATACAACGATGCTGTTTTGAACGGATGGTCTTTTTCCGGCCACCGTCAGATTCATTGAAAATCCCATAAAATCGGCTATAATGTTGAACACGCGCAAATCCGTGCCAAGCACTAGACCCTTATAATAACAGTAATGTTAGAGAAATCCGCTTTTGGCAGTAGCCAATGGCAAGAGCAACCCTAACACCGTGCTCAAAAATATTAGCACGTTGTGACTGCTGATAGATGTATTTGGAAGAGGGAGAGGGACCGAGAGAGAGAGAGAGAGAGAGAGAGAGAGGGATAGCAGATTATAGCCGTCGCCGACGTCATCATCATCGCTATGGTAAATGTTGGTTAAACGGCGTGTTTTAATTCGTTTTTTCACTAACATATGTCTATTTCTTTAATGAATGTTGCATATATTACATTCTGTAACTAAAATTTGTTTATTTGAATACATTTTCAACAAATAATCTTTATTTTAAGCGAAATTGAAACTACTAGCGGTGTCTGTGTATATTGTCATCAGTTTCTTTATTCTAATAAACATATTTTTCTCGTCATAGTAATGAACATCTCTTTTCTTCTATACTTTTGAAAGGAAAAAAATTATCTTATCTACTGTATTAACAAGACTACAAATTATATAGTATCTTGATTGTTTACAAAAAAAACACCATGCAATGTACGTTTATCAATCTCTGCTATACAATGGAGAATCACGCAATAGCAACTATGATGACTTGCTTTGGGTCCACGGACCACGGGTTGGGAACTGAAGTTGACAGAGGGCGGGGGGGCACGAGTAGCAAAAATAGGTTAGAGTCGCCACTGATATATATATTTATAGCGAATGAAGTAATCGCGTTGCCATTAGCGTATATGCAAGGCTCTTCATATTTGAATTGAGCTCTTGGTAGCCGTTATGCGGATGTATGTAAACAATATTAATTGTGATTCATAACCGTTTAAAATTTACTTCGCTGCAACTGGTTTCCTCGTGACTGAGTGGTAGAGTTTTGGATTGTCGTTTGAGTCAATCGGGTTTCGATCCCAGCTAAGGGAATCGAGTATGTCGAGCCACACTGATGAGTTCTGATAGGACGAAACAGATCTGTCTGTGAATGACTATATATATATATATATATATAGAGAGAGAGAGAGAGAGAGAGATTGATAACAAAGTAATCCAAGTAGGACAGATTTATTATTTACTTCTATATATATATATATATATATATAAAATCATCGTCGTATGAAATGGACACAGTGACATGAGTTCAGATCCTGGACGAGACTGATGGCATTTCACATGGTACAAATAACATTGGGAACGGTATGAATCCAATTATTCTCCCTCCAGCTATGGGTAAATAGTAGGGCAGACAAAGTTCTTCAGCCTTGGTGAGGCAACTAGTCTAGGAGAAGGAAAATTCTGAATTCAAACCTATTAAACTACATATATATGATAAGTTTGTGCCGATAACATGGATTCTCTTGATTTTGCCTCGCCACCCGTCCCTATCAGCTTATTGCTCTTGGCAGGTCCTGTGCAAGACATCAAGTGTCTACTTTGATTTGACGTATGTAAGTTTTTCTGGTATGCGAACACTAGTGTATCCATGTGTAAGCGTCCATCTAATAACAGGTTGCGAATTCGTCCTTACCGTCTCCAGTAGCACCAAGCTTATGTTGTTTGTCTTACTTGGGTGGATTTTGAAATGAGAGGCCAATGGCTGCACACAGGCTGTTTTAGGGGTTGATGTATCGAGGATTTATTCAGAACCCACGCTCCCGCAGGATTTCTCGTATCATACCTATCTAGTTTTTTTCTTTCTCCAAACGTTTCTTTAGAGTCAAAAAAGGTGCTACAATACAGTAGCAATGACACGGCTATTGCGTGGAGGATTTCTCATTTTATTTTATTCGAGAATTCAGATTTCAAAATAATCAATAATCTGTCGACAACAGTCCATGCCTTTCTTTTCTATACAAATGATGACATCGCTTTTAGATGATTATAAATATCTATCTATCTATCTATCTATCTATCTATCTATCTATCTATCTCTTCTTGTTCATATCTATCTATCTATCTATCTATCTATTCTTGTTCATTTCTATCTATCTATCTATCTATCTATCTATCTATCTATGTATCTATCTATCGAAAACAGCTGCTGCACAGGCAACAAAGTAGCCATTATATGATATCACAAGTACTGTTTCGGCGCCAATGTATCTTTACGTGGAAATGCCAGATCAAGATGCAAGAATATCATCCTCAATTAATACCAATCTATCTAAATCTGTCTATCAATGTATAAGCGTCTGTTTCTATTTATGATATTTCATATCTATCTATCTATCTATCTATCTATCTATCTATCTATCTCTTCTTGTTCATATCTATCTATCTATCTATCTATCTATCTATCTATCTATCTCATTCCGTCATATCTATCTATCTATCTATCTATCTATCTATCTATTTCATTCCGTCATATCTATCTATCTATCTATCTATCTGGCTGCAGGGTCTAGAATAAGTTGATTGGATTAATTTCAGAGCAATAAATCTCAAGTAAAATACGTGTATCGGCAACGTAGAGACTTTCCTTTCTTGTAATTACTTCCAAGTCCACTGTGAAACGGATTGGGATTCCTACTATATATATATATATATATATATATATATATATATATATATATATATATATATATATATATATATATAAGTCCTGTTAATTTTTGTTCGTGTTTTTGGAAATTTCAAAAATACGTAACAGGATGGAAATAAATTTATAATCCTTTGTGATTGGTTTCGTTGTTTTTTCTTAAAGAAATGTATATATATATATATATATATATATATATATAAATATATATATATATATATATATATATAGATAGATAGATAGATAGATATAGATAGATAGATAGATAGATAGATAGATAGATATAGATATAATACTGTGACAGGGCGTTTTGTCCTGTATATTACTGGTATAATAGCTATTTAAATACTTACGTTAAAAAGCAATTACAACAATACTTATCTATCCATCTATCAATCTATCTATCTATCTATCTATCTATCTGTCAGTATATATATATATATATATATATATATATATATATATATATAAACATATATATATATATATATATATATATATATATATATATATATTTAAATGTTTTGTGACGATGTATTTTGTACATTATATAACTGATATAATAATTAGACATAGAATACTAATTAAAACCAAACCTATCTCTCTCTCTCTCTCTCTCTATATATATATATATATATATATATATATATATATGTATATGTATATATATATATATATATATATATATATATATATATATATATATATATATATATAAAGAGGTTTATGGTTCTTACTAGCTTACTTATATATATATATATATATATATATATATATATATATATATATAGATAGATAGATAGATAGTATAGTCTGTTTACATACTTCTATCAGAAATATTATCTATCTGTCTATCTTTCTCTCTTTCTCTCTCTCTCTCTTTCTCTCTCTCTCTCTCTCTCTCTCTCTCTCTATATATATATATATATATATATATATATATACGTTGTTTGTCAGGATGAATGCATTGTTGTTATCGCATTACCCTCACAACCTATTAACAGTGAGTTGTAGATATTCTGTTCGTTTCTTGAATGTGAACCCAAACCCAGCTGCCCTTAGCTGACGATACACAATTATCAATCACAGTTAATTTTTTTGCAGTTTCTGCTCTTTTTCTTTCAGTGATATATGTCGCTCCCATCGCGTTGTACTTTTTCCATCAGTCATTGTCGGTTTCACCTCCTCGCTGTTCATTTTCGGCCAAAGATAAAGAAGAAAGAAAGAAAACTAAGGAAAGACGAAAAAGATTTGAAAAAAAAAAAAAAAAACGAAAAGAGAAATCTAATCAGAAGAAAAAATAAACGTAAAAGAGAAACAGAAACGTAGTTTTATTCTAATTTTATTATACGTTTTTTCGAAAAAAGAACTGATAAAAAAACGATCGCTGGAAAGAAAAAGAAGGATAGAAATGAAATAAAGACAAGAAAAATGAAGGGGAAAGACGGATTCAGCAAGAAGAAGAAGAAGAAGAAGAAGAAGAAGAAGAAGAAGAAGAAGAAGACGCAAAGAGAAAAAAGTAAGAAAAATAGATTTTTTGAGAAGAATAAAAAAAGAAGAATTAAAAGGAAAAGTAAGAATTCTTACAATTTCTCTTCACTCACCTCTCTCTCATAATTCCTTAAGAGTATATACATATATATATATATATATATATATATATATATATATATATATATATATATATATATATATATATTACACTAACGGTACAAGAGAATTTATATAAGCAAAATATTAACGGAATCATCGGTACGGAGGGGGAAGAACATTTTTATTAGTTAAAAAAAAAAGATGTTCCCCCTCTCTACCGATGATTCCTTAAATTTTTTGCGAATAGATATATATATACAATTTTTAGTTAGCGTCCATGTAGTGCATCCATATAGCAGTATCGACACGATCGCTACTTTGAACAAACTGCGTTCCATTTTATCGGTCAGGTCTGACTTCCATATAACTGATAACTGTTCATGCCTTTGTAAGTCACATGTCGATGTCTGTCCATGTCTTTGTTAATCGCATGTCGATGTCTGTCTCGGTCGATGAGACACTAAATGAAACGCAGCGATCGTGTTGATACTGCCCTATGGATGCACTACATGGACGCTAACTAAACGGCTGGAGAAAAAGCTTGACGGCAACTACACAAGAATGCTGCGAGCAATATTGAACAGGTCCTGGAGGCAACACCCCACAAAGCAGCAGCTATACGGCCACCTACTACCCATCATGAAAAGTATCCAAGTTAGACGAACCAGACATGCAGGACACGGAGAAGTAGGGTCGAGCTCATAAGTGATGTACTCCTGCGGACCCCTTTACATGGCCGAACGAAAGCAGGGTGACCAGCTCCAGCCTACATACAGCAGCTCTGTGAGGATACGAGATGGAGCCCTGAGGACCTGCCGGAAGCAATGAACGATCGGGAGAGGTGGCGAGAGAGAATCAGAGATATCCGTGCTGATGGCACAACATGATGATGATGATGATGATGATGATATATAATAAACAAATATATATATTAGATTCATATATTTAATGCCATGGAATTTAGACTGCGACCCATGGGTTTCATGGAGTTTTTTACAAAACAACAATCTTCAGGCAGTTAACAAAATGAAGCAAAAATCGCCTCAAACCCACAAACTGATTTAGTGACAACCAACACTGTTATAATATATATATATATATATATATATATATATATATATGTGTGTGTGTGTGTGTGTGCGTGTGTGTGTGTGTGTGTGGCCTAGTCAACTGGGTCTTTAGAATACACCAACTCTGCAGAAGAGTAAAGACTTCCTCAATAAGTGTCCTAGATATGACACTAAACAATCTAATGTTGGTGTTTTTGTAACGCTGGAGCTTTGGGGAAGGCCCCTTCATTGCCATTGCTTCTAAGTCCGCCCTGGCCCGTAGTGGTAAAGTCTTATCTATTGGTCCTATCTATGGACCCAATAAAACTGATTGACATTTATAATGTTTAAAAATAATCAGTATTATTTCAAACAATTCAGTTTAGCATACAAAAACAGTTTCATTTCAAACAATTCAGTTTAACATACAAAAACAGTTCCATTTCAAACAATTCAATTTAACATACAAAAACAGTTCCATTTCAAACAATTCAATTTAACATACATAAACAGTTCCATTTCAAACAATTCAGTTTAGCATACAAAAACAGTTTTATTTCAAATAATTCAGTTTAACATAAGTATGCAGTGTAAATGTAAGTGCCCAGTTTATTTGTCAAAAACATTTCTATTTCAAGTTATTCAGTTTAGTCAAATAGTCCTATTTCAAACAATTCAGTTTAGCATAAGTACGCCGTTTAAATATCAAAACAGTTCTATTTCAGTTTAGTATAAATACGCTGTTTACTTTTATGTGACCCATGGATAGGAACCTATCCGGTGCTATCGCTTCGGGCCGGAGTGGACCCGGGAGCGATGGCAATAAACGGGTACTCCGCATTCACCAAAGCTCAAGCATCACTGGAATCTTGCCATCAGATTGTCTAGTGTCATATCCAGGACACTCGTTGTGGAGGTCTTACTTTTCTGCAGAGCTGTTGTCGGTGTATTCTACAGTCCCAACCGAGTTAGCAATACACAGAGTTAAGTGTAAAATAAGTTTTATTTCAGATAATTCAGTTTAGCATATGTATGTAGTTTAGATGCCAAAATAGTTCTATTTCAAGCAATTCAGTTTAGCATAAGTACGCTGTTTAAATGTCATAAAGAGTGACTTCCCGAAACCAGGGTTAAGGTCTGTTTAACCTCGTCATCTAATCTCTGTCAATAGGGACATCATAACTTTTTAGTTGTTTTTAGAATTCTTCTAAAAACCTTTGGGGTGCCCACCGGCTAAAATGGAGGACTGCGATACCACACTTGCTTTTACCTCTGTTTTACATCCATTTTTCAGGCCCAGTCGGCTGGGGTTGTAGAATACACCGACTGCATATCTGCAGAGTTTGGTTGGTTGGTTGGGTTTTATGGCACATCAACCTTTGTAGGTTATTTAACGCCAAATTCATTTTTATACAAATAGTTCAATTTCAAACAATTCAGTTTAGCATGAGTACACAGTTTGATTATCAAAAACGTTTCTATTTCAAGCCATTCAGATTTATCAAACAATTCAGTTTAGCATAAGTACAGTTTCAATGTTAAAATCTATTCTATTTCAAGCAGTTCTGTTTAGTATAAGAGCACAGTTCAATTGTCAAAAATATTTCTATTTCAAGCTATTCAGATTAATCAAACCATTCAGTTTAGCATAAGTACAGTTTCAATGTTAAAAACAGTTCCATTTCAAACAATTCAGTTTAGCATAAGCACGCAGTTTAAATGTAGGTACACAGTTTAATTTTGAAAATCATTTCTATTTCAAACTATTCAGTTTAGTCAAACAGTTTTTATTTAAACAATTCAGTTTAGCATAAGTATGCAGTCTGCAGAGGGGGAAGACTCCCGCAACGAGTTTCCTGGATATGTCACTAAACGATCTGATGGTAAGGCTCCAGTAATGCTGGAACTTTGAAAAATACGGATACTCCTTTATTGCCATCGCTCCCATGTCCACTCTGGCCCGTAGTGGTGACACTTGCTATTGATCAAATTTATCTCAACTGTGTATTTATGCTAAAGTGAATTTTTCAAAATAGAACTGTTTTTAAATTAATTTTGTGTAAACATAAAACTGTACTTATACTAAGATGAATTGTTTGAAATAGAACTGTTCATATGTATTAAATGGATTTCCTACAATGATTGATGTGCCATAAAACCAAACAAAACAAATAAAACTCCCATTTTTCTTTTCTCTATTTCACTTTCAGACGCTTTTTATTTTAATGATGAGAAAATTTCTGTCACCAAACTATAGCTGTCACTTAAAGCATACGTTCACACGAATCATCTTCATTATTTTTTTGCTATCTGCTGTCTCTGTGTGAGCCAACAAATATCAAGTAGCCTTATCGCAAACCCTACGGCAAACCTAATTTTCACCTTTCTTTACTTCATGGAAAAAGCTTTCCTTGATTTCTCGTCCGTTTTTTTTTTTCATCTCTCTCTCTCTCTCTCTCTCTCTCTCTCTCTCTCTCTCTCTCTCTCTCTCTCTCTCTCCTTGTTTATATTTTTCGTTTCTCCTGTCGGTCGGTTAGTCTGTGAGTCTGAATTTGTTTCTTCTCTGGTAACTCCTTTATCTATGTCATCGACCACTTTTACACAAATGAAGTTATTTTTTTATATCTTTGTCCCATTTGAGAGAGAGAGAGAGAGAGAGAGAGAGAGAGAGAGAGAGAGAGAGAGGTCACAAAACAAAAATGCAACGAGAAATTAATGTTTTTGAAAACGACCAGTGAACATCTTTTTCCGTGTCTGATGCTCTATTGTAACTGAGTCTGCGCAGATTAATCGGTGTGTCGGGCAAGAACGTTTTAATTTGATTTTTCCAGCTGAAACAAAAATAAAAATTGAAAAAAAAAAAACAAACAACAAACAAAAGGATAAACAGCAAAAGACCTTTAAGAAAAAAAAAAGAAGACCTTTTCGTTTGACAAAGGGAGAACCTCTAACTTTATAGTTAAAGTGTTGGACGGCGGCTGAAAGTTAGAGAGTTCAAACATCACTCTCGCAGTTACGTTCATTTTCGAACAAACACCCTTGCAAATTTTATGTATTCCTTATCCCCCAAAATATGTGTTAAACAGTAACACTTCTGTTTTTTCAACAAGCTTGGCTTCGGCAATAAATAAACCATGAAGATTGATATTCCATTAAAGATGGAAACGAAACTAAACCCTCTAGTTTACATTGGCTTTAGTTTGTTGAGTTTTACGGCATATCAACCCTTGTGGTTTATTTAATGCCAACTCTTGTTTATACATATGTATATAACGAATTGTTTGTGGGTAACAAATTTTAGGAATTTCAATGGTTATAATTATTACTATCTATAATAATAATCCAATTTAATATTAAACATTTGTTAAGGAAAAAATTTTCCTTTGCTAATAACACAAAAATAAATGAATGATTTTTGTTTTGACTTTTACTACCACATCCTGTAACTATTTCTTTCGCAAAAAGTAAGGATTTCTTTCCTTTACATCAGCATTTTATGGTTCAACATTCATTTGAAAAATTACAAAAATAAAACTAATGTAATCACTGACCGAAACAAAGAAGTAATTCTTGTGTCTCTGCCTACTCTTTAAAAGAAATTATTGGACACCGTCACTAGCGCAGGGCTTCTAAAAAATTTTACTTACTGCTCAGAGAATGAAGACATAAAGTGAGACAACGAAAGAAATACGTTAGTTGAAACAACCAAAGAAAGACGTAATGTGAGACAAGGTTTGGTTTTGTTTGGTTTTATGGCATATCAAAAATTGTAGGTTATTTAATGCCAAATCCATTATATATATATGTATATATATATATATATATATATATATATATATATATATATATGTACGTGAGTGTGTGTGTGTGTGTGTATTTAGGTAGCATTTCTTCGTTAATGCAAATTTCATTAAACATAATAGATATTTTATGCCTACATATTTTCTTCTGGATCCGTTCGAATTCGTGTATTACTTTTATCGTATTCGGGGGGAATTGATTTAGGTATTGTCCATAGTTAAATGTATCCCTAGTACTTTCTGCCCGACTTTGGTCCATCATCAGGGGAGAATCTATTACAACAGTAGTAATTACACAGTAGTAATTTGCTAAAAAAAAAAAAAGTTTACATCACTTTTGTAATAGATCCTTCCCTGATGATGGCCCAAAGTCGGGCAGAAAGTACTAGGGATACATACAACTATGGACAATACCTAAATCAATTCCCCCCGAATACGATAAAAGTAATACGGGAATTCGAACGGATCCTGAAGAAAATATGTAGGCATAAAATGTCTATTATGTTTAATGAAATTTGCATATATATATATATATATATATATATATATATATATATATATATATATATATATTCTTTACCCCTCTTCTATCCCCTTCCACCCTTCTTTCCTGTGTCTATTCTGAATTATTTTATCCATAAGATCTGAAGAAGTCCTGTTAAATTTTTTTGTGTTTTTTGATTTTATTTAAAACACATAACAGGATGGAAATAAATTTATAATCCCAATGTGACCGGTTTTGTTTTTTTCTTATAGAAATTATTGCTCAGTAATGTCAGTTACATTGAGCTCTTTACCAGGAAAATTTAAATGTTCATTTTTGAATGTTTTTTCTTGTCCTAATGGAATTACTCCAAACTCCGGTTTAACTGGACCGAATAATGCTATATATATATATATATATATATATGTGTGTGTGTGTGTGTGTGTGTGTGTGTGTGTGTGTGTGTGTGATTTCTGAATATACTTTATTGATAACATTTTTAAATAAGCCAAAGTTCATTTTTTTTTATTGCAAACAGTTAAATGACTTCACTTAGTTCTATTTAATATGAATAATTCTATTTACTATTAATTATTTGTTTGCACACAGTTAAAAGTTTTCAGCTATTGCTATTAAACACTAATAGTACAATTAGATATCTGTCATTTGCTAACACATGTTAAATGATCAAACAGTTCTATTTGAAACAATTCAGTTTAGCTTTAGTCAGCAAAGTAAATTATTCCAAGTATTGCTATACATCACTAGCAATACAATTAAACAGCTGTCATTTGTTTACACTGTTAAATGATTAAATAGTTTTATTTCAAGCAATTCCGTTTAGCATAAATAATTTGTTTGTACTCACTTAAAAGTGAAAGTAAAAGTAAAAGTAATGTTGTCTCCCTTTAGTCAAGGGCGACCAGAAAGCTCCCTTTTCAATAGGGGAGGGCGCTACTCCTTTCCCTGGATTTCTCCACTTTACCCTTGATACGTACCTTATATTGCTGAGTGTTAAGTAAGGAGGTATCAAGTACCATTTTAAAAATCTTTGGTATGACGCGACCTGGGATTGAACCCAGGTCTTCCAGATCATTGGCGAACACTCAGTAGACTGTTTAATTGTCATTTGATTGGATGCTACCTCTCTGGGCCACAGTGGACCAAATAGTGTTGGCAATGAAGAGATGCTCCGCTTTCCCAAAAGCTCCAGCATTACTGGAGCCTCACCATCAGATGATGTAATGTCATACCCAAGACACTCGATAGGGGAGTGTTACTCTTATACAGAGATGCAGTCGGTGTAATTAACAGCACCGGCTAATTGAGCCAGATGAGATAAGGTAAAAAAGACGTAAAGTAAGAATAAGAAAGGAAGATGTAAAGTGAGAGAAGAAAAGAAAGACTTAAAGTGAGACAGGGAAAGAAAGGCGTAAAGTGAGGCAGGGAAACAAAGACGTAAAGTGAGAGAAGAAAAGAAAGGCGTAAAGTGAGACAAGGAAACAAAGACGTAAAGTGAGAGAAGAAAAGAAAGGCGTAAAGTGAGACAAAGAAAGAAAGATGTAAAATGAGACAGAGAAAGAAAGGCGTAAAGTGAGAGAAGAAAAGAAAGGCGTAAAGTGAGACAAGGTAAGATAGACGTAAAGTGAGACAGAGAAAGAAAGGCGTAAAGTGAGACAGGGAAAGAAAGACGTAAAGTGAGAGAAGAAAAGAAAGGCGTAAAGTGAGACAGGGAAAGAAAGACATAAAGTGAGAGAAGAAAAGAAAGGCGTAAAGTGAGACAGGGAAAGAAAGACGTAAAGTGAGAGAAGAAAAGAAAGGCGTAAAGTGAGACAGGGAAAGAAAGACATAAAGTGAGAGAAGAAAAGAAAGGCGTAAAGTGAGACAGGGAAAGAAAGACGTAAAGTGAGACAGAGAAAGAAAGGCGTAAAATGAGACAGAGAAAGAAAGGCGTAAAGTGAGAGAAGAAAAGAAAGGCGTAAAGTGAGACAAGGTAAGATAGACGTAAAGTGAGACAGAGAAAGAAAGGCGTAAAGTGAGACAGGGAAAGAAAGACGTAAAGTGAGAGAAGAAAAGAAAGGCGTAAAGTGAGACAGGGAAAGAAAGACGTAAAGTGAGAGAAGAAAAGAAAGGCGTAAAGTGAGACAGGGAAAGAAAGACATAAAGTGAGAGAAGAAAAGAAAGGCGTAAAGTGAGACAGGGAAAGAAAGACGTAAAGTGAGACAGAGAAAGAAAGGCGTAAATTGAGACAGTGAAAGAAAGACGTAAAGTGAGAGAAGAAAAGAAAGGCCTAAAGTGAGACAGTGAAAGAAAGACGTAAAGTGAGACAGAGAAAGAAAGGCGTAAAGTGAGACAGGGAAAGAAAGACGTAAAGTGAGAGAAGAAAAGAAAGGGGGTAAAGTGAGACAGTGAAAGAAAGAAGTAAAGTGAGACAGAGAAAGAAAGGCGTAAAGTGAGAGAAGAAAAGAAAGGGGGTAAAGTGAGACCGCAAAAGTAAGTCGTAAAATGAGACAGGGAAATAATGACGTAAAATCAGAGAAGAAAAGAAAGACGTAAAGTGAGAGAAGATAAGAAAGACGTAAAGCGAAACAGCAAAAAGAAATTCGTTAAATGAGACAGGGTAAGAAAGAAGTAGAGTTAGGAGAGGAAAGAAAGACAAAGTGAGACATGGAAAGAAAGGCGTAAAGCGAGACGGCAGAAGAAAGACGTCAAGAGGGCAGAAAGATAGAGATCTAAAGCAAGACTGCAAATGAAAGTCTAGAAGTGAGACAATGAAAGAAAGACGTAAGGAGAGACAAGGAAAGAAAGACGTAAAATGAGATTAGAAAAGTTGGACGTTAAGTGAGACAAGGAAAGAAAGACGTAAAATGAGATTAGAAGAATTGAACGTTAAGTGAGACAAGGAAAGACAGACGTAAAGTGAGACAAGGAAAGAAAGACGTAAAATGAGATTAGAAAAGTTGGACGTTAAGTGAGCCAAGGAAAGAAAGACGTTAAGTGAGACAAGGAAAGAAAGACGTAAAGTGAGACAAGGACAGAAAGACGTTAAGTGAGACAAGGAAAGAAAGACGTTAAGTGAGACAAGGAAAGAAAGACGTTAAGTGAGACAAGGAAAGAAAGACGTAAAGTGAGGCAAGGAAAGAAAGACGTAAAATGAGATTAGAAAAGTTGGACGTTAAGTGAGACAAGGAAAGAAAGACGTAAAGTGAGACAAGGAAAGAAAGACGTAAAATGAGATTAGAAAAGTTGGACGTTAAGTGAGCCAAGGAAAGAAATACGTTAAGTGAGACAAGGAAAGAAAGACGTAAAGTGAGACAAGGACAGAAAGACGTAAAGAGAGACAAGAAAGAAAGTATAATATGAGACTAGGAAAGTTGGACGTAAAGTGAGACAAGGAAGGATAGGCATAAAGAGAGACAAGAAAGAAAGTCAAAAAGTGACACAAGGAAAGACAGACGTGAAGTGAGACAAGGAAAGACAGACGTAAAGATAGACAAGAAAGAAAGTCGGAAAGTGAGACAAGGAAAGTTGGATGTAAAGTGAAACAAGGAAAGGTGGACGTAAAGAGAGACAAGGAAAGAAAGACGTAAAGTGAGACAGCGAGAAAAGAGATTATAACGAAAGAAAAATGTAAAGCGAGACAACAAAAGAAAGACGTAAAACGGCTCAACGAAAGGACAATGCAATTGCCAGAAAAAGAAAATAAGAAGGAAATATCGAAACAACACTGACCAAAATCAATTTTTCTCTAACCGCTTGCGTGTCATATCTTCTCAGTGTTGCCTTGCTACAACCTCCGAATACATGTCGTACTTTCGGACCAAATACTTTCACAAATCCCGCTTAAAAATTGGCGAGAACGCAATGATAGCGTTTGGTGACGAAAAGGTAAAAAGACACAATGCCGAACCGATTCAGTGACAATATTGTTTCAATAGGAGAAATGTCTGATCCACTAATGGAATCAGAATATGGAAAGCGAGGATAGGGTGGGCAAGAAAAACATCTAAGAATTCCTGGCCTCAAAAACGTCAAACAGATACTGACAAATATAAAAGCTAAACACAGTTAAGATTATATCGAAATAAAGATGGGGTGGGGTTCTTCTGAAGAACAATCTTTCGGGAGTTTGTGGTCAAATTAAACTATTCAAAGAAATTCTTGTGGTCTGATTCCATAGCAATATCAACTTTCTAAAGAAAGCAAGGAGGAGTCCTATTAATTCTAAATACTTGAAAAAACTTGGATAAAGTGCCGGTTGTGTAACTGTTGTTGCCGTTTGAACTGGACTCGGCACACCGTACTGAAAACCTGAACGAGGCTGTTTGCATTTCACATAGTGGTAATACCCCTGGGAAAGGTATGTATTTACCTAACCCCTCCGCCTCAATCATGATGCGACAGAAGGTCAATTTTATAACAGGTTTGAATTCAGAGTTTTCCTTCCCCAAAACAGGTTGACATATCAAGGTTAAAGAGTCTAGACTGAACTACTATTTACCCATAGCTGGAGAGAGAATAGTTGGATGCATATCTTTACCTACTTCTATATGATATACAAACAGTCACCTCCTGGATTTGAACTCTTATCGCCCTACCTATTTTCAACAGTGGGAACCATTACACCACGAATTCCAAGGAAAAGGCAGGAGAACAACGATTCTCCCTCCCCTTTTAGCAAATAACAGGTCAGTCTATGCTATTTAACCTTGATACGTCAGAAGAAAAACTCTTGTACGGAACGAATGAATAAATAAAAAAATTAAAAATTAAATAAAAAAATAAAATAAAAAGAAAACTATTAAATTTGAAGAAACTCCCTGAGGTCTCTAACGGAAAAGGAGATGACGCATGTGTAAAAGAAAAAAGGCTTTCCTCTTGACAAAGGGAACAAAGTATTCTTTCTCTTTCAGGCAGTGACCAGCGGATTGATAACCTCACGCTGGTGTGTTTGGGCACCACGCTTACGTCTTTGGACGTAGCGTCGGTTAGTCCCTTCACCCAGAAGCAGCTCTCTATCGGTCAGCACTATGCTGAAATATACAAGATCCACTACTAGACTATAAACTAACCCTTACCGGACGTTGACAAACTTCCAGAAGAAAACTAACCCTTATGGAAGCCCGAAATACCAAATGCGGACACCTACATACATGAAACGAATTAACGTATTTTTGACAACTTAACTGGGGGATTCAACCATTTCAATGTATTCAGGAAAAACTTCCTCATCCACGGAATGGTTGTTGAACCCGGTAAATAAAGGAAAATATAAAAGAAACGTCTTCGTCTCTTATCTCTCCTGTCATTTCTTTTTGTATAATTCTTTTTGGGACTTCCTTGGGCAAGGCATTACACCGACCAGTCAACGTGGGGTAAAATAAACTAAACAAAAATATGGAGTCAGATATTCAAACGGCAACACAGCCTTGCCCTTTTGCCTGTGACCTTCATTTAAGCCTAAACCCCACACTCTAAATTCAAAACAGTTGTAGAAATGGTGATGGATGGCCCCTCCACGATTTCCTATCTAAGACAGCCGACAAGTTTAGTAACCCTGACGACCAAACCAGTTCGCAGGACCATCTTGCGAAACTAAACATGTATGAACCGAAACACCTCTTCTTTTAGGCGATATTAACAATTTATATCTACGGATATTTTCTCCGACCGTTTCGTCTCCCACGCTGATAGAAAAGAAAGTCCAAGAGTCTTTTGATTTGGATTTTTTTTTTATTGCTCTCAATCGGACTTGTGAAAGGCGACGTGGCGCTCAGTGCTACTATTTTTTACTCTTTCTTTTGGTGCATGCCAAGACACATGGCGGCACGTGCGGGGCCGACTAAAATCACAACTACCTCAAAGCACGTGTGAAGACAAATGCCGCTTCTCTGAAAAACTACCTCTATTTATTTAGAAAATCCGGAACTAAATTTCCCGCCGATTGAAGAAACATACCTTTTTTTTTATCAAGCCGGGAATCTAAAATTTATTGGTACTAAAAAATCTACCTGTTTCATCACTTGGGGCCATGAACTCAAAACCAGACTTAATTGCTGCGACCAGGGCCTTTCACCCAGTGATATGACATCTTAAGAGAAAGAAAAACTTTTCTCCCCCCCCACATTTTTTTTACTTCACTCTGGTAGGCCCAACCACGTTCAAATCCGGACACACACACACACACACACACACACACACACACACACACACACACACACACACACACACACACTCCTAATTTAACTTCATATTCAACATAATACAAAAAATGTTCACTAATACATCGTGTAACAGAACTCTTGTGTCATATGTACGGCACAAAACTTTCTCTGGCGGTGAGGCTTCTTTTTCGGAGCTCAGGGTAGTGTGGGGCCACCCCGTTGTTACTGATACCCCCAGGTTCACTTAACTAGACTTGTGTCTATGGGTATATTAAATATTTAAGATATGTTTCAAATGATGTTAAACTAATTCAATACATAGAAATGAATTGATTTTCCTTCGTTTAATGGTATACTCACCTTCATGGGTTATGGAATACTAAAGCCATTCCCGTAGAGGAACAGTAGGGGTACTATTTAATCCATAACTGGGTAGTTAAGGGGTTTCTTACCTTTCCCAAGGGTATTTGTCCAAAAATAAACGTAATAACTTAATTTGATGAATTAAATATAATAGATGTTATATAAGTAATTGTTATACTAAATATATAAAAAAATTGATAACAAGGTAATCAAAGTAGAAGGAGTGATTTATTGAGAAGCAAAGTTGACACTATAGCGTTTCGGTTCCAGTGAACACTCATCAGGATAATGATGGATGATATTAGTGATGTTGAATCAACGATGGATGTTTAAAAGTGCAAAATACTAAAATCTAGAAAAAATCTGTATAACAAGAAAAAGTTGGCCGTTTATTTAGTGAATCATCGTTCGTTTGTTTTTAAATTACGTCATTTGACTTATTAGAAATAGTGTGTAGAATTTATGTTCCGTTTGTTTATCGAGAAAGATTTCGAATTAAAAGGAGGAAGAAAAAGAAAGACAAAAAGATTAAGAAAATGTATAAAACTATATATGTTGATTAAATTAACTAAAGGAAGCAGCGTCTCATCAACCGAAAAAGACATCGACACGAGGTTAACGAAGGCATGGATAGCTATTAATAGGCTATCGATTATACGGAGATCAGAACTAACCGATAAAATGAAACGCAGTTTCTTCCAGGCAGCGGTCACATCGATACTGCTATATGGATGCACTACATGGACTCTAACAAAACGGCTGGAGAAAGATACTAGACGGCAATTACACAAGAATGTTGCGAGCAATCTTGAACAAGTCCTGGTGGCAACACCCCACAAGACACCAACTGTACGGCCACCTGCCCCCTATCACGAAAACTATCCAGGTTAGACGAACCAGACATGCAGGACACTGCTGGAGAAGCAGGGACGAACTCATAAGTAATGTACTCTTATGGACCCCCACATATGGCCGTGCAAAAGCAGGTCGACCAGCACGAACATACATTCAGCAACTATGTGAGGATACGGGATGTAGTCCAGAAGACCTACCGGAGGCGATGAACGATACGGAAAAGTGGCGAGAGAGGGTCAGGGATATCTGTGCTACCAGCACGACATGATGATGATGATTATATTAACAAAGATAGAATATATTGTAACTATTTAAAATGGATTCGCTCAAGTCAGGGGAAATATTATAAAAGCCCGGACAAGTATTTAGGGAATTACTCAGTGAAATAGCAGTGGCTTCGAAAATTCGTCTCAGTCTTTTATTATGAATGTAAATGAGCATCTTTGCAGAAGTGAAATCGAAGTTGTGATTAGATTGAGAAACGTGTTGAAATAATGCATTGTTTAAGCTACCAATTTTTTATATTTTTTGTGTTCTTTCAGGCGAACATGAAGGTTCCGAGATGCTACAACAATATATATCTATTTACAATTCTTACAATGGATACAATAAACACCGGCGTCTGAAAATAGGTGGCGTTGATGGCTACAGTGTACTAATTCGTGGATCGTTTTAGAGGGTAAAGTGGTAGTTTTCATATCGAGTTTATTTAAGTTGTTTATTATGCTGTGAGGGGTTCCTTCTAGAGTGGAGATGTCCCCCGTTTGGTTATAGCACATATATTCCGTTTTGTGTGCATTAACATGGAGGCCTATGCTTGCTGCTGCTCGTTCCAAACTATGCAGAAGAGTTTCGGCTTGGTCAGGTGTCACGTACCTAGGAAGCAGCGTCGAATCAACCGAAAAGGACATCGAAACGAGGTTAACGAAAGCATGGACAGCTATCAATAGGCAATCGATTATATGGAAATCAGACCTAACCGATAAAATGAAACGCAGTTTCTTCCAGACAGCGGTCACATCGATACTGCTATATGGATGCACTACATGGACGCTAACAAAACGGCTGGAGAAGAAGCTAGATGGCAATTACACAAGAATGCTGCGTGCAATCCTGAACAAGTCCTGGCAGCAACACCCCACAAGACACCAACTGTACGGCCACCTGCCCCCTATCACGAAAACTATTCAAGTTAGACGAACCAGACATGCAGGACATTGCTGGAGAAGCAGAGATGAACTCATAAGAGATGTACTCTTATGGATCCCCACACATGGCCGCGCAAAAGCAGGACGACCAGCTCGAACGTACATTCAGCAGCTATGTGAGGATACAGGTTGTAGTCCTGAAGACCGACCTAGGGCGATGAACGATAGGGAGGAGTGGCGAGAGAGGGTCAGGGATATCCGTGCTGCCAGCACGATATGATGATGATGATGATGATGATTATGCTGTGAGAAGAAGAATTGTTTGGCAAAATTATGAATCAACAGAGGAAGTAGTTTATAAAATTTTGTTCAAGTTTGATACTTATTGCGGATTTTGAGGGCTTTAGATTTAGCAAAGTGTATAAAATATTTCTTGTATAGAAGGTTAAATATATTGAACGGCTAATCAGAACACAACTAAAGTTACAAGTCCCACACTGTGTGCACATCTGAGACTTCGTCGTAAGTAGGTTGGGGAGTCCCTGTAGTTTAGTGGCTAACCCATAGGACAGTGAGATCGTAGTAAAAGAGTTTGAATTCAAGTCCTAAAATAATGTTCACTTTCTGGCTTAAACCCTTTTTGCGAGGAATGTTGTTACGAGTTTGTTACGTTGTTACGTTATTTGCTCGCTAAATGTTGTTGGAAAATGAAGGAGTGAGAAGACGAAGATGCTGTACGTTTTTTATGATAGGTTTTAATGGCAGCATGGAAAAGGGTTTACGTTTGTGCTGCGAGTCTCGTAAGAAGGAAGGAAGAAAATTGTTATAGAGTTGAGAAGGCATTTTAGCAGCTAAATACCTGAGCGAATTGTGCATCGTTAGTTTAGCAAACGTCGTGGAACTTTTTCGTCGTCCATGAATGCATGGTCCTGGCCGTTTGGGGATAGAAGCGTGAATGTCTTCAGAAAATATTGCCCAGTGATGAAGTGGCTAGATGTCTGAGCGGAATTTTGCGTCGCAGTCGACATAGCCAAAGTTGAAGGAGTCTTAAAGTGATTCCTGTGTGTGGTGTATTGAATTCATCTAATTCATATTCAACTGGGAACCCTTGGTTTAAGAGACTAGACTCAAGAGGTCCATGAATTTCATGGCTTTCCTAATGGATTCGTGATGCTGCTGCTATCAAGAGAGCGGACAGTAAGACGTCTGTCTAGTTCAAAAACTTCTGAGCAAGAGAAAGTGTTTGGCGGGCATTCCCCAATTTGGTACTGCCCGGAAAAATGATCCGGGCTCAATAGGATAAGTCATCCTGATTGGGTGAAAAATATGCGTTGACCCTAACGGTCAAATTAATTAACGCGCCAAACAAAAATACTAAGTTCTTTCTGCTATAGCCTTTTCTCCTATTTGGATTTCTCTAAGCGCAATGGTTAACTTACTGGACAACTTCTTAGTAAACGAATTTAAACTCAAGTCGTTTAAAAATATGGGTATTTTTATGAGCCCCGAAAAGCCCGGTTTATTCCTACGTTTTGTAAAAGAATAAACCGTACTTAAACAGCAGTAGAGAGGTGGTGACAGCTTTTGAAGAAAGGGACGAACGACTTATACATGCAACAAAATTTATATACAACAACAACAACAACAACAACAAACAGGGTTTTACACCAAATGGAATAATAAACAACGAATTGGAAGAGTTCACAAAAGAGAGTTAAAGGAAGAGTTCAAGATGTAAAATATGGTTAGGTTTGTTGTGAAGGTTGCGAAGGTGAAGTTTTTCGAAGGTGGGTGAAGGCTTGTGAAGATAAAGTAGGTTTGGTAAAGTGAGTTTGCAGATAAAATGCCTGCTGGAACTTAACTGTGTGTGTCCTGTTCCTTTTAACTCAGCACGTGCGTTCGTTGCTCTTGGGTCCTGGCTGTGGTGGAAGGTACCAAATACGTGTGCCGTCAAGGGCTGCTACAAAAAGGACCTGTTGCTAACAGTGATGACAAACTAAGATCAGAAAGCTGCTGGTCTTAGTTTGTCCAGGTAGCTATCTGATTACCCTTGGGCCACTAAATTCTTGGCTTGCAAGGAATGTCTCCAGGACGCTGATGCCCAGTAATGGGCTCGTGAATACTGTGGGGGAAAACCTGATTCATAGGCCCATCATTCGATTTACATTCTCCGGCAGGAGAATTACGTTGTTTGCACCAGCGCGCCTAGTGGATTTGTGATCCTCACAAGCTGTTGAATTTTCTGCAGCAATCACACGTTGAAACCGGGTACATATCCAAATCGTTACCGTATGAGCAAGTATGATGGGTGATATATTCTCCCTCCACGCTACAGTCACCCCGAGGGCATCTTCCTTTCATTGTACAATCCATATTTGTTAAATTCCTGTCTTTCCAGGATGTCACTCCAATTTTCTGAAGAGTCACTTTGTCTTTCCAAATGTCATCTTGCTTTCCAGCAAGAAGAGCAGCAAATTAGGAACGTTGCATAAAAAGATAATATGAGTGTCCGAGGCTATTTTTGCAAAGAATGTGTAAAGCCTATAAACATTAGTATTATGGATGAGCTACAACTCCGGTCAGAGTGGACCAGGAAGCGATGGTAATGAAGGAGTACTCCACGTTCCCCAAAGCTCCATCATTATTGGAACGTCACCTTCAGATTGTTTAGAGTCATAAACAGGACACCCGTTGAGGGGGGGGGGTCTTACCCCTCTGCAGAGAGGCAGTCGGTGCATTCTAGAGCCGCAGCCGACTGGGCAAGGTAGAGGTTGGATGATTTCGATCATGTGTCCAAAAAGTAAGATAATTTTGAAAAATAGTATTAATATTTAATCCACTGCTAAATAGACACTGAAAAACACACATATATGAAGTTGGTGTGCACATATTTTTCCATTTATGGACAGCAGAATCACTCCCCAAATGTCGTCAGGTTATATAGAAAAGAAAAGATGCTTTAGATAAGAAAGAAAAGATGTATTAGATAAGAAAGTAATAAAAGAAGTGTGCACACGAAAGTGTCTTGGTATAAATTCTTCCTGATAAAAAAAATGCCCCCGTGATAATTCCTCACTGTGAAATAGTGTGTAGACAGCAGCGAAAGAAAGGAGATGATCCATCGAACACAAAGTGCGAGTCTGTGAGATCATTGTCATCAGCCCAAAAATATAGCTGAGAACAATCCATCAATATGATGCATGTGTTAAAGGCGTGGTTTTGGTCTTAGCTTCTCATTCTTTGACCAATGGCATATCAGCCTTAATGGTTTATCTAATACCAGAGCCGTTCTTGTAAAAGAATAGCAGTGGTATTATTTAACCCATAGCTGAGTGGATGAAGTGATTCCATTCTTTTCTGTAGAAATTTTGGTAAGGAACTGGTGATCCTGTTTCACCGAACAGCAGCAGCCCCTTGGGGTCACGTGGCGTCCATTATAAAAAGGAGTTTCTCCTTCTTTTGGATCCATCATCACTGTTAGTGGTTCAGACAAAGAACATTTCTTTTCTGAAGATGCAGATCTAACATTTAAAAAATTAGTATTGTCTTGTGGTATGCTATGGAACATGAGTCAATTATTCTTCAATTATCTCTGTCATGGATGAAAGTAAATATGCCAGAGTTTTGAAAATCGAAAGTGTGGTTAGTTAAAATGTTATGTAAAACTAGAGTTTTACAGTTTTAGAGTC
Organism: Sepioteuthis lessoniana; assembly: GCA_963585895.1. NCBI lineage: Eukaryota > Metazoa > Mollusca > Cephalopoda > Myopsida > Loliginidae > Sepioteuthis > Sepioteuthis lessoniana. The sequence continues at coordinate 20,873,451 of OY757936.1, read as the reverse complement.
ATTTTTATGTTCTTTTATTTGAATATATTATATATTATTGAATATATTATATATATTCGTTTTTTCTATGTAAAATATTTTGGTAATTGAGACAACGGATTCGTAAAAACCTGTGCTGGATAAGAAATTTGTATTTTTAGAGTTATTCTTCACTATTTGTTTGATTGCTTTTGCTGTGAGGGTAGTAGTTTTTATGACGATGTAATTTTTTTCTCACTGATCGACACACGGCTAACGAAGGCATGGACATCTATCGATAGGCTTTCGATCATATGGAAATCAGACCTGACCGATAAAATGAAACGCAGTTTCTTCCAGGCAGCGGTCGTGTCGATACTGCTGTATGGACGCACTACTTGGACGCTAACTAATCGGCTGGAGAAGAAGCTGGACGACAATTACACAAGAATGTTGCGAGCAATATTGAACAAGTCCTGGCAGCAACACCCAACAAGGCACCAACTATACAGCCGCCTGCCTCCCATCACGAAAACTATCCAAGCTAGACGAACCAAACATGCAGGACACTTCTGGAGAAGCAAAGACGAGCTCATAAGGGGTGTACTCCTATGGACCCCCGCATATGGCCAAGCAAAAGCAGGACGACCAGCTCGAACATACATACAGCAGCTATGTGAGGATACGGGATGTAGTCGTGAAGACCTGCCAGAGGCGATGAACGATAGGGAGAAGTGGCGAGAGAAGGTCAGGGATATCCGTTCTAATGGCATGACATGATGATGATGAAATGTATATACACACACACATATATATATATATATATATATATATATATATGTGTGTGTTATCTTTCAGTAGTTCACAACCAACTAGTAAGTACGGCCCCGAATGTTACATGAATAGGCTGATTTCTAATAGGCCGATGTAATGTAAGCAAAAAAAAAAAAAAAAAAATTCAAGGGCACATACGAAATTAACATAAAAAAGAATTAACTTTAAAAATTGAACAGAGAAAATGATATAATCATGTTTGTTGAATTTGACCAACGTTATTTTAATTCCTTTTAACAGTTCAATTAAAATGCATATTTACCCTTTGTCTTTTATTAATCCTCGAATAATAAATGACTTTGAGTTATGATTTTAATCGCTTATTTATAGATACACACTGGCGATTTTTTTTTCTTTTTCTTTAGATGTTTGATAATAAAAAATAGTAAACAAACAAAAATATCTTATTTTTTCTTTTTATATTACATCAGCCTATTAAGTATCAGCCTGTTAAAGTAACATTCGAGACAGCATTTACTAGTTGGCTGTGGGTAGTTATATTATATTATATTATATTATATCATATATAATATTATATTATATTATATATATATATATATACACACATGCAAATACACACATATATATATATACATTTATGGTGTCTCAAAATATTTATATGATAATGATTTATTACTGAGACAAGAGCAATGGCGGTTATCTATAACACCTCCTGTAAAAAATGCAAACTTTTGAGCTTGACGAATCAAATCAATGTTATTTTTTTAATTCATTATATCAGCTTCCAGGACATGCACTCTTTTTTTGAGTTTCTTGTCTCCGGAACAAATTATTATCATATTAATGGGTTGCATCGGTTTTGAGACTGTTTTAAATAATATTGTCCCCAAATAAGTTGTGGTGCAAAATATTATTCCTTTTTTGCCCAATGCATTGTGATCGAGGATTAATAGTTGTCATAATAGAGTATTTTCAAATCTGAAACCAAAAAGAACACAATATTATTATAATTAGAATTATAAACAGTCACATGGGTTCCATGTATATTGAAACTCTCTCTCTCTCTCTCTCTCTCTCTCTCAATTTATATATATATATACATCTAATCTTTATTTATATGTATGTAATAATGAACAAATATATATTAACTTTTATATATATATTTAGTAGCATGGATGCCTATCTATGACCACTGCATTTAGTCTGCCATAAACCCACCAAGTGCGATAGTGACAACCATGCACTCTTTTAATATATATATATATATATATATATATATATATGTTATCTTTCAGCAGTTATGAAGCTGTCAAACAATCTTTCATAATTTTAGGATTGAGATAGAGACAAGAAAAGAATTCAACTATTTCCGTACATCATGACGAATTTACTACGGCTTCTTCACAATAGGAATGTCTTGCATTAATAGTCAACATTAATCTTCTTCTTCAGTCTCTAAAACCTTTCGAGCTATCTCGATTCTTTCAAAAATCCCTTTATAGTTATTGTTAAAGTGCAAATTAGCCAAATTGCTATCAGTCGGAAAATGCAGTCGCTGAGCCGTGTTCGAATACGGGTCGGCTGGCTGGTTCAACTTTTGAAGAACGTGAAGCAAAAGTCAAGGAATAGAAGCTAATAAGTGAAACGTTTGAAAAAGAGATGAGAAAGGTAGTATAGAAAGATGAGGAAATTTTAGAACAAAGAATTTGTCCAAAGACATCTGCGAGAAAGAAAGAAAGAAAGAAAGAAAGAAAGAAAGAAAGATAACCACTAGAGGAAAAGAGAGATAAAAACAAACTGAGAGAGATAGGGTGTAATTGATGGTAAATGCAGAGAGGTCTGAAAAAGCGAAGAAGAGGAAAAGAAAGACGGGTAGAAGAAGAAGAAGAAGAAGAAGAAGAAGAAGAAGAAGAAGAAGAAGAAGAAGAAGAAGAATTAATAAAATAAGAATCAAAAAGGGAACAAAGAAAAAAAAAAGAAGTTAGATAAACTCAAGAGAAATAGAGACAGAGATAATAAGAGAGAAATAGAATCTATATGAAGGAAAATCCTGAGAGGTCTGTGAAAAAGAAAGACAAGAAGAAGAAGAAGAAGAAAATATGTAAGATAACCTTAAGAGGACAAGAGACAGAGACGAACAGACCAAGATAGGGTCTAATTGGTGGAGAATGCAGAGAGGTCTAAGAATGCAACGATTGAAAGAAATGGAATTATACAACTGAATAACCGAAGGAGAGAAAGGAGGAGCGGACAACAAGAAGGGAGAGTCGCGAAATATTATTAAAGAATCGTGCCAATCTGGTATCAAGTCCGTTTCATTTTGCCGCAAAGACAAAAGTCACGCGAAAGGCTGGCTTGAGAAAACGACTCTGATGCTAACAGGCAAGTCATGTGACACGATTAGCGTTTGATTATGTGGTCAGTTTCATCAATCGCAACCCCACTTCCTCAGAGAAAATCTACTTTCGTCCGTTTTCCGTCCACCTTCGAAGGAACGTCCATTTCGCATACTTCTCTCCTCCCCATCAGCACTTATTTTTTCTCTCTTCATTATTCAATCACCCCTCTTTTTTCCCACTTTCTTTCTCTCCCACTTTTTTCTCTCTCTAACATCGTATCTCGATAGGAAAATTAGTTAAACCAAAATAAATAAATGAATAAATAAATAAATAAAATAAGATAAAAATAAGCAAATAAATGAATAAATAAAAGAATAAAAACGCCCTGAAAGTAATGCTTCGTATGTATTTTCACAGAAACCACAATGCATACAAGAAAAAAATAACAGTTTCATTGAGCAAGTTTTTAGCTTTACGAGGTGCTTACGATAAGTTTCCAGACTTTTTTTCGTATGGGCACTTCTATTGATAGTATACACATGAGACTCTAGTCCCCTTCGAAGTAATCTCCTCCGGCTGCAATGCACTCGTTGTACCTTTCCAACAACTTCAGGAAAACCCTATGGAAGTCCTCTTGTGTGAGCGTGCCAATGACCTTCGTCACAGCCTCTTTTATCTCCTCAATTGTCTCATAACGACAGCCTCTGAGCTTAGGGAATAACCAAAAGTCACTAGGAGCAAGGTCTCGACTATAGGGAGGCTGAGGAACCGTCTTGATGCCTGTTTTAGTCAAATAGTCTGTGACAAGGATGGAGTTGTGGACTGGTGCATTGTCCTGGTGGAAATGCCACTGAGACGATTTGAAGAGTGCTGGCCTCTTCCAACGGAATCTCTTTCTGAATTCCCTTAAAACCTCAGCATTGTAACCCTAACCATAACCCTAACTCTATGCCCCTCGTAAATGACAACAGCTATACATCTGAAATACCAACTTCATATGCTGAGACATTTTCTGATAATATCCTTTTTGTAAACTAATTTCAGTCGAGAGATAAATGATTAATTTAAAAACGTGATAAAAATTGGAGGGACCATGATCTGGCAAATTTGTAAGGAATTTTTGATATCATATAATTGTATGCAAAAAAAAAAACACTTAAGAATCAACTAATCAAAGAAAATGTAAATATAAATGTACAATGTATACGATTCCGTAACCCTTTGACATAAATAACCCAAGAAAAGTGGACATACCATGAAAATCAATCAACCAATCAACTATGAGGTGTAATAGTTGTTATCATTGGAAACGGACACAGCAACCCAAGTTCAAAACCTGGATTAGGCTGTTTGTATTTCACATGGCGCTAGTACCCTAGAAAAGTATGAATCTAACTATTCTCCTCTTAACTGTGGATAAATAGTAGGGCAAATTGGGCTCTTTAGCCTTGGTATGGCCACGTGTCTTGGAGATGGAAAACTCTGAATTCAAACCTGTTAAACTCCACATAAAAATTGACCTTGTGTCACATACAGCTTGTGCAGTGGGGTTGGTAAATATATATGATGATACATCTATGTTAATATGATACTAGACAATATCTACTATATCTACATCTGTTTGTTTGAGACTTATGGTATTTCAACCACTGTTGGTTATTTAATGCCAAATCCTGCTTTTACATATATATTAAATATATGATTTGTAAATACACTTTGTAGATACACACAGTTAAATGTTCCATCAGTTCTCTTTCTAAAGTTGTAGTATGTTGCACTTGCATGAACCATTGTTTTGCCAAAAACTATGAATATTTATCTAGACCACTGGTCAAGAATTATTAAGAATTTACACAGTCTATTTTAGATTTTCTCTGGACGTCTAGCCATAATCACGTGATCACTTAATTGTTTAAGTAAAATAAGTTAAGTTGGCGACCGTAGTCGAGTGTAACCCGAAGGCTCCCTTTTCGATAGCTACTACACCAAGGTGTTGGGCAGGGCGCTACTCTTTTCCCTGAATTTCTCCACTTTACCTTTGATCCGTATCTTATATTGCTGAGTATTAAGCAAGGAGGTATCAAGTACCATTTTTAAAGTCTTTGGTAGGATGCGACCTGTGATTGAACCCAGGTCTCTCTTACCAGTAACTGTTTGAAATCACCAGAAAAACAAAGAAATTTTTATATGAATGCAGAATTTAAAATAGAGAAGTATTCAGTCTCAATACTTAAAAAAAATATATATATGTAGAATTTTTTTCTTCAATTAGAGAAAAGTAAATATTTTGAAATAGATATATCTGCTAATGAATTTCAAGGTATTTTAGGGTTTTACTTTTTCGACACGTGTTTGGAAGGTTTTGGTCTATTTTAAGAGACTAATATGTGTTTATATATATATATATATATAAGTGCTGGTTAAAAATTAATTCTATTAAGTGCTGCTCAGCATTTAAAAAAACATTCATGCCCAACAACACAACTACGAAAAATTCTCACCGACAACACAACAATATTTGAACATCAAAATAATAAAAAAAAACTTCAGATTCTCGAAGCACTATATATTAGAAACCTGCAACCAGCACTTAATAGGATTAATTTTCAAACCAGTGCTAATGCACTTAATGTCTTTAGCTACTGGCACTATTTACAGAATTACATTTAAAAGCAAACGCCGTAATCTTCAACGGCAAAAACGTCCTTACACAGTAGTAATTTGCTAAAAAAAAGTTACCTCACTTTTGTTATAGATTCTCCCCTGATGATGGCCCATAGTCGGGCAGAAAGTACAAGGGGTACATACAACTATGGACAATACATAAATCAATTCCCCCCGAATACGATAAAAGTAATACGGGAATTCGAACGGATCCAGAAGAAAATATGTAGGCATAAAATGTCCATTATGTTTAATGAAATTTGCATTAACGAAGAAATGCTGCCTAAATATATATATATATACATACATATATATATATATATATATATATATATATATATATATATATATATATATATCATTGCCGATATTGAGCACTTTTATTTATAAATGAAGAAAGACATGTACCTATATCCAATAAAAATAAAATTTAATTAACTTACTTTGCTTAAACAATTAAGTGATTAAGTGAATATATATATATATATATATATATATATATATGTATGTGTGTGTGTGTGTGTGTGTGTGTGTTTGGGTAGCCTTTCTTCGTTAATACATTTTCGATTAGACTATATAGACATTTGTATATTTATCCTTTCGAGTCACTGAATCAATTTTATAATATCCGGCGGGAATTTGTTAATAAACCTCCCATGATTAATCGGGTTCCTCGTTCTTTCTGATCGATATTGGGCTATCATCAGGGGTGTGTACATTGCAAAAGGGATATAACCTTTGCATGTACGTTACTTCTTTTAAAGAACTGAGCGTTTATTATTTCAACTGGTGTGTTGTATTGTTTATTTGAAAATTTGATTCTACAATTAGCAGTAATAGCTAAAGATATTTTATTACATTAGTACTAGTTTCGAAATCAATTCTATTGAGTTAAGGTAGTTTCTTTCTTTTTTAGAGGTTGGGCTTTTGAGCTGGTGTCAAATAGATGCATAGTGAGTCATCTCGATAAGGAAATGAAAATAGAATATATATATATATATATATATATATATATTTGGAGGTGCACCTGGTGTAATGGTTATCGTCGTAGAAAATGGACACGGCGACACGAGTTCAAATCCTGGACGAGACTTTTTGCATTTCACATAGCACTAATACCCTTGGAAAAGATATGAATCCAATTATTCTCCCTCCAGCTATGGGTAAATAGTAGGACAGACTAGGTTCTTCAGCCTTGGTTAGGCAACTAGTCTAGGAGAAGGAAAACTCTGAAATCAAACCTGTTAAACCTCGCTTAAAAATTGACCTTGAGTCATATCCTGTCCGAGCGGAGGGGGTTGGTAAATATATATATATATATATATATATATATATATATATATACACACACACAATTCTATTTCAGTTTCCTTTTTCCTATATGTTTTTTTAACATCTCAGTATTTGATACAGAATTTTATATATATATATATATATATATGACTCTATATATATATATATATATATATATATATATGCAACATTAACGCAGGTGTTCATGCGCGCGGGGGGAGTGGATTTGTCACTCAGAGATGTCACAATGGCCCAAATGGGAAACGGGACTACAGAGTGCGGGTGACGTCACGCACTTAAAGCGCGCGGAGGATTTGGGGTATTTTGAAAAAGTCAGTTAGTTAAGTTGAAACCTGCCTCGGGGGAAGACGGTTGGCTTTTGCTTGCTCGCGGGGGCTTTGCACGCTACGGGCGCCGCACGAGATGGGGGGGGTGTGCAGATGGAAAAGCCAGAAAGAATGTGTATCTCTCTCCTTATGTCGAAGAACCTCAAAGGAAATAAAAAGTTTCGTACCTGAACTAAGAAGTTGTAAGTGTTTTTTGTGTTTCGAGATTCCTATGTTCTATGTATATATGTTATGAACATTCTATGTACGTTTCACGCATATCCGTATCTGGCTATGGTACAATCTTATTTTTAAACAAGTTGAAATTAATTTGTTTTTTCTTGTAAGTATTGCTATTGTTTCGGCACTGATAGTTTCAGTATTTGCAATATAACATGAGCTTTTCTATTTAAAAGCGATCCTTTTTTATCCCACACTGAATTGTTTCAAGTATTGCTATGTAATACTGGTAATTCTGTTTTCCATTCCTTAAATACTTTCAAGTATTCTGAATAATGATTTTATTGACCCACAGTAAAATGGTTCCAAGTATTCCTATGTATCACTAACAATTCAATTTAATATAAACCGCTTGTTTGTACACAGTTTAAATGGTCAATCAGTTATATTTGACCAATAGATAGGACTCTATCAGGTACTACCACTCTGAGCTACTCTGGGCCAGAGTGGACCTGGGAGCAATGAAAATTTTCTAGATTTGAGCCACACCAGCAGATTGTTTAGTGTCATATCCTGGACAGCCGTTTGGATTGGGGAGACTTCTTCCCTCTGCAGAGATGCAGTCGGTGTATTTTACAACCCCAGCTGACTGGGTGGTACTTCTTGGATTGTCTAAAAAGTTATTTAAAAATTGTCTTTTGAAAGAGTCACTTAAACAGCTGTGGAAATATATATACGGAGATCATTAAATAAGTTTCCAGGCTTTTTTCGTATCGGCACTTTTATTGATAGTACACTCATGAGACTCTAGTCCCCTTCGAGGTAATCTCCTCCGGCTGCAATGCACTTGTTGTACTGTTCCAACAACTTCTGAAAGGCTCCATGGAAGTCCTCTTGTGTGAGCGTGTCAATGACCTTCGTCACAGCCTCTTTCATCTCCTCAATTGTCTCGTAATGACAGCTTCTGAGCTTAGGGATAACCAAAAGTCACAGGGAGCAAAGTCTGGACTAAAGGGAGGCTGAGGAACTGTCTTGATGCCCATCTTGGTCAAATAGTCTGAGATAAGGATGGAGTTGTAGACTGGTGCATTGTCCTGCTGGAAATGCCACTGACCCGATTTGAAAAGTGCTGGCCTCTTCCGACGGAATCTCTTCCTGAACTCCCTTAAAAACTCAACATAGTAACCCTAACCCTTTGGCCAATGAACTCTGGTGTATTGACTTCCTTACTCCTCCCACACCTCTCATCACCCCTCACAGACACCCTGCCTTTGTTGAATCTCTTATGCCACTCAAAAACTGATGCTCAATTCGTGCAAGATGTCGAAAAGCAGCCAGTAGTATTCCATTGGTTTCTGTGGCATTTTTTCCAAGTTTAAAACAGAATTTTATCGCATACTGTTCTTCCTCACGTCCAGATAGCATTTTTGAAATTCACCAGCTGTGACAATCAGGCTTTTGTAAGGTGTATACCAATTGCTGCTCTAGCTGTTCATTTGAATCTGAAATCAAAAAATTTGGTCAGTCATCTCATAAGATCTATAGCAATAACATACTGAATTTGTAAGAATCTTCTACAATTTTAAATGCCGGTACAAAAATGTCTGGAAACATATTGAACGCACCACGTACACGTACATATATATACTGAGATTTCTATATACAAAAAACATATATTCATTTATGTATACATAAATGTACATATATATATATATATATATATATAAGCAAAGGTATGCACACACACACACACACACACACACACACACACACACACACACATATATATATATATATATATATATATATATATATATATGTATCTGTGCGCATATACATATACCTTTATAAATACATATTTATATATATATATATATATATGAACATATGGAACATATACAAGACACACACACACACATATATATATATATATATATATACCCATGCATATACAAATACACTTATATATACATATATCCAAATATATATATACACATATTTACATTTCCGCATAATCACACACACACACATATATATATATATATATATATATGTATCTGTGCGCATATACATATACCTTTATAAATACATATTTATATATATATATATATATATATATATATATATATATATATGAACATATGGAACATATACAAGACACACACACACACACATATATATATATATATATACCCATGCATATACAAATACACTTATATATACATATATCCAAATATATATATACACATATTTACATTTCCGCATAATCCAATATATATACTCATATATACATATATATGTATACGCATATATTCACTTATATATATATATATATATATATATATATATATATATATATATATATATATATATATATACATATGTTCCTATATATATTTGTATATATAAACATATATGAAAAGGCACCCACACACACACACACACACATATCTATATACATATAGATATATATATATATATATACATTTTATTTTTACTGTAATTCATTGAGAAAAACATCGACCAGACTCGACTCTTTTTTAACATCTCTCTCCATCACCCAATATTTGCCCCCCCTTTTCAGCAAATACTTTTTAAATCCCCTTATCCATGTCAGGCTTTTCCGCCTTTTTTTTACATTTCTCAACTACCAACAGACAGACCTCCGCCGTAATTCCTTTCCCCGACGCGTTTTTACTCTGCAATTTCTTTTAATATATTTCTTTTGTGACACCCTATTAACTCAACCTTTACCCATTTTCTTGTGGTAAACGTTTTCCCACTTCGCTGGATCTTCACTACATATTTTTCAACAAAAATGTTTTACCAAAGACATCATTTATAATCTTAACTCTATTCTCTTCTCGTAACATCTGAGGCATTCTATCTTTTTCAGCGAAAACGTTTGTTTTTTTTATTTGGGGGGGGGGTATTTGCTTTTTTTCTTTTTTTCTTTTTTACTTTCCTTCCTTGTCCATCGTTTATGACCTTCATATTTCTAGTTCTCTGCATATTTTCGTCTCATTTATTGCATCTTTTCTTCCTTTTTATCAATTTCCCTCTCCCTCCTAGGCTCTTTCTCACTCTCTTGGTATTCTCGTCTCCTTTTCTTTCTTTCAATTCTCCACGCATTTTTTTGCTTCTTCCAAGTCTTTTTGACTTTTCACCTTCTTCTTTTTCTTCTCTCGATATTTTAATTTCTTTTATTTTGACTCTGGTCCGCCGTAGCGGCAAAAAACAAGAGTAAGTTCGTTTATTCAAGTTAATTAAACCTAGATCTAATATTTTGACTGAGATTTGGAGCTTTGTCCCCACCTCAAAATGGGTCCCGTTTTCTTGGACAGAATCTGGTTTGTGCATATATAGTAATGAGGTCCCAGTTCTAAATTTATGGAGAGTATGGAGTTGTCCAACGGCAAAACCAACTGCATTAATTTCTTGTTGGCTTTACGCTCCGGCTTTTTAGCTGGGCCATCTAGCGTTCGTGCCGGACGGGCATCGAACATCAATGGCAGACTCAAGGCCAAAGGGGCCCCGACTTCGGCTGCGCCACCTTCTGGTGGGTGAGCTGCACAAATGACACCTTAGTTACTCTTATATAGCACTGGACCCTGAGTTCCAGTTTAAGCTATGATCAGGCATACGTCCCTGGATCCAGATTTGGGTCCCATGTCTAGCTTGGCTCATCAAGACCACATTGCACTAAGTGGGTCGAAGACAAGCCGGACTCGAAAAACCTTTAACTCAAAAAGGTAATAAAAAGTTTCGTACCTGAACCAAAAAAAGAGAGTCGTTAGAATTTCGTGTATTTCGGGATTCCCTATGTACATTTCACGTTTCTTGGTCGTATTTTTGGACCTGGATATGCTACAATACACCGACTGCTACAATACACCGACTGCACCTCAGATGAGAGGTAAGACCCCCCCCATATAAGAGTCCTGGATATGATACGAGACAATCTAATGTTGAGGTTCCAGTAATGCTAGAGCTTTGGAGAATACGTAGTACCCCTTCATTGCCATCACTCCCAGGTCCACTCTGGCCCAGCTTGGTAGCACCTGATAGAGCCCTCTCTATGGGTTAAATAGAACTAACGGCATACTTATGCTAAACTGAATTGTTTGACTAAACTGAATAGCATGAAATAGAAATGTTTTTGACAATTAAACTGTGTACTTACATTTAAACTGCGTGCTTATGCGAAACTGAATTGTTTGAAATGAAACTGCTTTTAACATTGAAACTCTACTTACACTAAACTGAATTGTTTAATATAGAACTGTTTTGACATTTAGCTGGGTAAACAAAATTCATACTTATACTAAACTGAATAAGCTGAATTAGAACTGTTTGACTAAACTGAGTAGCTTGACATAGAAATGCTGTTGACACTTAAACCCATGCTAAACTGTTGACAATTAAACCCATGCTAAACTGAATTGTTTAAAATAGAACTGACTGTTTGCATAAAAATGAATTTGGCGTTAAACATCCTACCAAGGTTGATATGCCCCTAATCTGTGTATTTACATTTAAACTGCATGCTTATGCGAAACTGAATTGTTTGAAATGAAACTGTTTTTAACATTGAAACTCTACTTACACTAAACTGAATTGTTTAATATAGAACTGTTTTGACATTTTGCTGTGTACTTACATTTAAACTGCGTGCTTTTGCGAAACTGAATTGTTTGAAATGAAACTGTTTTTAACATTGAAACTCTACTTAAACTAAACTGAATTGTTTAATATAGAACTGTTTTGACATTTAACTGGGTAAACAAAATTCATACTTATACTGAACTAAATTAGTTGAATTAGAACTGTTTGACTAAACTGAATAGCTTGACATAGAAATTAAATTAAATTAGATTAAACCCAGCAAACCATAAACTATAAACCAACCATTAAATAACATGCACTGGGTGATATGCCATAAAACCAAACCAAACCAAACAACTCAAACTATAGGCCATATAGATCTGTTTGAAGTTTATTCTTATAGTTAGGATTTCTTGAAACCATAGAGCAGTAAGCAAGGTACTTCTATTAAGAATAGTTTCTTGAAACTAAGAATAAGTACAATTGCTTGTTAACTATTTACTTACTTGCAAATTGATTGTTCTAGATCCGAATACTTTAAGCCATATAACCGTGTGTAAATAATGATTATGAGCGAATGCAAAAAAGAAGTCATATAGCAAATATAGTTATAAATACAATCCAATATTTACAAATTAGAATTTTACCAAATCAAAAGATTTAGGTTTTAAAAGTGTCTATTCTGTTATTTGTTTATTTGTTATGTCGTCTCGCTTCGTTATGCTAAACGAAAACACAAAGTAAATAATAACAAACAAACAACGAAATAAAAACCAAAAAGAAACAAAAAAAAAGGCAAGGACTTTTCTAAGGGCTGTATTAACAGTTGTAATTATATTACTGTCCAATCTATATCATGTGTGGAATCTCTGTACACCGTGGCTAAAATACCCGACTGCGGCCTCGAAGTAACCAAATTCGAATTCCAGTCGCGACATTTCATTCACTTTCAGACTGCTACCCTTGGGAAAGGTGTGGCCCCTCTTAATCCCCGAGCTATGGATTAAATGATATCACCACTTTTCTTTCCAAATGATTGCTGCAGCAACCCACAACAATTCAGTACGCCATTAAACGAAAATGCCAAACATACCTCTATCTGTATAACAAGATGCATAAAAATAGCTTCAGTACCACCAATCAGATGATGATTCAGGGATTAACCATAATTTTGTGGCCATTTAGCTGAATTAGAGAATGGCATATTAACCAATGTGGGTACCTCTGTTAATAAAAAAGATATTTATCTATAAATACCGGTACCAATGAGGAAATAAAAGAAAACGTTTTACGCGTCAAGTGTTTATTTTTCTCCTGACTTATCCACGTACTTAGTCTACGGGTAAATTTTGATTTCATATAGAGGATATAACGCAGTGAACATTTTCTATCGAATTGATTCATGCTCGAATCTGTTAGCAAGCACGAAATCACATATAAGCCCTTCATCATAGAAATGATTTAAGTATCTCAAAAAAAAAAAAAAAAAATGAATTTCAAGTTTGGCGTGAGAACCTGACTTTTTCTTCTTTGCCCTGCGTGATAATATCCATTATTTAACTTTCAACTCATTTTAGATTTCAACTTCGAGGGAAGAAATCTTCCTCCTTTTTCTTTTTTTTTTTTTTTTTTTTTTGATTTTTAATGATGAGCAATGTTCAAACATTCTAGTCTCGACATAGAAACATACAAGCATGTCCATATCTAAAGAAGTAGATTTATGAGTGGTTAATTTGCCCCCAGTGACAGGAATATAAGTTTATTGGTTGGTTGGTCGGTTCAGTTGGATTTTTATGGCATATCGACCATTGTAGGTTATTTAATACCAAATCCTCTTTATATATACATGTTAAATATATATGAATTGATTTGGTTGGGTTTTATGGCATATCAACCAATGTGGGTTATTTAATGGTAAATCCTCTTTATACATATATATTAAATATATATGAATTGGTTTGGTTGGGTTTTATGGCATATCAACTAATGTGGGTTATTTTATGCGAAATCATCTTTATACATATATATCAAATATATAAGATTTAATATGTCTTGATTTTATGGCATATCAACCATTGTACGTTATTTAATGCCAAATTCTATTTATACATATATATTAAATATATATGATTTGGTTTGCTTGGGTTTTATGGCATATTAACCAATATGGGTCATTTAATGCCAAATCCTATTTATACATATATATTAAATATACTTGAACTGGTTTGCTTGGTTTTTTTGGCATATCAACCAATGTGGGTTATTTAATGCTAAATCCTCTTTATACATATATATTAAATATATATGAACTGGTTTGGTTTGGTTTTATGGCATATCAACCAATGTGGGTCATTTAATGCTAAATGGTGTTTTTGCATATATATCAAAAGTATATGATTTAGAAACTCATTTAACTGATAAATTTATGAACGAGCATAAGATTATCCTTTTTTACACCATTAAATTGTTTCAAATATATTTATCTAAACACGAATAATTCTACTTACTATTAATCATTTGTTTGCACACAGTTAGATTATTTCAGGTAAATTTATCAAACACATCTATTTCTATATACTACTGATAATTTGCTTGCACACAGGGAAATGGTTCCATATGTTGCTATCTTGGTCAAATAGTCTGAGATAAGGATGGAGTTTTGGACTGGTGTATTGTCCTGGTGAAAATGCCACTGACCTGATTTGAAGAGTGCTGGCCTCTTCTGACGGAATCTCTTCCTGAACTCCCGTAAAACCTCAACATAGAAACCCTAACCCTAACCCTTTGGCCAATCAACTCTAGTGTATTGACTTTCTTACTCCCCCCACTTCTCTCATCATCCCTCACAGACTCCCTGCCTTCCTTGAATCTCTTACGCAACTAAAAAGTTGATGCTCGATTCATGCAAGATGGTCGAAAAGCAGTTGGAAGCATTCCATATGTTTCTGTGGCATTTTTTTCAACTTTAAAACAGAATTTTATTGCATATTGTTCTTCTAACGATCTCTCTATCTATCCTTCCTTTGTCTTGCCCAGTCAGCTGGGGCTGTAGAATACACTGACTGCAGCTCTGCAGAGGGGTAAGAACCCCCTAACGAGTGTCCTGATATGACACTAAACAATCTGATCGTGAGGTTCCAGCCGTGCTTGAGCGTTGGGGAATGCGGAGTACCCCTTCATTGCCATTGCTCCCAAGTCCACTCTGGCCCAGAGTGGTAGCACCTGATAGGGCCCTATCTATTGGTTAAATAGAACTAACAGCATACTTATACTAATATGAATTGAGTAAACTGAATAGCTTGAAATAGAAAGCTTTTGACAATTAAACCGTACTTACACTTAAACTGCGTGCTTATGCTTAACTGAATTATTTCAAATAGAACTATTTTTCGACATTAAAACTGTATTTACACTTAACTGAATTATTACATATAACTGCTTGAATAGTTTGAAATGGAAATGTTTTTGACAATTAAACTGTGTACTTATGCAAAACTGAACTGTTTTCAATAGAACAGATTATTTACATAAAAATGGATTTGGCGTTAAATAACCTACAAAGGTTGATATGCCATAAAATCAAACAAACCAAACCAAACCTTCATTTGTCCTATCTATCTATCTATCTATCTATCTATCTATCTATCTATCTCAATCATTTCAATATTTATTGATTACTCTATTAAGGATATTCTGTTAATATATCTATCTCTCGATCTATCTATCTACTGACCTCTCTCTCTCTCTCTCTCTCTCTCTCTCTCTCGCTCTCTCTCTCTTTTCTCATGTGTATCGTTCAATCATTGCAGCATATTCATGTCGTCTCGCTTCGTTATCTATATATGTAGTATTTCTTTAACTATTTTCCTGTCTTAAAAAATTGCGGACAGAGATGAATTTAAAAAAGGAGAAACAAGAAAATATCACACGGATTAAAAACTGTTAAATATTGAGGATTCTACATTTGTACGAACCTATGTTTCGCCAAATACATTTCTAATGAAGTTATTAAAATAGATAGATAGATAGATAGATAGATAGATGGGAAATCATATGAAGAGACATAAACGAATATAAGAGATATAATCCAACATAAAACAAAATTAGATAAATAGATAGATAGATACGAAAAATGAAGGATAGATAGATAGATAGATAGATAGATAGATAGATAGATACGACAAATGAAGGATAGATAGATCGATAGATAGATCGATATGTGCGGAATCAAATAAATAAATGATCAGACGAAAAAGTTATAATCAAACGTAAATAAGACAAAATGACATTAGATTGATAGATAGATACATACATACATACATACATACATACATACTTGCGTACATACATAGGAGCAGACTGTGATAGATAGATAGATAGATAGATAGATAGATAGATAGAAACAGTAGACTGTCTTAGATAGATAGATAGATAGATAGATAGATAGGAAATCATACGAAGAGACATAAACGAATATAAGAGATATAATCCAACATAAAATAAAATTAGATAGATAGATAGATAGATAGATAGATAGATAGATAGATAGATACGACAAATGAAGGATAGATAGATACATACATACATACATACATACTTGCGTACATACATAGGAGCAGACTGTGATAGATAGATAGATAGATAGATAGATGGGAAATCATATGAAGAGACATAAACGAATATAAGAGATATAATCAAACATAAAACAAAATTAGATAGATAGATAGATAGATACTAAAAATGAAGGATAGATAGATAGATAGATACGACAAATGAAGGATAAATAGATAGATAGATAGATACATACATACATACATCTAACATACATACTTGCGTACATACATAGAAGCAGACTGTGATAGATAGATAGATAGATAGATAGATAGATAGATAGATAGAAACAGTAGACTGTCTTAGATAGATAGATAGATAGATAGATAGATAGATAGATAGATAGATACATACTTGCGTACATACATAGAAGCAGACTGTAATAGATAGGTAGATAGATAGATTGATAGATAGAAACAGTAGACTGTCTTAGATAGATAGATAGATAGATACATACATACATACATATATACATACTTGCGTACATACATAGAAGCAGACTGTGATAGACAGATAGATAGATAGATTGATACATAGAAACAGTAGACTGTCTTAGATAGATAGATAGATAGATAGATAGATACATACATACATACATACATACATACATACATACTTGCGTACATACATAGAAGCAGACTGTGATAGATAGATAGATAGATAGATAGATAGATAGATAGATAGATAGATAGAAACAGTAGACTGTCTTAGATAGATAGATACATACATACATACATACTTGCGTACATACATAGAAGCAGACTGTGATAGACAGATAGATAGATAGATTGATACATAGAAACAGTAGACTGTCTTAGATAGATAGATAGATAGATAGATAGATAGATAGATACATACATACATACATACATACATACTAAAAATGAAATCAATAGAAAAGAAAATATAAATATCTATCATGAACAGAAAATTGGGAAGAGTTTAAAGAACATGTCAATAAAGCCTTAGAGGAATTAAAAATGTTAGTGATGCCAAGGTACAAGCCCAGTGAACAATGTGATAATTCTAAAGACACAAATCAGTTTTTCTCCCCAGGCCATCTCCATTGCTTAGACGTCCGACTCAGGCTTCACCATCAACTTTTTGCATTTGTGACTTGATCTTTGCTCACACGGCTTCTCGCATCGCTTACATATTTTAGTCAATCCGTGATTTAATCTCATTTCAATATTTAAGAAGAATTCTTTTTTTTCCATTTTCTTATTTCTTTTTTGTTTTTAATTTTATGTTCGTGCCTAACATACCTTCGATTCACAAATGGATTAAATCTACACTCATCTTATTTTTCTTCCGTTTCAGCGCATGCGCAGATCAACGGCGCGTGTGACGAGAGAAAATGGATGCTAATATGTCAGTTTATGTAAAAATGCTTCGCAAGTGGTGGCGAGGGGCTTAGAATATTAGCGAGTTCATTCTCATTTTTAACCGTGAAATCTATCTATCTATCTATCTATCTATCTATCTATCTGCCATTCCACATAAATATAAAACTCACAATTTTCCAAACAACAAATAATTTCACACTAGACCCGAAGATGACCAGCGAAATGGTCGAAAGCGCTTGGGCAAATATTGGCATTTTTTTCTTAACCATCTCGACCTGGAAATACGGAGAATATTAAGAGGACTCTAACGCCTTCAATTGATGATCATAAAAAGAGGCAGTCCGTGGTATTTAACAGAACTTGTGTAGATAACAATTTGTGCCTATATATATATATATATATATAATTAGATAAATGTAGATTAAGATATACAGACTCCTTCATATTGAAGGCTTGATAGATTGATTCAGATGATAGATAAGAAATCTATCTATCTATCTATCTATCTATCTATCTATCTACTCATCCTTCTTGACTGGCAGCTTATATTTTGATCTTGAAGTGGGTTCCTTTTAAACTTAATTTACTTTCTGTCATGCTAATTGTAATTATTTATCATCCATTAAATTTCTGATTTTATTTATTTGGCCTTGAATGTACAGGGTGGAACGATAAAATTGTCGTCCAAAAGAAAACAACACTACAGCTTTATTTTAAAACTTTTATTGAAAATGTTAATTCAGATAACTTGATTATATTGTAGAGCTGACATCTATTCAATGTAGCCGCTTTCAGCCTCGATACGGATCCGGAACTAGGAGCATGCCTTTTCCACAAGCGCCGGCGGGAGCTCGGCGAATACTCGACAGATGGCGGCGATCAGGCTGGCTTTGGTGTTGCGGGAGGTCATGTTGGTGATGTTCTCGATGTATGACCAAACGAAGTAGTCCAGCGGGTTCAGATCGAGGAAGGAGAGGTCAGTGAGAGAATGGTACAAAGTCGTAGCACTCCTTCTGAAGCCAAGCCTGGGTCTCTTTGGACTTGTGGCCCGGCGACGAATCCTTCTGCCACACCCAGGGTCTGCCACCAGCCTGCTGATTGCACCAGGGGATCACCGGATTCTTCAGCACATCCAGTTACACTTTGGTGTTGACTTTCAAGCCGACTTCGAAGATGTGAGGTGGCATGATGTGGCCCTCACTTGAAACCACACCAAAGACCATAACCGTAGCTGGAAACTTTGTTTTCATCACCCTGGGCACATCCCTGTTATTTGTGGCAATCCAGATTTGCATTTTGAGGGTGCTGGCAATGGTCCTGTTGTCATAACTTGGATCGGTAGAGATCATGAGTTGTACAGCGGCGCATCTCCGATCTCGCTCGTTGAACATTGTATCACTTTCAGGCATGATAGAAGGCTCCTATCGCTCTTGGGATTTCTAAACAACTGGCCAACTAGTAGAGGGTCGGCAACAAAAAAAGAAAACCGGTTTTCATTGAACGAAAATGGAATCATGTCGTCTTTTCTAGGGCAGCAATTTTATCGTTCCACCCTGTAATCTCGCCGTTATTCTAGCAATATATTAGTTTTTACTGAGCTTTCTTAAGTTTGTGTACGCTAGTATTTATCGCTTTTTTATAAAGTAAATATTCTTTTTTTTACGTTCTCTTGTTTTTTTCCTTGAGCGGCTACTGTCATAGGCCTCCATGTCAACGCAGACAAGACAGAATATGTGCTTTAATCAAAGAGGCGATATCTCAACACTAAATGGTCGTTCACTGAAATTAATAGACGAGTTCATCTTCCTAGGAAGCAGTGTCTTATCAACCGAGAAAGATATCAACATCTTCCTAGGAAGCAGTGTCTTATCAACTGAGAAAGATATCAACACGAGACTAGCAAAGGCATGGACAGCTATCGATAGAATATCGGTCTTATGGAAGTCAGACCTGACCGATAAAATAAAACGCAGGTTTTTTTCCAAGTAGTGGTCGTATCGATACTGTTGTATGCATGCGGGCACCTTCGGTGGTGTAATGGTTAGCAAGCTAGACTAGCAAACCTACATGAGTGAGTTCGAGTCTCATTGGGTGCCCCATTCATTTGGCCTTGTGCTACATCGAAGCAAAGAGCTTCGTAAAATACTACTGCTGTATGCATGCACTACATGGACGCTAACTGAAAGCAAATGTTCTTTTATTACTTTCTCTTGGTTTTTCCTCGAGTGCTTTTGAGTCAGATTTTTTACAACACAAGTTTTGACTATCCGTCGAATTCTTGAAGGTGTACGTGCAAAAAAACTAGGGGAAACAATATTATTTGTATAGAAACACATAAGTAAAAGTCCGATCCCTAGATGAAGACAGAGACTACTTCGACATTGTAGCAGGTGTGCTGCAAGGAGACACATTAGCCCCATACCTCTTTATCATCTGTCTAGATTACGTGCTTAGAACGTTTATTGATAAAATAAAAGACAACGGTTTCAAGCTGACAAAGGAAAGAAGCAGATGATACCCTGCACATACAATTATGGACATTGACTACGCCGATGGCATAGCGCTTCTGGAAAATACACCCGTCCAAGATGAAACTCTGTTACATAGTCTGGAACGAGCAACTGCTGGCATAGGCTCCCATGTCAACGCAGACAAGACAATATGTGCTTTAATCAAAACCAAAAGGTGACATCTCTACACTAAATGGTAGTTCTCTGAAATTGATAGACAAGGTCTCCTACCTAGGAAGCAGTGTCTCATCAATTTAGAAAGAAATCAACACGCGGCTAGCAAAGGCATGGACAGCTTCTGATAGGCCATCGGTCATATGGAAGTCAGACCTGACCGATAAAATGAAACGTAGTTTTTTTTCCAAGTAGCAGTTGTATCGATAGTGTTGTATGCATGCACTACATGGACCCTAACTAAATCATCAGGGGTTGCTTGCTTGTGTAAAAACAACACACCTTACACAAGCAAGCAACCCCTGATGATGTCCTATGAAGGGTCCGAAAACACTCGGGATAATTTGGGGGAAATCATCTACCAATTCCAACCTGAAACTAAGACACTTTTAATGAAACTTGAAAGGATCTTAAATAAATTATTCCAACAAAGTTTTTCTTTATTATGTAATGAAACACACACACACACACACACACACACACACACACACACACACACATATATATATATATATATATATATATATATATATATACATATAAAACAGCCTCTCCGCATGAGCAGAATGTGGCACAGGATCAATTTCTTAACTGCGTTGATCATTTAGTTTTCCTTCTCCTAGACTGGTTACCATACCAAGGTTAAAGAACTCAGTCTTCCCTACGATCTACCCATAACTGGAAGGAGAATTAATTGGATTCATACTTTTCCCCGATTTATTAGTTTAAATTGTGCATATAAAACCTGGAGTACCCTTGCCCGACATATGCAGTTCGTAGTTTCATTTTTCATCTTTGTTTTCTTGAAATTTTGGAGGTGTGGATTTGAAAGCAAAAAGAACTGTTCAAATTTTCAATATGAAGAAAGATCGAAACATGATAGTTGGGTTGAGTTGAGTTTTATAACTATTGTTTGTCACTTCATACGGGATCTTGTTCATATCTATCTATCTATCTATCAAAGATAGTCTGTTCTGATAGATAGATAGATAGATAGATAGATCAAAACAGAGTGAGATAGATAGATAGATAGATAGATAGATATGTGGGAAATCATATGAAGAGAATGAACGAATAAAAGAGATATAATATAAGAGATAGATAGATAGATCAGAACAGAGTGAGGCAGATAGGTAGATAGATAGATAGATCAGAACAGAGTGAGATAGATAGATAGATATATAGATAGATCAGAACAGAGTGAAATTGATAGATAGATAGATGGATCAGAACAGAGTGAGATAGATAGATAGATAGATAAGTTGTTAAGTTCTTATATATTTACTTACATTGCCGTATTTTGCGTGATTTCTTTTTCTTTTAAACCTCAACATTTAAAACACCCGTTTCCATTAATGCCTTTTTATTTGATAAACGATCACTGTCAAGGTGAAGGGCGTTTCTGCAAAGTGAAACACTATTTTTTTGTATCAATTTAAAAAAAAAAAAACAACGAAAAATCTTTTACTGAAACCTGGTTATTAGAGACGCCTGTTTGTCCGATTGCTTTACGCTTTTGCGGATTTTTAATTCACTGAAGACTTAAAAGTCTGGAAGCAGGCCAAAAGGTGACGATTCTTCTCTAAATCTTTGGTGGTTGTGCGAAGAGTGGAGAAGAGAAAGAGGAAAAGAATAGAGAAAGAAATAGCTGACGGGAGATGGAGAAATATACGAAGATGTTTTGTTTTTTTTTTTGTTTTTTTTTTTTCAAAAGACAAAAAAAAATCATAAAAGGTTTGTCCGGAAACTATCCTGCCGATTTGAGTATCAGAAGATACTTTTGCACGGCCCCTTCATATCACTTGGCAACAAATCAGTATGTCTCTCTGCACATGCGTGAACTATCTCCCAGTGATACATAGTCCAACCAAAATAAATAAATAAATAAAATAAGCAAAAAAAAAAAAAAAATCAAAGAAAAACAGGGCTTGATTCCAGGATTATGGTTGACGGCATATCAACACCGTATGGGTTATGTAATGCAGAATTTTGATTTATTCATAACGTGTACTTATTTGTGTTAATCTTATTTACCAACCCCTCCGCTCGGGCAGGATATGACACAAGGTCAATTTTTTAAGCGGAGTTTACAGGTTTGAATTCAGAGTTTTCCTTCTAGACTAGTTGCCTCACCAAGGCTGAAAAAACCCAGTCTGCCCTACAATTTACCTATAGCTGGAGGGAGAATAATTGGATTCATACCTTTCCCAAGGTCCTGGATTTGAACTCATGTTGCCGAGTCCATTTCCTACGACGATAACCATTACATCACAGGCACCTCCCTTTACTTGTATGTGTTAATGGTTAGTAAAGTAGACAAGCAAACCTTCACGAGAGAATTCGAATCTCACTGGGTGCCCCATTCAAAAAACGCTCAGTAATTAACTACTTGTATGTGTTAACCCAACCTCACGACCACGGCCAGGATGCGACACAGGGTCAATTTTGAGTGAAGTAAAGCTAAGATAGTCTGAATTCCAAAATTCCCTTCTCCTTGTTTGGTTGCCGGACCAAATTTAAAGAAACTGCCAGACTACGTACTAAACAGATGTTACACCACCCAGACTTTTACCAGATTTGAACTCAGCTCGCATATTCCATTTCATCCGTTGATAACCATTATACTAATTAAGTCTTAAATGGCATATCAACCTTCGTAGGTTATTTAATGCCAAAGCCATTCTCCTAGAAGAACAGTAGTGGTACTATTTAACCCATAGATAGGAAGATAAGGGGGTTCCTACCTTTCCCAAGGGTATTTGCCCGAAAGTCAACGTAATAGCGCGAATGGAGTTCGAACTCGCTTACTACGAATCCGTAGTCCATCGCTTTAATCATTACACCATTGTTGTTCTGCTAGATTTCTTGAATGGGTTTCAAATTTGTCTTTCATCATTTGTTTGCACACAGTAAAATGATATGAAATATATAAAATCTAATAAGAATGATTTCTAAGCAGATCGATTTGACTCAAAGATAAGACTATAACAGGTTCCACTAATCCAGCTCTAACATTACTTGGGAATAATAACAAGGAACTGATGTTCCTCACTTCTCAGAGACGTTGAACAGAAGCCTCGTCATAAGATACAGTTTATTGCCAAACCGAAGACACTCTTTTTTGTTGTTGATCTTACTTTGCTGCTTTTAGAGTTTTTCAAACCTGTGTTAGTTGATGGTTTTTACATGGGTCTGAATAACAGCAAGTCTACTCAAGTCTCTAGGACTCTCCTAAGTATTCTGGCAGATCTTTGTACTGGTGTAGTCTGTATGGTCTCTAGTTGTCCTCTGAATTCTAGGTCTTCTAGTCCCTTTATCAATCCTTTGAGGATTGTTCCATTTTTACTAAGTAGAATTGGTATCACGCTCACCTTCATGTTATGTTTTTTTGTTCTCTAGCAGGGTCTTGATAAATACATCACTTTTTTCTTACTTTGAATTTTACTCGGTTGTCTGCCGGGACGGCAAAGTTTACAATACGGCAGGTTCTCTTTTTTTTTTAATTGTTGTTGACTATCACTAAGTCGGGTTGTCTGGCCTAGATTAGGTGATCTGTTTGCATCACAAAATCTAATTGCCCAGTCGGCTGGAGCTGTAGAATACACCAACTGCATAAGACCCCCAACGAGTGTCCTGGATATGACACAAAACAATCTGATGGAGAGTTTCCAGTGATGCTGGAGCTTTGGGGAATGCAGGGTAGCCCTTTATTGCAATCACTCTCAGGTCCACTCTGGTCCGGAATGGTAGCACCTGATAGGGCCCTTCCTCAGGGTTAAATAGAACTTAGGGCATACTTATGCTAAACTGAATTGTTTGATTGAGCTGAATCGCTTGAAGTGGAAATATTTTTGATAATTAAACCGTACTTACATTTAAACTGTCTGCTTGGGCTAAACTGAATTATTTGAAATTGAACTGTTTTTTTACACTAAACTGAATTGTTATATATAACTGCTTGAATAAACTGAATAGTTTGAAATAGAAATGTTTTTGACATTTAAACTGTGTACTCATGCTAAATTGAATTGTTTCAAATAAAACTGATTATTTACATAAAAATGGATTTGGCGTTAAATAACCTACAATCTCTTGCGCAATTCCCTGTGGATCACCTTCCCAAACCAGTAGTATCTATTCTTTGCAGCATTCACTTATTATATGATTGATCTTTTGTTCTCGTATTATTATTATTATTAATTACTTGAAAACATATAATTGTTTCGAAACAACTAATCACTTTACCCTTGGGAAAGGTATGAACCCCCTTATCCTCCCAGCTATGGGTTAAATAGTACCACTACTGTTCTTCTACGAGAATGGCTTTGGCATTAAATAACATAAAAAGAGTTGATATGCCATTAAACATAGAAACCAAATCAAACCGAAACAACTAAGTAGGTTAACACGAATTAAGAATAGCCCATAAGTCAATGGATGCGCTCAAGACGTATTGGTTTTCGTTGGAAGGATTCGTTTAAATACAGGATGAGGTTGTTTCATGTAAATATTCTGGGAAAAGAAATGAATAAATATTTGTCCTCCTTCATGATAGGTAAGGTAGAAGTTCACTAGTCTCTGTAGGTCAACCAGTCAAGGAGAAGGTTAACTCTGCAGTTAAAACTTTTATGGACGTCCTAAAACTTATAAAACTGGAATTCCCGTAAATCATATTTATTTCTGTTGATTGGAACGGCTTCCCTATAACATCGCAGAATCTTCTACCAAAATGAAATCACTTCTCTTTGGTACGATTAGTAATTTGTATTTTAGTAAATTGCTTCGAGCGTCCTGCGTGTTTAGCCACACTGAAGAGTTCTGATGGAACGAAACAGTCTGTCTGTGGATGACAATATATGCTCCCCCATGAGGGTTGAGCTCTCTGGCGAAGGAATTGTCGGCCGTCGCTAGCGTAATGCAAAGTTCTTCGAAAGAATTGAGCACTCTGGTAGCCGATAGGGTATAAAAAATGTAAACGAAGGCTGCTGCTGCTGTTGCTAAAATAAAATACCTTAAAATTCCCTTAGCCAACGTGGTTTCGATCCCGGCTTCGAGCGTACTGCGTGTCTAACCACACTGAAGAGTTCTGATAGAACGAAACAGTCTGTCTGTGGATGACACTATATATATAAAGTAAAGTAAAATAAAGTAAGGTTGGCCACTGTAGTCGAGAGCGACCAGAAGGCTCCCTTTTAAATAACTACTACACCAATGTGTTGGGGAGGGCGCTAGTCCTTTCCCTGGATTGCTCCTCTTTGCCCTTGATACGTACCTTATATTGCTGAGCGTTAAGCAAAGAGGTATCAAGTACCATTTTAAAAATATTTGGTATGATGTGACCTGGCATTGAACGTACGTGTCCCGGACCATTGGCAAACACTCTACCCAATGGGCCAATGAGTATATATATATATATCATCATCATCATGTCGTGCTAGTAGCACGGATATCCCTGACCCTCTCTTGCCACTCCTCCCTATCGTTCATCGCCCTAGACAGGTCTTCAGGACAACATCCCGTATCCTCACATAGCTGCTGAATGTATGTTCGTGCTGGTCGTCCTGCTTTTGCACGGCCATGTGTGGGGGTCCATAAGAGTACATCTCTTATGAGTTGGTCCCTGCTTCTCCAGCAGTGTCCTGCATGTCTGGTTCGTCTAACTTGAATAGTTTTCGTGATATATATATATATATATATATATATATATATATATATATATATATTTCTACAATTCTATAAGTTTCCTGTGGTATGCGAAATCATTAGACAGACATATGTGGAAATACTACATTGTAGATATGTTTGATTTACCACTTTTCTCTCATTTCTGTTTTTTGTTTATGTACACCTCATAAAACTCCATTTAAAGCCTTTCAAATGTTTATTATTCTAAAAAAGGCTGAAGGTTGGATTTGGTTGGGTTGGTTTTATGGCATATCAACCATTGTTGCTTATTTAATACCAAATTATGTTTATATATATACATATGATTTGTAAACGCATGTTATCTAAACATTTTTATACGAGCAATAACTCATTTGTTTGACCACAGTTAAATGGTTACACATATATCTTTACCCCGTCAGCTGACGAGGAGGTCTGTAAAATACACCAACTGCAACTCTGCAGAGGTGCAGGACCCCCCATCAAATGAGTATCCTGGAAATGACACAAAACAATCTGATGATGAGGTTCCAGTGATGCTGGAACTTTGGGGAATGCAGAGTACTCCTTCATTGCCATTGCTCCCAGGTCCACTCTTGCCCGGAATGGTGGCACCTGATAGGGCCCTATCTCTGGGTTAAATCGAAGTAAACTACAGACATATGCTAAACTGAATTGCTTGAATTAGAACTGTTTGACTAAACTAAATAATTTGAAATAGAAATGATTTTGACAATTAAACTGTACTTACATTTAAACTGCATCCTTATGCTAAACTGAATTGTTTGAAATGGAACTGTTTTTGACATTGAAACTGTACTTACAGTAAACTGAATTGTTATATATAGAACTGTTTTGATATTTAATTGTGTGTAAGCAAAATTAGCTGAATTAGAATTGTCTGCATTAACTGACTAGCTTGAAATGGAAATGTTTTGGACAATTGAACAGTGTACTCATGCTAAACTGAATTGTTTGAAATAGGACTGACTATTTGCATATAAATGGATTTGGCGTTAAATAACCTACAAAGTTAATATGCCATAAAAACCCAACCAACCAACCACGACAGATATTTCTATTTAACACGAATAATTCTGTTTGATATAAACTTTTGTTTGCACACAGTTATTCCTATGTTGTATCTGTTATTTGTTTTCACGCATTTAAATAGATATACATATATGATTTGCTTGGTTGGCTGGTTGTTTGGGTTTTATGGCATATCAACCTTTGTGGGCTATTTAACAGCAAATCCATTTTTATACAACTAGTTCTATTTCAAACAATGCAGTTAAACAGAAGTACGCAGTTTAAACGTAAGTACAGTTTACTTGTGAAAACATTTCTATTTCAAGCTATTCAGTTTAGTCAAGCAGTTCTAATTCACCTAATTCAGTTTAGTATAAGGACAGATTTTGTTTATACACGGTTAAATGTCAAAACAGTTCTATATTAAACAAATCAGTTTAGTGTAAGTACAGTTTTAATGTCAAAAAACAGTTCTATTTCTAATAATTCGGTTTACCATTATTACGGAGTTTAAATGTAAGTACGGTTTGTCAAAAACATTTCTATTTCATTTTAGTGAAACAATTCAGTTGAGCGTAAGTATGCCGTTAGTTCTATTTAACCCATAGATAGGGCCCTATCAGGTGCTACCACACAGAGTGGACCTGGGAGCGATGGCAATAAAGGGGTACTCGCACTCCCTAAAGCTCCTGCATTACTGGAACCTCATCATCAGATTGTCCTGTGTCATATGTAGGACACTCGTTGTAGTGGGATCTTACCCCTTTGTAGAGGAGCAGTCGGTGAATTCTACTGCCCCAAGCGACTGGGCAAATATATGATTTGGAAAATATTAGTTTGTTGATGATTTTATTTTTAAAAGGGAGCTAATTTTCACCCACAGTAAAGTATTGCTTTTGTTTGCTCCGTCAGATTGTTGTATATATTGCAATCTAAAAAATAATTCTATTTCAAATCAATCATTTTTTACACTCAATGAAGTGGTTACAAATATTGTTATCTAACATTTAATAATTATATTTAATTATTAACTAGAATAATTAGAATAAATATAATTACCGTGTGGAATGAAAAAATTGTCGTCCGAGAGAAAACAACACTACAGCTTTATTTAAAAACTTATATTGAAAAAATCAAGGTAGCTAACTTGATTATGTAGTAGAGCTGACATCTATTCAATGTAGCCGCCTTCAGCCTCAATCACCGCCTCGCTACGGATTTGGAACTGGGAACATACCTTTTCCACAAGCGCCGGCGGGAGCTCGGCGAATACTCGGCGGATGGCGGCGATCAGGCTGGCTTTGGTGTTGTGGGAGGTCATGTTGGTGATGTTCTCGACATACGACCAAACGTTGTAGTCCAGCGGGTTCAGGTCGGAGACGGAGAGGGTCCAGTGAGAGAATGGAACAAAGTCATAGCACTCCTTCTGAAGCCAAGCCTGGGTCTCTTTGGACTTGTGGGCCGGCGCCGAGTCCTGCTGCCACACCCATGGTCAGGGCCACCTGATTGCAACAGGGGATCGGCACACTCTTCGGCACATCCAGTTACACTTTGGTGTTGACTTTCAAGCCGACTTCGAAGATGTGAGGTGGCATGATGTGGCCTTCACTTGAACCCACACCAAGGACTATAACCGTAGCCGGAAACTTTGTTTTCATCACTCTAGGCTCGTGCCTGTTATTCGTGGCAATCCGGATTTGCATTTTGAGGGTGCTGGCAATGGTCCTGTTGTCATAACTTTGATTGGTAGAGAGCATGATTCCGATCTCGCTCGTTGAACATTGTGTCACTTTCAGACATGAGAGAAGGCTCCTATCACTCTTGGGATTTGTACACAACTGGCCAACTAGTAGATGGTCTGCAACAAAAAAATAAAACCGGTATTCATTAAACAGAAATGGAATCATATCGTCTTTTCTAGGGTGACTATCATTCCACCCTGTAATTGATTAATTTGTTTTGCCCAGTCAACTGGGGAAGTAGAATACACCGAATGCTTTTCTACAGAGAAGTAAGATCACCAACGAAAAGTGGGGATTCTGGTCGCCCTCGAACTTGCCGTATTGTAAACATTGCTGTCCTGGCAGACCATCGTGTAAAATTGAAAGAATGCAAAAAGTGATGAAAATATCAAGACCTTGCCAGGGAACTAAAAAAGCTGTCTGATGGTGAGGTTCCAGTAATGCTGGAGCTTTGGAAAATGCAGAGTACTTATTTTATGCCATCATTCCTAGGTCCACTCTGACTGGAGTGGTAGCAGCTTAAAGGTTCCTATCTATGGGTCAAATTGAACTAAACTGTGCACTTATGCTGAAATAAACTGTTTGAAATGGACCTGTTTCGTGACATTGAAACTGGGTACTTAGGCTAATCTGAATTGATTGAAATAGAACTGTGTTTGACATTGAAACTGTACTTATGACGAATTGAATTGTTTAAAATAGAACTACTTTTGCATGCTAAACTGAATTGTTTAAAAGAGATCTTTTTATATGCATATAGATTTGGCATTATTAATGCCAAATCTGTACTATAAAAAACACAGTCAAATGTACTATAAAAAACCACTGTCAAATCTGTACTATAAAAACCACAGTCAAATGGTTCCAGTTATTCAATTTTTACTAACGGTTCCAAGTATTCCAAACAAATATTTTTATTTGTACACTGTTAAATTGTTCCCAGTATTGCTATATAAAAGTATTAATTCAATTTAGGCTCATAGTTACAACGTTTCAAGTATTGTTATTCATCAATAATAATTTTAAACAACGCTTCTCATTCATTTTCATTGTTAAATGGTTTCATCTATTTCTATGCAACGCTAACGATTCCATTTAACTGCGGGGACTTGTTTGCACAGAAATATTTTGTAAAACAGTTCTATTTGACCCAAAGATATGCCCCAACAAGTTACTACCTCTATCAGTCAGAGGCGACATTGCCATGATGGTGTACTTCCCATACACAAAATCTTGAGGGCTGTATCTTCACTATCAGATGGTTAAGTATCATATCAAGATCACTCGTTGGGGTGGGAGTCTCACCCCTACACAGATAGACAGTTTATATATATATATATATATATATATATAGTCATCCACAGACCGACTGTTTCGTTGTATCATAACTCTTCAGTGTGGCAAGACAAGCGTGACGCTTCAATCTGGGATCGAAACCTGCCCAACTTTACGTTAGAATTAGTATCTTACCGCTCAGCCACCATGAATTATAACGCTCGGGAATTACCTGGGTTCAATCCCAGGTCGCACCATACTTTAAAAATGGTTTTGATACCTCATAGCTTAACACTCAGCAATATAAGGTACATATCGAGGGTAAAGTGGAGCAATCAAGGGGAAGGAGTAGCGCCCTCCCCTACTCTTCGTTTTAGCTATTAAAAAGGGAGCCTTCTGGTCGCCAACTATATAATGTATTAGCTTCCGTTTGTTTATATTTTGCGTTACCGGATACCGGAGTGCTCTGTGCGTTAGAAGAGGTTTTGCATTACGCCGGTGGCAGCCGTTTTATATATATATATATATATATATATATATATATATATATATATATATATATATATATATATATATATATTAGCGTACGTGGGTAATTTAGGGACATAAGATTTGAAATAACAGATGAGATGACGACGCAAAGACCCTGAACGTGAACTTGAACGTGAAAGTGAGCTAGAAATTCGAGACATTTTTTGACACCCTTCAATCTGAAGACGTCTTTTTATCTAACTGGTTGCGGGTGTTTACCAAGTAAAACTATATACCGTGTGTGACGTATCACTATCTTTCTTTACCTCTCACTGTTTATATATATATATATATATATATGTGTGTGTGTGTGTGTGTGTGTGTATGTGTGAGTGTGTGTGTGTGCATGTGTGTGCATATCTGTGGGGATAGACAGAGGTTGAAATACTCGTTCTACTCACACACTGACTACCACTTCGTTCGCCTTCTCGTCCGTAGGCGTCCAGGGAACAAGTGAGCTTTTTCTGGTCTATGCATATCAATGTCCGTGTCATTCTCACGGTCAAATTGTGTGCTCCAAATGGCCACTAGATGGAGTTTGTCTGCATTATGACGTAAGTCGCCAGCGAGGGAACATAACATGATCTGACGTCTCTTGTCATATCCGCCAATATTGCACCAACAATACTCAGATGTTCCAAAGTCGGTCTACATCCCATCCCCTTACCCTCACCACCCAGTCCCAATGATTCCGAACCCACCGACACATCCCCCGCCCCCTTGAAAAAGCTCTCTATCATCAACGCTAATATCAATTCTTCTTTACGCTGCAATTATCGTCATTGCCAGCAAATTCATCAGCATCATTATTATTATTATTAATCCTGTTCGTTTCCGCCCCGTTGAATGTCATCTATTTCACCCCCTTTTCTTCTTCTTCTTCTTCTTCTTCTTCTTCTTCTTCTTCTTCTTCTTCAGCCTTATAGTACTCTACCTTATTTGCTTTCTTTCTTTCTTTTTTTCCTTTCTTTCTTTCTTTCTTTCTTTCTTTCTTTCTTTCATTCATTCTTTCTTTCTTTCTTTTAGTCATCTTTTGCTCTGACTTAGTCATTCTTTCTTTGTTTTTTTCTTTCTTTCGTTCCACGTTCATTTTCATGTTGTCCATTTACCTCTCAAACTTCAGATTATATTCTTCTTCTTCTTCTTCTTCTTCTTCTTCTTCTTCTTCTTCTTCTTCTTCTTCTTCTTCTTCTATCATATTAACAGTGTCTGGTATCTCTCACGACAAATCACGTGACATAAAGCCTCGTTGGATTTCTATTTCCTCCAGCGTATGTACTACGGTTTTTCTTTCTTGGTTTGTAGAGATATTATTACCTCTGCTTCGTAAAGTGCTCACTTTGGTAAGTATCTTTTCTCAAAATATGGCACTTCCAAGGATTACTGACTTCTGGAGAGTACCAATGCCACATGAAATGACCAGCTGTTTGAGAAACAACTTGAAACTCTTGTGTTTCTTGTCCACAGCACCAATATGCATGAGAATAACTTTAGCCCTAAGCCTTCATATTCGTGAGAGTTCAGCCTTTACTTCAGCACACTTTATAATTTTCTCAATTTCCTTGAATGAAATCCTCTGATCGTCTAGGCTAGCAAAATCAATGACCAGATATTATTATTACTATTATTATTCCTTTAGAGTTTTTCACATCAGCGTTAGCTGATGGTTTTTCACTGGAGTTTGAGTGACAGCAAGTCTCCTCAAGTCTCCAGGACTCTCCTCAGTATTCTGGCCGTTCTCAATAATGCTGTCGTTTGGATAGTCTCCATTCGTCCGCCAACTTCCAAATCCTCCAGGCCCTTTAATAATCCTTTACTTACTGTGACAAAAGCACCGATCACAATTGGTACAATCGTCACCCCTATGCCCCACAGCTTTTTATATTCTCTAGCAAGGTCGAGGTACTTATCCTTCTTTTCACATTCTTTCAGTTTTATTCTATGATCAGCCTGGACAGCAAAGTCGACAAATTTGCAAATCTTTTTTTTTTTTTTTTGATTATTATAAGGTCTGGTCTTCTGGCCGAGATTAGGTGATCCGTGTGTATGTCAAAGGGGATTATGTGCGTCATTTTCTAGGACAGGTGTTGGGTTGTACATATACCATTTGTTCGTATGGTCAGATTTCAATTTCTTGCACATTTCCCAGTGGATCACCTTGCCCATCCAGTCGTATCTAGTCTTTTACTCTTTGTTAATTTGCATCTTTCGCTTATTATGTGATTGATCGTTTCGTCTCTGTCAACACATAACCTACATTTGCTATTTTGTTGAGTCTTATCTATCTTCGATTATTATTATCATTATTATTATCGTTGTTGTTATTGTTGTTGTTGTTATATTACTCGTTGCAAATTTTTCACTAGTGGACTTTCTTTGGAGTCTGAGTGACAACAAATCTCTAAAGGACTCCTCTTTGTATTTTTGCCGATCTTAGAAATGCTGTTGTCTTGAAAGTCTCGATTCATCCTCTGATTTCCATTTCTTCCACTCTTCTTTTCAAACTCACCAACTACAAATGATACCCCCACCCCGTCACCTTCACGCTCCACACTTTCTTTTTTGTTATCTGGCAAGACCCAAATATTTGTCTATCTTTTCGTTTTATTTCATTTTCTTTCTCTGGTCACCGAAACAGCAAATTCCCCTAGTTGACTGACCAATCTTATGATTTCAGGTTCAAAAGAACAGCTACAGCAGCAATTGGAATACTCCTAACTAAAGCCTGATTGTCACGGCTGGGAATTTCAAAAATGTAATCTGCACATGAGGAAGAACGATATGCAATAAAATTCTGTTTTAAACTTGGAAAAAATGCCACAGAAACGTATGGAATGCTTCAGACTGCTTTTGGAGCATCTTGCATGAATCGAGCATCAGTCTTTGAGTGCCGTAGGAGATTCAAGGCAGGCAGGGAGTCTGTGAGGGATGATGAGAGGTGTGTAAGGAGTAAGGAAGTCAATACACCAGAGTTGATTGGCCAAAGGGCTAGAGTTAGGGTTACTATGTTGAGGTTTTAAGGGAGTTCAAGTTCCGTCGAAAGAAGCCAGCACTCTTCAAATCGGGTCAGTGGCATTTCCACCAGGACAATGCACCAGTCCACAACTCCATCCTTGACATAGACTATTTGAATAAGATGGGCATCAAGGCAGTTCCTCAGCTTCCCTTTAGTCCAGATGTTGTTCCCAGTGACTTTTGTTTATTCCCTAAGCTCAAAGGCTGTCGTTATGAGACAATTGAGGAGATGAAAGAGGCTGTGACGAAGGTCATTGACACGCTCACACAAGAGGACTTCCATGGGGCCTTCCAGAAGTTGTTTTTTCTTTTCGTTTTATTACATTTTCTTTCTCTGGTCACCAAAACAGCAAATTCTACAAGTTGACTGACCAATTTTATGATTTCAGGTTCAAATGAACAGCTACAGCAGCAATTGGAATACACCCTACTAAAGGTAATTTTTTTTCCTCGTTAATTAATACCAGTTTTGGTTTTTGAACTGCGATTATGTAATTCTTTTTATATGAAAACTCCAGAGAATATGCGTCTCATTCCCGAGGACGTATTCTGATTTGTGCATATACCATTTGCTAGTATGGTCAAATTTTAATCTCTTGCACAATTCCCAGTTGATGTCTTTTCTCACCCTGTCTTGTCTTGTTATTCTATTTTGCATTCGATCATAATTTAATTTACATTGCCTAGAATTGCAATTTTACTGCGTATAATTAATTTTCACGGCAATATAAATCGGTTCTTAAGGCCATATTTTGTACTGCTATTACCAGTAATTCAATTTTTCTCTTAAGGTTTCTCTTTCTTAGCTATGTGCAAATTCTCTCGTGTGCAATCTCCAAAGTTTGCTGCTCGAAATCTCCGTATAGTTGTCTTTCTTCCACGTTTGTTTGTTTTTTGTTTTTTGTTTTTGCTGTTTCTCTACTACTGCTGTTACAAGCTACTGTAATTAGTATTTCTTTGCTCTTTTTAATGAAGACCTCGAAAGTTTCAATTGATCCATCAACGTAATCCTCAATCATGGCGAACCGTCTTCCTCGGCCTTTTCTCGACACATTATAGTCTGTCATCTCTTGGATGTAAGGTCATTGTCATCAATTTCTCTGTTCCTTGATTCACTTGTCAGAGTTCCTTCCTTGTACATTTTAATAATCGTCCAGAGTGTCTTACAAGGAGGACTGTCCAGGTGTTTATTTCTTTTGATGAGATTCTAAATGAAATATTTTTAAAAATCCTATCAGGGGTGTCCTCATGGTGTAATGGTTAAAGCGATGGACAGTGGAATCGTAGTACGCGAGTTCGTACTCCATTCGCGCTATTACGTTCACTTTCGGGCAAATAACTTTGCAAAAGGTATGAACCCCCTTATCCTCCCAGCTATGGGATAAATAGTACCACTACTGTTCTTCTAGGAGAATATCTTTGGCATTAAATAACCTACAAAGGTTTATATGCCATTAAACAAAGAAACTAAACCAAAAATCCTGGTAGCACCTGATAGGGTCCTATCTATGGGTTAAATAGAACTAACGGCATACTTATGCTAAACTGAATAGCTTGAAATAGAAATGTTTTTTGACAATTGAACAGTACTTACATTTGAATTGCGTGCTTGTGCTAAACTGAATTATTTCAAATAGAACTGTTTTTTGACACTGAAACTGTATTTACAATAAACTGAATTGTTTAACATAGAACCGTTCAAAATCTGTACTTTTACTAAACTGAATTAGCTGAAGTAGAATTGTTTGACTAAACTGAATAGCTCGAAATAGAAATGTTTTTTTACAATTAAACTGTACTTACATTTGGACTGCGTGCTTTTGCTAAACTGAATTGTTTCAAATTGAACAATTTTTGACATTGAAACTGTACTTGCACTAAACTGAATTGTTATATATAACCGCTTGAATATTTTGAAATAGAAATGCTTTTGACAATTAAACTGTGTACTCATGCTAAACTGAATTGTTTTAAATAGAACATATTATTTACATAAAAATGGATTTGGCGTTAAATAACCTGCAAAGGTTGATATGCCATAAAACCCAAAAAACCACACCAACCAAAAATCCTATCAGCTCTCTAGCGGTTTTTGACTGACGCCTGAGTGACAGCAATTAATCATAACAAAAGTATATAACAATGGTATAAATATTTTTATATACAAATATGAATTTAGGATTTGAATTGACAACCGATGTGGCCTTGATAATTAAGTGTTAACAAGTTTTTTGTTGTTAGTATATTTTTATCTTTGCTTTCTCTGTATGGAGGTAATATTTTTACAGACTCTTTTTCACTTCTCAATGAAGTTGGAATTACCTACCCCATATACACACACATTCATTTTGAGCCATAAATTCACTAAGGAGATTTTTAACCGTTTTTGTCTAGACTTTTCGCTTAACTTAAAATAATGACAAGAGACAAAGAGACAGAGAAAAAAAATGTGGGGTAACAGGGGGAGGATAAACAGACAAAGAGGCCAGAGAAACGATATGAACATGAATAAAATTTGATTATGAAAAGAAAAAAAAGGAAGGAATGAAGGAAGGAAGACACTGAAAGAAAGAAAGAGAGAGAGAGAGAGAGAGAGAGAGAGAGAGAGAGAGATAACAGAAAGAGGGATGAGGTGAGAAGACAAGAACGAAAGAAAAAGAAAGAAAAATGAAGCAAAAATAGGATATCAAGTGAAAGAAAAAAAGGGAGACAAAAAGAGAGACGGGGTAATGCGAGAGAAAATGTGGGTGTGTGTGTGAGAGAGAGAGAGAGTGAGACTGACAGACAGAGACAGGCTGGGCAAGGTGATCCACAGGGAAATGTGCAAGAAATGTGTAAGAAATTTAAATTTAACCATATGAACAAATGAAATAAACCTCTATGGAACTTTGACATACACTAGGATCACCTAATCTCGGCCAGAAGACCAGACCGAATAATAATCTACAAAAACAAAAAAAAAACAAAAACAAAAAAAAAACAACAGAATTTTCAAAGAATAAAACTGAAAAAATGTGAAAAGAAAGATAAGTACCTGGACCTTGCTAGGGAATTAAAAAAAAAATTACAGAACATTAAGGTGACGATTATACCAATCGTGATCGGTGAATTCGCTGCAGTAACTACAGAACTATTAAAGCGACAGGAGAACTTGGAAGTTGGAGGACGAGTGGAAACGATTCAAACTACAGCATTGTTGAGAACGACCAGAATACTGAGAAGAGTCCTGGAGACTTGAGGAGACTTGGTGGCACTCAAACTCCAGTGAAAGACCATCAGCGTTTGCAGATGGGAAAAACTCTAGAGATGTAAATAATAATAATAATAATAATAATAATAATAATAATAATAATAATAATAATTTGTTTGCACACAGTTAGACGATATCAAGTATTCCTATCAAATGCAAATAATTCATGCACAATTATTTAATATTAATAATTATTTGTTTGCACATAGTTATATGAAGCCCAATCGGCTTAGGTTGTTGAATACATCGATTGTATCTCTGAAGAGAGGTACCTCAAACGAGTGTCCAAGTGTTGCATATTGACCTTTTGACTGATACTTCACTAATGGATTTCTAAAACAGGAAGAGAACAGCGGAAGCAGGTCACTTGGGTTGACAACAGGAAGGATAACCGGAACACAAACGCATAATGAAATTATATATACACAGGTACCCACAGACATAACGGTCAGTCGTCAGTCAGAAGGGTAATCAAGTTAGAGTATAAGCCACCCTGGGCACCACTCGATGGTAGTGGGTGGCAGTGGTCCACGGCGGAAAAACAGAAGAAGCACCTCTGAATATGGTCAGACTAGCAGTCCTTCGTTAGTCTGTGTCCGAATCTTTCGTCTCTGTCTTTGTCTGTCCCTCAGTCACACACTTACAGCCAATTTGACCCTTTCGATTTATAAAGAAGAGAGAGTTATACTGATATATAGAAATGTGTTACGGTATTTTGATTCCTTCATCATGCTGTATAATACAAGTTACGACATTAAACCATTTGATATATTTAACCATCAGATATAACGTATTGTAGCCGAAGGAATTTTGGTTTGGCGAGCAATTTAATTCGACGCATAATTTCACCTAATCAGGATGACCTATCCTATTCAACCCACCTCCTTTCCGGGCAGCAGAAATTGGGTAAGCTGCCAAACACACTCTCTTTGGCTGAACAACGCCGTCCAGTGCAGACGTCTCACTGGCAGTTCTTTAATAGCAACAGAAGCATGGACACATGAGGGAACCTATTTAATATATGGATTCATTGCGTCTAATTTCTTTTAGACCAAGGAATCCCAGTTGAATATGAATTAGATAAATTCAATACGCCACACACAGGAACAACTTTATGTCACCCCCGAAATTGGCTATGTCGATGCGATGCCTAATCTCGCTCCCGGCACCTAGCTCTCATTTCACCTCTGGGTCACATTAATGGAGACACGCACGCCTCTTCCTCAAGCTACCAGACACACAAAACTCACGGTGACCCCAAAGTTTATTTCCTTCAACGGCAAACAAGACCTTCGCTAAACTACGGCGAACACAATCCCTCGCACGTCCAACAACACACGCTGCTATCTCAACTTTCTCATAACTCTATTTCGTCTCACAACCTTTCATACGAGGCTTGCAGCACAAACACAAGCTAAATATTCCATGCTGCAAATAAAAACTATTCCTAAAAACACATTTCGACTTGGTACATCTTGGAACTTCTCTCCTTTATTTACCATTATTTAACTTCCAAACTTAGCGAGGAAACAACTTAACGTAAATACACACAGACACGTTACATTTCTCCTCGCAAAAACAACAATATATTCAATCGCTAAAGTATAAAAGGGATTTGGTATAAAATAATGCTTCATATGTCATAAAACCCAACCAAACTAGATTATATATATATTTGATATACATGTATAATAAGGAGTTAGATTTATATAATCTACAGTGGTTGATATGCCATAAAACAAAACGAAACTAAACGAAACTAAACCAATTCATTTATTTTTAATATATATATATATATATATATATTTAGAGAGAGAGAGAGAGAGAGAGAGAGAGAGAGAGAGATGATTTAGCCTTAAATAAACTGCCATGGTTGATACACCAAAAAACCCAACCAAACCAAATCTTATATATATATATATATATATATATATATATAACAAGATTCGGCATTAAATAACATTCAATTGTTGATATGCCATGGAACCAAACAAATTTAAATAATATATATTTAATTTAATTGTATACATTAAATTACCCACAACGGTTGATAAGCCATAAAACCCAACCCAACTGAACCATATATAGTTAATGTATATGTATATAGAAGATTTGGCCATAAATAACCAACAATGGTTGAGGTACCATAATACTAAACAAAAAAAAAATTGTTTATATTATCTATATGTGTGTATTAAGTGGATTTGGCATTAAAAAAAGCATATCCCCAAGGGTTGTTATGCCATATACACAATTATATAGTCTCATGAAACTATTCATCGTTAATAACAATTATTTGTTTGCACATTTTTAAAGTTTCAAGTAACTAATTATTGATTATTATTAATTAGTAAACTATAATAGCTTCAAGTGACAATTCTTAATGAAAATAGTCTTCATACAGTTTTAGGGTTTAAATTATTCCTATGGTTTGGTTTGGTTTGGTTGGGTTGGGTTGGGTTGGGTTTCATGGCATATCCATCATTGTAGGTTATTTAATACCAAATCCATTTTTTATAAATATAATCAGTTCTATTTCAAACAATTCAGTTTAGCATAAGTACGCAGTTTAAATGTCTAAAACAGTTCTTTCGCAAACAATTCAGTTTTGCAAAAGCACACAGTTTAGTTCTATTTAACTCATTGATAGGAACCTATCAGGTGCTGCCACTCCGGGCCAGAGTGGTCCTTGGAGTGATGGCAATGAAGGGTTACTCCGAACTCCCCAAAGCTCCAGCATTACTGGAACTTTATCATTAGATTGCTTAGTGTCATATCCAGGTCGTACCCCTCTGTAGAGAGGCAGTCGGTATATTCTGCAGCAAGAGCCGGCTGGACCTTATTTCTATGGAATACAACAACTTTTCAAACATATTTTTGGATCCGAACTTGTACTATCACACCGGGTCAGAGTGGACCTGGGAGTAATTGCAAGGAAGATTTGATTCCATTTTCACCAGAGCTCTAGAACTGCAGCCTCACCATCGGACGCATACTCAGTACACCTCTTTATTAAGTGGTTGTAGGTCTTATCCGTTCTACAAAAGTTTCAGTTGGCATATTCTGACTCAGAGGAACTGTCTCAGCAGAAATTTAAGTGGTTTCAAGTACTTCTATCAAACATTAATAATTCTGTTTAATAATAATCATTTGTTTGCACACAGTTATATGGTTTAAAGTATTCCTATTTAATACTAATAATTGAAAAAAGATCTATTTGATCCGTAACAGGTCCCACCACAAGCGGGTTGAGGATGATTATTAAGTGTTTAGTTCCATCTGAGAATTAATTTTTATTTATTGCGGACTTTTCCCCCTCATCTTGGTAGTTTTTGTGTTGTTTCTTCTTTCACTACGTTTCAGCCAAATTTCACCTCTGGCCTTCTTCAGGTGATTTACCGCGACCTCGGATAGGAATGCTGAGTCTTGTAACCGTATCCCCAGTAATTACTGCCTTCCATAGTTGTTGTCTATCGCACTTGGTCAAAAACGTGGTGCGATAGACAACAACTATAGAAGACAGTAATTACTGGGGATACGGTTACAAGACTCAGCATTCCTATCCGAGGTCGCGGTAAAATCACCTGAAGAAGGCCAGAGGTGAAACTTGGCCGAAACGTAGTGAAAGGAGAAACAACACAAAAACTACCAAGATGAGGGGGGAAAGTCCGCAATAAATAAAAATTAATTCTCAGATTAAAAAAGCCTCATCTCAAAATGATTCCAATTAAAGACATGTTTAGTTCCACTTTTATCAATGTAACGAGAAAATTTCGACAACTGGCAGCATATTAAGTCGTTGGAAAAAGGTCGAGGAAGAAGTCAGACTTATGGCTAAAAAAGTCACAAAAAAGTCACAATTTTGACATAAAAAAGAGTAAAAAAAGTCATTATTCTAGCAAGGATAAGTTCACAATTATTACTTGGAAAAGTCATGATTTTGCTTGGAAAAAAAAAGAAAAAAAGTTACAATTCTCGCTTGAGAAAAGTGATTGGAAAAGGTCATACATTTCGTAAGAAAAACATCACGAAGAAAAAAGTACAAGGAAAAACTTACAATTTTAGCCGGGTGAAAAGTCAAAGAAAAAAACCACAATTAATTTATGGTGGCCAGTTAAGTTTAGGGGTCAGTTTGGGTTAAGTTTTGTCGAGAGATAAGTTTTTAATTCTAGGTATTTATAAGGCTATTTATCAAGTAAACACTTTTTGAAGTGGTTTTTTTTTCTTTCTTTGAGATTGTGTTCTGTGATTTTATTTCTTTTCTTTCGTGGATTCGAAGAATTACGTCAATAGAAAAAATGAGATGGCGGAATCTGGATACCAACTGAGAAAAGACAGCTGAAAAAGGGAGTCCAAAAAAATCTCATTGATTCTGCTTGTTCCAAAGCAGATTTTTAAAATATCTGCTCAGAGAAGAAGAAGAAGAAGAAGAAGAAGAAGAAGAAGAAGAAGAAGAAGAAGAAAAGTGATGGAGTAATGTTAACCATTTTGTACCGAGGAAGATGTACAAATAATGGCGCTGAGATTTTGAATGCAAGAAAATAAGATTTATAAGAAGAAAAAAAATTAGAGAAAAGAAAATAGAGGTAAAAGGCGTTGGGTTCGGGACTTTAAAATAAAGCAGAGAGAGAGAGAGAGAGAGAGAGAGAGAGAGAGAGAGAGAGAGAGAGAGAGAGAGAGAGAGAGAGAGAGAGAGAGATGGGTTTTTAGTCGAGACGACTTTCCACGCAACTGCTCTGGCAGACTCATCAATAAAGGTTCTGAATGAAAGGGACGAATAGCCAAATATATTTTCACACGTCGTTTGTTTTGAGTCGTCAGTATTAAGCCAGTTTTTAAACTGACAGAGAAAGAAGTGGATTTCTTTACGCATTGTCTCACTGTCTATCTCTGTCTGTGTGTCATTCTTTCAGTTTCTCTTTTTATGATCTAATACACAACATCTTGTCGCAATCATTTAACGTTTTCAATTCACCACTTTGTTGATGGTCTCCTCTATCCAGTTCCCTCTTTCACGTTCTTTGGCAACATTTTTCTCTCCTCCCGGTGTACATCTTTCTTTTTTTTTTCTTTTTCGTTTTTTTTTTGTTTGTTTTTACATTTATTCAATACTTTTGTTTCTTGAACTTTTTTCTTTTGTCCTTTTTCGTTCTTTTCTTCACATTCTTATTCATCCCTTCTTTTATCTCCTTATTCTTTCTCTTTCGATAAGTCATTTTCATTCGTATGACGCAAAAAGCAACTATACCTCCCTAAAAAGACAAAACAAAACAAATAAACAACCCCCCACAAAAAAAAACAACCAACCAACCAAAGAAGAAACAAACAAAAACTATAAAGAATACAACAGCGGGAAAGCAATCGCAGCTGAAAGAACTGAAAATGCGTTACCCTTAAGAATGGCGAGGGAAACAGTCTAAAACTACCTTTCAACTGCTCATGATTTACTTCTCAAACCAGCAGGCTTTGAAACAATCTAGCAGAGTCAGGACATCGGACACTTCAACCACAAAAAGAAATCACTCAAAAAACGACAGGTAAATAGTCAGTCCAAGACCCTCAGCAACATATGACTTTAATCAAGGTACCCCTACCAATGCCTCCAGAGAAAGTCCGATTGTAAGGGGTTTATAATGCGCTGACTGAGAGATAAAATACTTCACAGAAGGAGTTTCATTAGTACTCCCAGGTCCACTCTCACTCGAAGTTGTAATACATGTTACGGTTCCATCGATGGGTCAAATTGATCAGTTTAATTTTTTTTCTTATTCGATAGAACCGTCTGCAAAAAAAAACCTCTAAAGAAAAAGCTCCATAACAAATGTCCATATGAACGTACAATGAACCTTAATTCCCAAATCTATAGGCATAATATAACTCGAAACGGTTTGATATGCCGTTAAAATTCGTCAGTCATCAATTAATTCAAAGAACAAATCACTGACAGTATTAATCCCATGTAAGAGACTTGCCATGTCAGAAAAGAAAAAAAAACACTTGTGAAACAAATTCGTTTTTTGAAAAGAAGACAGATAAGAAGTCAAAATTCACTGAAACCGACTTACAAGTTTTTAGGAATTCGTTTGAATGGCCAGCTGTTTAATGGTTGGTTGGTTGGTTGGTTGGTTGGTTATTACGCCATATCAATCTTTGTAGGTTATTCAACGCCAAATGTATTATATAAATAATCAGTTCTATTTAAAACAATTCAATTTTGTATGAATACACAGTTTAATTGTCAAAAACATTTCTATTTCAAACTATTCAGTTCATTCAAACAGTTATATATAACAATTTAGTTTAGTGTAAATGCAGTTACAATGTCAAAAACAGTTCTATTTGAAATAATTCAATTTATCATAAGCACGCAGTTTCAATGTAAGTACGGTTTGTCAAAAACATTTCTTTTACAAGCTATTCAGTTTAATCAAACAATTCCGTTTAGCATAAGTATGCAGTTAGTTCTATTTAACACATAGATAGGGGCCTATCAGGTTATCCTCGCAGGACCAGAGTGGACCTGGGAGCGATGGCGGTAAAGAGGTACTCCGCATTCCCCAAAGCTCTAGCATCACTGGAACCTCACCATCAGATTGTTTAGTGTCATATCCTGGACACTCGTTGGGGGGAGTCTTACCCCTCTGCAGAGGAGCAGTCGGTGTATTCTACAGCCCCGGCCGACAGGGCAAAGCTGTTTTAAGGTATCGAGTTTGGTAGAGATTTAACTGTATTATAGAGATTATAATACTTAGGTTTTATACCATATCAACCTTTGTAGTTTTTTTTAATGTCAAATTATTTTTATACAAGTAAACAGTTCTATTTCAAACAATTTGGTTTAGCGTAAGTACACAATTTAATTGTCAAAAAACATTTCTATTTCAAGCAATTCAGTTTTGTCAAACAGTTCTAATTCAAATAACTTAGTTTAGTATGAATATAGTTTTTGTTTACACACAGCTAATTTCAAAACAGTTCTATTTCAAACAATTCAGTTTAGCGTAAGTACAGTTTCAATATCAAAAACAGTTCAAATTCAAGTAATTTAGTTTACCATAAGTATGCCGTTTCGTTTAACTTATGGATAGGGCCCTATCAGGTGCTAGCACTCCACATTCCCCAAAGCGCTAGCGTCAATGGAACCTCACCATGAGATTGTTTAGTATCATATCAAGGTACTATTTACCAACCCCTCCGCTCGGGCAGGATACGACACAAGGTCAATTTTTAAGCGGAGTTTAACAGGTTTTGAATTCAGAGTTTTCCCTCTCCTAGACTAGTTGCCTCACCAAGGCTGAAGAACCTAGTCCGTCCTACTATTTACCCATAGCTGGAGGGAGAATAAGGGGGTTCATACCTTTCCCAAGGGTATTTGCCCGAAAGTGAACGTAATAGCGCGACTGGAGTACGAACTCGCGTACTACGATTCCGCAGTTCATCGCTTTAACCATTACACCACGAGGACACCCCCTAAACATAACGGCATACTTATGCTAAAGGGAATT
Organism: Sepioteuthis lessoniana; assembly: GCA_963585895.1. Classification (NCBI taxonomy): domain Eukaryota; kingdom Metazoa; phylum Mollusca; class Cephalopoda; order Myopsida; family Loliginidae; genus Sepioteuthis; species Sepioteuthis lessoniana. The sequence continues at coordinate 20,828,636 of OY757936.1, read as the reverse complement.
GTTTGATTAAACTGAATAGCTTGAAATAGAAGGTCACTCGTTGGGGTACGGTCATAACCAGTCAGTGGAATATATGCCCCCCGGGAGTTGAGCTCTCTCGTGAAGGAATTACCGATTGCTAACTACCCGTGTAATACAAAGCTCTTTTTATGAACTGAGTGCCCAGTTACCGTTAAACTTTTGATATACAAAAAAAATATGTTAAATCCCTTCGCTTATGCTGAGGTTGCTGATGACAATGGAATAAGATATCCAACTGGCGTAAAATCAGACGGGTTTCGATCCCAGCTTGAAGTATTTCGCGGGTCTAGCCAAACAGTTGAGCTGTAATACAACGAAACAGTCTGTCTGTGGATCACAATATATATGTGTATATACGAAAATGCATTTGGTTTGGACTGCTACGTATCCATAGATTCATTCATGGCGTTTTTATACTTTGAATTTTGGTAATAAATAATGCCTAATAGTTGTCGCTTTGCATAATGTTTCATTAGAATTATGGCTTGGTTTCGTTTGGTTTGTTGGGTTTTATGGCATCTCAACCTTCGTAGGTTATTTAACGCCAAATCCATTTTTATGTAACTAATCAGTACCATTTCAAACAATTCAGTTTAGCATGAGCACACAGTTTAATTGTCAAAAACATTTCTATTTCAAACCATTCAAGCAGTTATATATAACAATTCAGTTTAGTGAAAGTACGGTTTCAATGAGAAAAACAGTTCAATTTAAAATAATTCAGTTTAGCATAAGCACGCAGTATAAATGTAAGTACAGTTTAATTGCAAAAAATATTTCTATTTCGAGCTATTCAGTTTAGTATAAGTACAGATTTTGTTTACACACAGTTACATGTCAAAGCAGTTCCATGTCAAACATCTCAGTTTAGTGTAAATACAGTTTCAATGTCAAAAAACAGTTCTATTTCAAATAATTCGGTGTAGCATAAGCACGTAGTTTAAATGTAAGTACGGTTTAATTGTCAAAAACATTTCTATTTTAAGCTATTCAGTTTAATCAAACAATTCCGTTTAGCATAAGTATGCCGTTATGTTTATTTAACCCATATATAGAGCCCAATCAGGTGCTACAACGCCGGGCCAGAGTGGACCTGGGAGCAATGGCAATGAAGGGGTGCTCCGTATTCGCCAAAGCTCCAGCATTACTGGGACCTCACCGCCAGACTGTTTAGAGTCATATCCAGGTCACTCATTAGGGGTAGTCTTACCCCTTTGCAGAGGAGCAGTCAGTGTATTCTACAGCCCCAACCGACTGGGCAAATTAGAATTATTTTGAAATAATAGAAAGCCGATAACTTTAGAAGAAAAATAACTTGTGATAAAAAAAGATTGGTGGGGATCTTTAATGTCTTCCTTCCCACCCTTACTCAGTCGGCTGGGGTGGTATAATACACCTACTGCTTCTCTCGAGAGGATTAAGATTTCCCCCCCCCCCACGGGGCTCGTTGATAGGATACTGAATAATCTGATGGTGAGATTCAAGTAATGCGAGAGTTTGGAGAATTCGAAGTACCCCTTCATTGCCATCACTCCCAGGTCCATTATGTCCAGAAGTGGTAGCACCTGATAGAACTGTTCTGACATTAACTCTGAGTGAACTATAAAACTGTACTTGTAGTAAGCTGAATTGTTTAAAATAGAACTGTTTATGTATAAAAATGGATTTGGCATTAATGACTTACATTGGTTAATGTGCCATAAAACCAAACCAGACCAAACCTTCCAACCATTTTTTTAACAATATACTCTTCAGTATATTTGTTGATGTCTCTCGTAAAAAAAAGCGTGTATGTCATCTGAAGATGCGAGAAGAATATTCTTCGTCGAAATAAATTTATAATGGCACTTTAACCGTGGTTAAGTTTTCTTCTAGTTGCTATATATATATATATATATATATATATATATATATATATATATATACATATACGAGTATGTTTGTGAACGTATGTGGTTTTATATACCAACACGTCTTCATAAAGCAGTCATATGAGTATACAGCATTTATCTACCTATCTGTCTACTCATCGATCAGTTTCTATTCCCATATCTATCCATATAGATAGATAGAGAGATAGATAGATAGATAGATAGATAGATAGATAGATTCATGTGTCTGAGAGACAGTTGGATGGTTGTTTGGGTTTTATGGCATATCAACATTTGTTGGTTATTTAACGCCAAATCCATTTTTATACAAATAATAGGTACTGTTTCAAACAATTCAGTTTAGCATGAGTACATAGTTGGATTGTTAAAAAACATTTCTATTTCAATTTATTCAAACAAATCAAATTAAGCTAATTCAGGTTAGTATAAGCACAGAAGTTCTCTATTAAACAATTCAGTTTAGTGTAAGTAGTGTTTCAATGTCAAAAACAGATCCATTTCAAACAATTCACTTTACCATAAGCACGTAATTTAAATGTAAGTACAGAGTATATTTGTCAAAAAGATTTCTATTTCAAGCAATTCAGTTAAGTCAAACAGTTCTAATTCAAACTATTCAATTTACCATAAGTATGCACTTAGTTCTATTTAACCCATAGATAGGGGCTTTATCAGGCGCTACCATTCCGGGTCAGAGTGGACCTGGGAGCAATGGTAATGAAGGGGTGAGCCACATTCCTCAAAGCACCAGTATCACTGCAACCTCACTATTAGATCGTTAAGTATCATATCCAGGATACTCATTGAGTGGGGGGGGGGTTACCCCTCTGCAGAGGTGCAGTCGGTGTATTCTACAGCCCCAGCCGACTGGGCAAGAGGGAGTTTGTGTACGTGTAATTGTGCGTCTATGCTTATGTACATGTGTATGGGTTATTGCGTGAGCTAGCGTGTGTGTTTTTGTGCAAAAGAAATTCATATATATATATATATATATATATTAGCAGCATTTCTTCTTTAAAACAAATTTCGTTGAACATAATAGATATTTTCTGTGTACATATTTTCTTGTTGATCCTTTCATATTGCCGCATTACTTTATCGTATTCGGCGGGAATTGATTGATGTATTTTCCTTAACTGTATATATCCCAAGTACTTTCTACCCGACTTTGGGCCATCATCAGGGGAGGATCTATTACAAAAGTGATGTAACTTTTGTTTTTGAATTACTACTATGTAAGAACGTCCATACCATTAGAATGTGTAGCGTTTGCTTTTAAATGTGTTTCTATAAATAGAGTCAGTGGCTAAAGACATTTAAATACATTAGCACTGGTTTGAAAATTAATTCTATTAAGTGTGGGTTGCATGTTTCTAATATGTAGTGCTTCGAGAATCTGAAGTTTTTGTTTGTTATTTTGATGTTCTAATATTTTTGTGTTGGTGAAAATTTTTCGTAAATCTGTTGTTAGGCATGATTGTTTTTTAAAATGCTGTACTATGGAACTTGTATCAGAAAGGTACATTGTAAGTCTCCTCGATAGGGTAGTTGAGGTTAAACCAACATATATATTATCATTATCAGAGATACAATCTCCTAAAGGACATTTAAATTGATATATAACGTTGGGTTTTTTGCAAAACCACAATCGAGGGAGAGGAATTATTTTTAAGGACTAAGTTGGAGGTTTTAAATTTATTATAATATTTATAAGTTTTATCTTTTTATTCGGATCAGTGGTGAGTATGTTTCTATGAATCAATGTTTTAAATATTTTTCATCTGATTCATAATTGTAGTGCATTTGGTTACGGCAAAAAAAAAAAGTTTGATATATGTTTGTTGACTGGGTGGAGTAGCACAATGTTTATTTTGTTGGTTAACATTTTTATTCATACGTTTAATTTGTTCATCAACAATATAGCTAAGAAACCCATTATTGATGAGAGCCTGTTTTATGTTTTCTCCCTCTTTATAAAATATTATTTTGGAGGAGGAGATCAGTTTGACACGAGATATCAGATTATTAATAATTGATTTTTTTTATATCTGAAAGGGCATTCACTTTTAAAGTATATATATATATATATATATATGTATCAGAGAAAATTGAAATTAATTTTTAAAAATAAGAATATTAAAACCCAAGTAAAAAATTACAAGATACCTCATTTGAATAAGTTAGATTTCATAAACTATATATATCTATTTTTTCATTTTATTGTTCATAGATTATACTTCAAATAATAATTCTTCATTAATTATTATAGCCACGATTACTTTAAAAATTTTGATTAAATGTTTCAAAAACTTTCAAAAATCCTTTACAAATATGTTATGCTTTAAAATAAATTTCGAACACAAATTACGTCGCTCAATTTGGAAATAGAATGCTATTAACAATATCAGAATGCTACGAATTTTCTTACGTTTTCGCTTCATTTTATAAATAGGAATATGTTTCTGAATATTCAGCATTACTTATTAACATTCCTCCGATGATGGTTTAATAAAGAAAACCGAAACGTTTAACGTTAACAGAACATTCAGTTATGAATAAACTTATGCTGTTTATAAGTAATTTTTCAATATTTTTGTATCTATATGTGCACACAGAGACCCCCCCCATACACTCCTCATATATATATATATATATATATATATATATATACATATGTGTGTGTGTGTGGTGGGGTGTTTGTAAAGAGCGACAGACAGACAGACAGACAGACAAAGGCAAAGAAGTTAAGGAAAAGAGATCTATATTTACCAGAATAATATCCGTCTTGAATGTATTAAGTTCCGCACGAAATAATAAAATTCTGGTGACGTTGATTAATATAGAAAATAACTTTTCAGAAAAAATATTTGTGATTAACTTATAAGAGATAATATATATATATATATATATATATATATATATATATATATATATATATATATATATATTAGTGTGTATGTACATATATATATATATATATATATATATATATATTAGGGTGTATGTACATGTGTTAGAATGTAGTGGGGTAGGAAAATGAATTAATATTTCTATTTTGAAAATATATAGGCGCTGTCACCTTAGCATTGTGGCTAACGGAGCGAATTGCGACTTTGATTTACCCGAGTTCGAAAGCTCGTCTCCCAATTGCGTTCACTTTTGAACTAATGCCCTTGGGAAGGGATAACACCTCTTATCCCTCCTTCTGAGTCAATAGCACAACGACTGTCCTTCCACAACGAGGAATTTGGCATTAAATAACTCACGAAGTATGATATGCCATTAACTATGCGACTTGTAGATTAATATCTATCTATATATCTCTTTCTGTCTGTCTGTCTGTCTATCTGTCTCTTTCTCTCTCTCTCTCTCTGTCTCTCTCTCTCTCTCTCTCTATATATATATATTGGTGTGTGTGCGTGCGTTAAGCAAAATAAACCATTCCTATTTTGAATGTATATGTTCTTATTAATCAACAACAAAGTGGATTTCTCTCTCTCTCTCACTCTCTCTCTCTCTCTCTCTCTCTATATATATATATATATATATATATATATATATAGTATTATTCGGTCCTGTTAAACCAGAGTTATGTAAATCTTCCGAGAATTAGTTTTTAATAAAACGAGGAGGTAACTCTTCAACTCTCTCCCTCTCCCTTCCTCCCCCGTGTCTATTCTGTTTTATTTATCCATTGGATCTGAAGCAGTCCTGTTATACATTTCTTCGTGTTTTTGGTTCACACCAGAAACGAAAAACAGGATGGAAATACATTTATAATTCTAAAATAACCGGTCTTTGTTTTTTTCTTTAAAGAAAGTATATATATGTATATATATATATATATATATATATATATATATAGTAGGAGGGTTAGTGAAAAAGAGAAAGTCAGGGAAATAGATACACTGGTTGATAAAAAAGAGATACACTGGTTGATTAAAAAAGAGGGAACGATATTTACCAGCATTCATAAATGGTTATAAATAACACCTAATAAGATCCGTTTCACAACAAATAATAAAATCCTGATTACTTTTCTTTCGAAGAACATCATTCATTTTTTGTCAGGGATGCATATATTTATAGGCTATAGATCAGGACAAGAATGACCATTGTAAAATGTCATTTTTTTTTATCATTTCAAATCTGGATTTACACATAGTATGGACGCGACTGCATTCTACGATGACGAACACAGAGGAAAGGTCGACTAGAAACTCAACATCTCACTTTATTATAAGCATGTGATATCTTAGAATAAATTACACAATATGGAGGGAACATCAAAGTTATGTTGTGTCGGAAGTGACTGATGGTAACGCTTCTATTTATAGAACTACCAGAAATATACAAGACGAAGAAGATGCTTCGTGTATTGATCTCTAGTATCAATCAGCGTTGCTGTGTGTTAAACCTTAGTTCTTCGAGTTTGGAAATCGAAATTCTATGAGACGTGTCTAGAAAGTAATAAGACTGATTTTATAAAAAAAATATATTTTTCAGTTTGGCAACCATGATTGAAAATTGTCTGGTTTGGTTAATGAAAGTTTTTAACCAAAAAATATAAAAAGAAAAATTGTGTCGATTGGTATTTCTCGTGGTTTATCCGTTGATAATTACGTTCATTCTGGGATACTAATACAGGGATCTAGCCTATTGCATATTAATAGATTTGGTTACAGCATTTCTTTACATTAGAATTTAGCAAAATAATACCTAATAATAACCGCTTTAACTAAATAATGTTCCATTAGAATTAATTAGAAATAATACAATCCTGGAGATTCAGTTCAGTATAGAATTATTTTTTTATAAAATATATATGAATGTATGCATGTTTGTGTGTGTGTGTGTGTGTGTGTGTGTGTGCGTGTGTGTGTGTGTGTTTACCTAACCCTCCCGCATCGAGGAGAAACAGATCCAATGTCAATTTTTAAGTGAAGTACAACAGGTTTGAAATTCAAGTTTGGTTTGGTTTGGTTTGGTTTGGTTAGATCGGGTTTTATGGCATATCAACCATTGTTGGTTATTTAATGCCAAATATACTAGATATATGTGATTTATAAACAAATATATTATATATATATATGATTTATAAACAGATTTTGTAGATATTATTTTTAAACGTGCCTGAGCGCACTTCTTTTGGTACACAGATTAATGATTCTAAGAATTTCTATTTACACTTGATCATTTGTTTGCACACAGTTAAATAGTTTCAAGTATTGCTATATCACAATCACAATTTAACATCAGACCTTTGCTCGTAGGTAATTTCTTTTTTGAATGAGTTAGAATTGATTTGTTAAATATTAATAATGCAATTGTTTCCACGCAGTTAAATGGTTTCCTTTATTGCTGTTCAATACAAATAGTTCTATTAAATATTAATCATTTGTTTACACATAGTGAACTGGTTACATGTATTGTAACAGAAACATGATTATTCTATTGAACACTATTATTCTATTTACACACAATTAAATAACTCCAAGTATTGCTCAACTCAGTCAGCTGTAGCTGTAGAAAACACCGACTGCTTCTCTGCAGAGGGGTAAGACTCCCCTACAATTGTCTTTGATATGACACTAAACAATCTCAGGGTGAGGTTCCAGTCATGCTGGAGCTTTGGAGAATGCTGTAAACTCCTTCATTCCCATCGCTCCCAGGTCCACTTGGGCCCGGAATGGTAGCACCGGATAGGGCCCTATCTATGGGTTAAATAGAACTAACTGGATACTTACTCTAAACTGAAATGTTTGAATTAGAACTGTTTGACTAAACTGAATAGTTTGAAATAGAAATGTTTTTTACAATTAAACTGGATTTAAATTTAAACTGCATGCTTATGCTAAACTGAATTGTTTAATATAGAACTGTTTTGACATTGAACTCAGAGTAAATAAAATCTGTACTTACTCTAAACTAAATTAGAACAGTAGGAATAAACTGAATAGCTTGAAATAGAAATGTTTTCGACAATTAAACTGTGTACCCATGCTAAACTGAATTGCTGGAAATAGAACTATTTGCATAAAAGTGGATTTGGCGTTAAATAACCTACAAAGGTTGATGTGACATAAAACCGAAAGAACCGACCAACCAACTAAGCAATCTGATAGTGAGGTTCCAGTAATGCTGGAGCCTTGGGGAATGCAGAGTATCCCTTCATTGTCATAACTCCCAGGTTCACTCTGGCTCAGATTGTTAGCACCTGATAGGGTCCTATCTATGGATCAAATAGAACTAAACTGCGTACTTATGCTAAACTAAATTAATTGATATAGAACTGTTTTTGACATTGAAACTGTACTTACGCTAAACTGAATTGTTTGAAATTGTTTTGACGTTTAACTGTGTAAACAAAAAATATCCTTATACTAAAGTGAAATTTTTGAATTAGAACTGTTTGAATAAACTGAATAGCTTGAAACAGAAATGGTTTTGACAATTCAGTTGTGTAATATAGAACTGTTTATTTGTATAAAAAAGATTAGGTATTAAATAACTTACAAAGGTTGATATGCCATTAAACCCAAACAAACAAATCCAAGTATTGATATGTATAACCAAAAATTCAATTAAACATCAGTAATATTTACACAAAGTTAAATTTACACACAGTTAATGATCAAAGACTTCTATTTCTAGAATGTACACAGTTTTAGGCCCGTATTTACACACAATTTAAATGTCAAGCAGTCTTTTTTTACCCATAGATAGGACCCTATCATTTCGGGCCAGAGGAAACCAGGAAGTAATAGTAGTGAAGTTGAAATCTCCATTCCCTAAAGTCCTAAGGCTGGATCCTCGCCATTAGATGGTTTGGTGTCATATACAGGACATTCGTTGTTGGGTCGGGCGGTTTTACTCCTCTGCAGAGATACAATGAGTTTATTCTACAGCTCCAGTCGACTGGGATCAAATTCAGAGTGTGTCATTCTATTCGGTTCCACGCCAAACTAAATCTAATGAACCCAATCTGCACTGCTAGTTAGTTATAGTGGTTTTAGTTTTATGGCACATAAACCTCTACATGTTATTTAATGCCAAATACATTTAATGCATACAATTCAGTTTAGCGTAAGTGCACAGTTTAAAAGTCAAAATAGTTCTATTTCAAGCAATTCAATTTAGCGTAAGTATATAGTTTAGTTCAATTTGACACATTGATAGAACCATATCAGGTGATACCATTGCGGGCTAGTGGAGGTGCTCGCGGTGTAATGGCTATCATAGTAGGAAATGGACACAGCGAAACGAGTTCAAATCCTAGACTAAGCTAATTGCATTTCACGTAGCACTAATACCCTTGGGGAAGGTATGAATCCAATTATTTTCCCTCCAGCAATGGGTAAATAGTAGGATAGACTATGTTCTTCAGCCTTGGTGAGGCAACTAGTCTAGGAGAAGGAAACCTCTGAATTGAAACCTGTTAAACTCTGCTTAAAAATTGACCTTGTGTCATATCCTGCCCTAGCGAAGGGGTTGGTAAATATGGATACCATTCCGGGCTAGAGTAGACCTGGGAGCGATGGCAATGAAGGGGTACTCCACATTCCTCTAAGCTCCAGCATTGCTGGAACCTCACAATCAGATTGTTTAGTGTCATATCCAGGACACTCATTGTGGGTGTCTTACCCCTCTGCCGAGGTGCAGTCGGTGTATTCTACAGCCCCAGCCGACTGGACCACGTTGATGGGTTTAAGGGCATATAGACTCATGTTTTTCTAAGGGCATTAGCGTGAAAGGAAACGCAAACATCCTCGTCCAGAACATGAACCCAAGTCTACTATGCTGAGCCTTGTGGAGTGACTGAAAATAAAATACTTGGCTGAGTCAAAAGTTTTGCAATATTTTGTTAGTACCTGAGGCTCAATTCGGCAGCACCATATACTTTAACTGAGGTTATGAAGACGACAAACCACAATGGTGTGTTACATGCCGAGCTGGCCTGATCTTCTCCGAATGTTACTCGCCAGATTTGCCTCTGTTGCTTGAAGACCAGCCTCGGAATCCAGTTTTAGGCTTGATTGTCAAAGTTTTTCCTTTTTTTTTTTTTGCTTTTGCTGAGGTCAGGAAGATGACGAACCATACTAGAATGTGTGATATCAAGCTCCCCTGGTAACCTCCGAGTGTTACTTGCCAGATGTCGTTCAATGATTCAGAGCACAGCTTTGGAATCCCCAGTTTATAGGCCTGTCTGATCTTATATTGTTCAGATTCTTGCAACCCTCGTAAAATTTCTTGGAATATCTTACTGTACTGTGATCAGCTGTGCTTATATCTTTCTCAGAACAAATGTAGCACAGCTTAAGCCTGCCAGGCCTTGCCTGATTGTCCAGATTCTTGTTAACCTTGGGAAGTTTTTTTTAGATCATCTGCTTACTCTACTGTGATCATCTGTGCCTATATTTATGGCAAAACAAATGTGGCACAGCTTCGAAAACCACGGTTTATAGGCCTACCGGACCTCACCTGAATTTCCAGATTCTTGTAACCCTAGTGAAGTTTCTTGGACCATCTTCTGACTGGAATGCGATCAAAAACAAATGAAGCACAGCTTTGGAACCCACAGTTTATAGGCCTAGCGGACCTCACCTGATTGCCCAGATTATTGCAACCCTTACGAAGTTTCTTGGACCATCTGCTTACTGGACAGCGATCAAAAATAAATGTAGCACAGCTTCGGTCCCACTGTTTATAGGCCTACTGGACCTCATCTGATTGTCCAGATTCTGGTGACCCTTGCGAAATAACAAATATTTGGTTGCTTCCACACAGCGTTATGGCCCAGTTTGAACTTGTAAAACATTAGTACCCAAATTGGACTAAATTTCACGTTCATCTTTGCGACTTTCAAATTAGACACCAACTATCATGATACTTCTAACCAACTACTTCGAGTATAAACCACGGCTTTAACTGCATCGGTTAAATAATATACACACTGCATACAAACGCCTATCAAAATATTTTAAAACTCATGACTCACCCTAGTTCTACGCATTTGGTGCACTTTCAAAATCTTTTCGAAATGTCTTGTTGACGTTTGAAGCATTGAAATACAAACGAGTAAATTATGAATTATAACAACAACAGGGCGTGCCAATGACATAAGCTGATTCTGACAAAGTCCTAAGTGTTTTTGTTATATTTTTTTTATTGATATGAGATTAAAAGCGAACGAGAAGGATGGGGAATGTTGATAATGGTAGTTAAGTGTTTAAGTCCCCGGCTTCGCTTCATTAAGGGAAGGGGGCGTAGATACTTAAAGTACACGATATGCACAATAACAAACAAATCTCTATCATCCAGAAAACCCCTTAAGTTCAAAATCCGATTTTCTTCAAGCACTTACTCTTTCTTCCTCATAAACAACACTTTTCCATTTTTTATGCCCTCCTTTTTGCCCCATAAATATTCTTTTGTAAGGGTTCTTAATGCATAGAGTTTGACTGGAGCAAAGTTGTATGGAAGAAGGTCAGTTTCCCATACAGCAGGTATTCCCTACTACGCGATATCAATGTTGACTAAAAGAAGAATATATATTTATCCAACCTCCTCCGCTGTCAGCCGGGTTTGAGACAAGGTGAATTGTTAAGCTGAGTAAAGCTAGATTTAATTCAGAGTTTTCCTTCTCTTAGACTGACTATCCTATATATATATATATGTATATATATTATAAGAGTGTTGATTGTCACTAAATCACTTTGTGAATGTGTCGAACCAAGTGCAATATACGAGGATCATTAAATAAGTTTCCAGACTTTTTTCGTATGGACACGTTTATTGATAGTACACACATGAAACTCTAGTTCCCTCCGAAGTAATATCATCCGGCTGCAATGCACTTGTTGTACCGTTCCAATAACTTCTGGAAGGCTCCATCTTTCATCTCCTCAATTGTCTCATATAGTAACGTTTGGATGAAAAACACGCATCCATACGTAACTATAATCCACACGTAACTATAACACATACACTCATACGCACACACCCACATATAATCACACACTTACAACCACAAATAAACGAAATCCTAACCTTTTTTTGTCTGTATTTTTTCGTATTTTCGATTTTCAATTCGTTTCATCTTCTTAACTTCCTGATGATTGTTGTTTTGCAAAAAACTCCATGAAACACAGAGTTGCAGACTATTTTCCATGGATTATATATATATATTGAGCCTCCATTTGAATAAATATATTGAATATGAAACAGGTATCGTGCACTATGTTGGAGCTTTGGGGAATGCGACTTACTCCGTCAATGCCATTCCTCCCGGGCCCACTCTTGCCCGGAGTGGTTGCACCTGATAGGGTCCTATCTATGGGTCGAATAAAAGTAAACTGCGTATTTATGCTGAACTGAATTGCTCAAAATAGAACTGTTTTGATATTTAAACTGTGTACTTATGCTAAAGAGAATTGTTTGAAATGGAACTGGTTTTGTATACTAAACTGAATTGATTGAAAGAGAACTGTTTTGACAATGAAACAATACTTACGGTAAACTGAATTGTTTAAAATAGAACTGTTTTGACATTTAACCGTATGTAAACAAAAAGTATACTTACACTAAATTGAATAGTTTTAATTTGAACTGTTTGACTAAACAGAATTGCTTGAAATAGAAATGTTTTTCACAATTAAACTGTGTACTTATGCTAAACTGAATTGTTTGAAATGGAACTGGTTCTATATACTAAACTGAATTGATTGAAATAGAACTGTTTCAGCCGTGAAACTCTACTTACGGTAAACTGGATTGTTTGAAATGGAACTGTTTTGACATTTAACTGCGTAAACAAAAACTATACTTACACTAAATTGAATTGTTTGAATTAGAACTGTTTGACTAAACAGAATTGCTTGAAATAGAAATGCTTTTCACAATTTAACTGTGTACTTATGCTAAACTGAATTGTTTGAAAGAAAACTATTTATTTGCATAAAAATGGAATTGGGATTAAATAACCTACGAACAAACAAACAAATAAATAAATAAAATCACTAGAAAGACTAAACCACCGAACGAACTTCATTTTGAATTGTTGCCTTTGAACAATTCAAAAGGAAATTCGCAAAATCTACACTTGATAGCGAATGCGTAACGAGAGTCACAGAGAATTCTAATAACGCAAGCAGATATTTTTCTAATCATATTTTGCCGTTACATCTATGAGTCAACATCTACGTTAAGCATTTTTTTTTTCCCCATTAGATTAGGAACTCTCTCCCACTTAGGGTAGGTCCGGCTTGTTTTTGGTGATTTCCGACACCGGAAAACTGTCTGCCTCCACTTCATAGACTGGGGAACGGGAGGGCAATCAAACGGGGAATTTTTTCCTTTGTTTCGTCTTTTGTATATTTCGTGGTTTTTCTCCCATACCCATCATATAACATTTTTGTAAATAAACCATATATTGTAAATAAAATCATTCATTCCATTCGGAGTTTTTAAGTAGGTCTTTTCACAGAGCAAATGTTGTATTTTGGTGTTTGCAGCGTGATTGGGGATGGATGACTGTCTATATTTTGTACTGTTGAATGGGTCAGCGAATGCAGCAAGCTAGGTTCCCGTAGAATATATAGAAAAACATGACCGCTTCCTCCCCCTCCCCCATAAAATTTTAAGGCTTCATGCCTTCCTTAAGGTAAATTTAATGGCATAAACAATATCTGAGTTAAGCTTAATATAGCCTCAGTGATATATACATTTATATTCATTTGGCAGTGTGCAAATAAAACCGTTGAGAGGAAGGCATCAAAATGTTGCACATATTCTCCTGATGACCCTAATACGATTTTTCGCAAAAGAAAAGGATTAAGGCTAAAACTTTCAATCAACGAAGAAAATACCATAAGATAGAATTAGGAGGTGCCCGTGGTGTAATGGTTATCGTCTTAGGAACTGGACACGGCGACACGAGTTCAAATCCTGGACAAGACTGACTGCATTTCACATAGCACTAATACCCTTTGGAAAGGTATGAATCCAATTATTCCCCCTACAGCTATGGGTAAATAGTAGGGCAGACTTGGTTCTTCAGCCTTCGTGAGGCAACCAGTCTAGGAGAAGGAAAACTCGGAATTCAAACCTGTTAAACTCCGCTTCAAAAGAACTAATACCCTTTGGAAAGGTATGAATCCAATTATTCTCCCTCCAGCTATGGGTAAATAGTAGGGCAGACTTGGTTCTTCAGCCTTCGTGAGGCAACCAGTCTAGGAGAAGGAAAACTCGGAATTCAAACCTGTTAAACTCCGCTTAAAATGGTCCATTGAAAAGATTTCTTTGTTCCTTGTGTAATATCCTGCCCGAGTGGAGGAGTTGGGTAAATATGGATAGATAGATCAGTGGTTCCCGACCGATTTGGGACCATGTTCCACGTTGGTATTTCTGAAATTCTGATCTAAAATAAATAAAGTAAATATGATTTGGTTGAATTACTTAGTGGAATGATAATGGCAAGAGTAGCATCTGTTAGTCAACTCTCTTTTTGGTGAGTATCCATTATTTATTCAATAATTTCTTCTTCATGCATCTATTACATAAACGTAGAACAAATATAGAAATGAACGCAATCTGGGAACCAATAATTGAAAAAAACAAGATAAATTGTTTTTAAAGAAAATTACTAAAAAGATATTAAGAATAACCAATGCCATTGGCTTTTACGTATCGAATTTATCTCATGAAACTCCTCGAAAAAACTTCTTGTGATTCTTCTCGAATTGATAGGGGTGAGAAGACAATGACGTCATTATTTGAATAACATATTCATATTTCTTGAACAACTTGTTTGATTAACAGTCAAACTTTAAAAATGATTTTCCAGATTGAATCATTTCTATGCCCAGATAAACAAGAGACACCTGAGGAAGTCCGGAAGATACAGCAGCCAAAACGTTGTGTTATATCTAACAACAATAAAGATGAGAACAACAGTCCGAAAAATCACATACGAGATCACAAACAAAATAATATGAAGGTAATTTTCAAAAACCAGAAAGACCTGGAGAACAATAAGAAAATACAGTCGGGATTGATTTCTTGGCATATCAACCTTTGTATGCGATTTAATTCCAAAGCCACCCTTTTAGAAGAACCAGAGGAGTGCTATCTAACTAATAGCTGGAAGGATAAGAGGGGGAATACATTTCCCAAGGGTATTTGTCCGATAGTAAACGTGATAGCGCGATGGGGTTCGAACTCGCTAACAACGATTCCGCAGTCCAGCGACTTAACCATTACACCACCGTGACAACCTCCAGTAGCCATGCCATCAATGCACACTCATAAAACAAAAAGCAAAAAGGAAATCAGGAAAGCATCAAACCACAATTAGAGAAAAAAATTACAATTACTTTAGAGGACGTGGACACTATTTGTTGTTGGTCCCACCAACCGGACCAGTCTAAACACAAGACCTTTTTTAATGTGGGTCAGGGCGTAGCCCAGACACGCCTGCAGCTCCAAAAATACATTGGGCCCCGTTGGTATCCCTCTAAAGAACATGTCAGGCTCAATGCAATTAATCTAGCTCATCTGGAGAGGGTTAGAGCCTGGGGGACGACGCCCTGGGACTCGAGGAGTGCCGGTCTCATCGCGCGTGACATGAATGACAGCTTCCCGTTACTCATATCAAGTGGCCTTAGCCGACTTAGCAAGGGTATTTGTCTCTGCCTCCCATCAGACAGGACTTGATACAAGGTCAATGACCCGAAGATCGATTATAATGAGGATTAGAGGATAAGAAGGTTGGGCACGAGCCGAGGCTCGATCCCTGCTTGACTATGCTGGTAATCGGCCCACTTTGTGCAATGTGGGTCTGATGAGTCTAGGGGGATATGGACCCAAATCTGGGCCCAGGCACGTATGCCTGATTATAGCTTACACTGAACAGCAAGGTCCAGTGCTATACAAAGGTGACAAAGGTGTCAATGATGCAGCTTGCCTACCCGAAAGTGGTCAGCCGAACCCGGGGGCTTTTGGCCTCAAGTCTGTCTTTGTTGGAAAGTGTCCGCTGGCATCAAAGCCAACGGCATATTAATGCTGTCGGCCTCAACCCCCGGAGGAAGACCAATCTAGCAAGACCAGGTGACAAGCCAAATGAGCAGATCCCAGTAGCTAGCAATATGACCGCCGTGTGACTCAAATCGTAAAGCATACTCGAGCTAGAGCCAGGCAACACTATCATTTCTGAGGAACAAAGAAGTCTTTTCAAATCGACTATTACAGTAGAAATCCCATCACAGGAATAAATTCCTCAGCAGTTTCTTTTGTAAAATATTTTGGACCATTCTTAAAGTGTTCTCGAGAGGACCTCAAAGAAATTAACTAAAAAAATAAAAGGGTTGGTTATGTGGCAACAGAGATTAATCACTTAGTAAGTTTGGTTTGGTTTGGTTTTAAGGCATATCAAACATTGTAGGTTATTTAATGCCAATCATATTTATACATGTATATTCGTTTTTTTTTTGTTTTATGGCATATCAACCATTGCTGGTTATTTAATGCCAAATCCTGTTTTTACAGATATATTGAATATATGATTTGTAAACACTTTTTGTAGATACACACAGTTAAATGATCAAACAGTTCTATTTCTAACTATTCAAGAGGTTATGAGTCAAACTTAAATGGTTCCAAGTTTTGCTATGTATAATTGCAAATTCAATTAAACATCAGTCATTTTTTACAAACATTTAAGTGATTAAACGGTTCTATTTCTTACAATTCAATTTAGCATAAGTCAAAGTTAAATGGTTCCAAGTATTGCTATGTATCACTAACATTTCAATTGATCATCAGTCATTTGTTTACACATAGTTAAATGATCAAAGGGTTCTATTTCTAACAATTCAGTTTAGCATAAGTCATTTGTTTTCTCTCTGTTTAAATGTCAAACAGTTCTATTTGACCCTTTGATAGGATCCTATCACGTGTTATCACTCTGGGCTTGAGTAGTCCTCAGAGCAATGGCAAATAAGGGGTACTCCGTATTTCCCAAAGCTTCAGCATTACGGAAGCCTCATCATCAGATGGTTTAAGGTCATGTAAGTTACTACTTTGAAAGTGTTTCTTACCTATACTGTTGTGTTGTTGTAGCGTTTATTTTTAAATACGTTTCTGTTTGTAGCAGCGTTAGATAAAAACATTTAAGTACATTGGTACTGGATTCAAAATTGAATCTCTTAAGTTTAGCTTGTTCCATTCTGATATGGAGCGCTTCGCCAATCAGTAATTTTTGTTTGTTATTTTGTTGTTCTAATATTATTGTACTTTCGGTAAGAATATTACGAAACTAAGTTTTGGGGCAGGGATGTGTCTTTGGATGTTATGCTATTGAACTTATTTCCGATAGATTCATTGTAAGTCGTTTCGATAAGGTAATAATAGCAGAAATGTACATACAAAGGTCACATCGCTTTTGCAATATACCCACCCCTGATGATGGCCCAAGATCGGACCGAGAGTACAAGAGTGTCAAGTAATTATGGGGGTTTCATTAATCAGTTCCCACCGAATACCATAAAATCAATGCGGCAACAAGAAAGGTCATATAGAAAAATGTTTACAAAAGATATCTATATATTTTTTTAGTGAAATATATATATATATATATATATATATATATATAAAGAGGATTTCATATTGAATAAGCATCAAGGGTTGATATGCCATTAAACACAATAACCTAAGCCAACCTAATTGTGTCTAGAAATTATTGTCGGTAGCCGTTAAGCGGATATATGGAAACAATAACAATTGTGATTCGTTTGAGTCAACCGGGTTTAGATCCCAGCTTCGGGAATCTAGCCTGTCTAGCCACACTGATGAGTTCTGATAGAACGAAACAGATCTTTCTGCGGATGACAATATATATATATTATTCAACGTTAAGTCAGCCGATAGTGGGAACGATTCTTTTTTCGGATTTTCTATTTACAAAATCCATGTCATTCAAATCCAAAAAAAAGCTCAATGTTAAAAAAATATTAAGATAAATACAGACCAAATAATATGGAATTTATATGGGATTCTTTTAATTTTTTATGGCATATATATATATATATATATATATATATATATATATATATATATATATTATGAGAGTGTTGGTCATCAGTATACATATGTACGTCTGCATTTTGTCATATTTTCGATTTTGTCTATATTTTGTCGCATTTCCGATTTTCAATTTCATTCCATCTTCTTAACTGCCAGATGAATGTTGTTAAAAACTTCAAGAAACCTTAGGTTGCAGAACAATATTTTCCATGGATTAAATTTATATATATATATATATAGTAAAGTAAAGTTGGCGACCGTAGTCGAGGGTGACCCGAAGGCTCCCTTTTCAATAGCTACTACACCAAGGTGTAGGGGATATATATATATATATATATATATATAAACAGGATTCGTTATTAAATAAACATAATAGGTTGATATGCTAATAGCATAACCAAACCTAAATGTGTGCTAGCAAATGTGTAATATTAGATATGATTATTACTGTTAGATTGAAATACTTGAAACTTTTTAACTGTTTGCAAACAATCTCTAACAACTAGTTTAACGATAAATAAAAATGTTAATATGGTGACACTAGTCGAGGGGGACCCGAAGGCTCCCTTTTCAATAACTACTACACCGAGGTGTAGGGAAGGGCGCTACTCCTTTCCCTGGATTGCTCCACTTTACCTCTATAGTGCTGAGTGTTAAGCAAGGAGGCATCAAGTACCATTTTTTGAATCTCGGTATGACTAGACGTGGGATTGAACACCAGTCTTCTGGTTCTTTGGTAAATACTCTAACCACTTGGCCAATGGATCGATAGATAATTAAAATCTCATCTCTCAGAAATTTTATCTATCTATTCATCTCTCTCTCTCTCTCTCTCTCTTTATATATATATATATATATATATATATATAAAGGATTTGATATGACATTAAACCCAATAGCCTAACTAAACCTAAATGTTTGCTGACAAATGATTAATATTACATAGAATTATTAGTATTAGATTGGAATACTTGAAGCCATTTAACTGTGTGCAAACAAATGATCTCAAACAACTCGTTTAAAGATAAAGATAACTAAAATATATATATATATATATATATACGTATGTATGTATAAACAAGATTTAGCATTAAATCACCCAAATAAGTTGATATGCCATAAAACATCAAGTGTTCAACTAACTTCAACGCATGATCTTTCTCACGCTAAATGTGAAAAAAAAAAAAAATGAAACTACAGTTTTATTGCATACGCCATATGATTTGGCTATAGAAGCTGACATACTAAATATATATATATATATATATACTTTCATACGTTTTCATCATGGCAAAAGGAAAACAGTGTCACACGAGTGGGAAAGAAGCCATAATAATCAAAAGGTTTCTTTAAGTGGAACATATTTCGCAAACGGATCACGTGACTCTCTTGACCCCGACCAAGTGTTGCGCTTGTTACTCAAATTAATGATACATCTAGCTAAAAACAAAGCACTCACCAATTGTCCTTCTTCTCTTTTCTTTTTCTTCGTATTTTTTCTCCAACTTTATTCATACAATTTGTGCATTTTTCTTTCTTTTTATTTGTCTTTCTCACTTTTTCTTTTCATTTATCAGTTTCAAAACACTTCCTCTTTTTTACCCATTTATTTTATTTTTGTCGATTACTTCTGCCTGCCAAAGATTTTTTTTCTTTTGTTGCTTCAGTTTTTACCTCATTTGTTTTCTTTCTTTCTTCCTTTCTTTTGCGTTAGTTTTTATTCTTTCTTTTGCGTTAGTTTTCTTTATCAATTTCCGCTAGTTTTCTTTCTTTCTTTCTTTCTTTCTTTCTTTTGCATTTAGTTTTCTTTTTTAATTTGCGCTAATTTTCTTTCTTTCTTTCTTTCTTTCTTTCTTTCTTTCTTTTGTATTAGTTTTCTTTCTTTCTTTGGTGTTAGTTTTCTTGCTTAATTTGCGCTAGTTTTCTTTCTTTCTTTCTTTCTTTCTTTCTTTCTTTCTTTCTTTTGCCACTTCTCTTCGGTCATTCGTTATTTCGTATTGAATCTTTTTATCCCCATTTTTAGTCTTCTTTCTTTCTTTCTGTCTTTCTTTCTTTTACTGCTTTTTCTGTTTTACTTTTTTTCTTTCTTTCTTTCTTCTACTTTTTTTTAGCTTGTTTATTCTTTAATTTTGATAGGATTTATTTATTTTTTTATTTATTTATTCTACATAAAATCTCTGTTTTTCTTAAGGCTTCTTCCTTTCTTTCTAAATTATTTTTTTTTGTGTTTTACTTATGTAAAACCACATTCTTCATCTTTCTTTCATTCTTTCTTTCTTTCTTTCTTTCTTATAGAATGTTTAGTTTTCTTCTTTTTCTTTATATCTGCATTTTTATGTTTCCTTTTTTTTTCATTCCTTGGTTGTTGTTTTTTTCTCTCTTTCATATGCCCACAATATTTTCGTTCATCCTTCTTCCTTTCTTTCTATTGTATTAACTTTCTTTCCTTCTATCTTTCTTTCTTTTGTATTACCATTCTTTCTTTCTTTTGTTCTTACTTTCTTCCTTTTGATCTTTCTTTCTTTTGTATTATCTTTCTTTCTTTCTTTCTTTCTTTTGTATTATCTTTCTTTCTTTCTTTCTTTCTTTCTTTTGTATTACCATTCTTTCTTTCTTTTGTTCTTACTTTCTTCCTTTTGATCTTTCTTTCTTTTGTATTATCTTTCTTTCTTTCTTTTGTATTATCTTTCTTTCTTTCTTTCTTTCTTTCTTTCTTTCTTTTGTATTATCATTCTCTCTTTCTTTTGTTTTTTCTTTCTTTCTTTCTTTCTTTTGTATAATCATTCTTTTTTCTTTTGTTCTTTCTTTCTTTCTTTTGTATTATCTTTCTTTCTTTCTTTTGTATTATCATTCTTTCTTTCTTTTGTTTTTTCTTTCTTTCTTTTGTATTATCTTTCTTTCTTTCTTTCTTTCTTTCTTTCTTTTGTATTATCATTCTCTCTTTCTTTTGTTCTTTCTTTCTTTCTTTTGTATTATCTTTCTTTCTTTCTTTTGCATTATCATTCTTTCTTTCTTTTGTTTTTTCTTTCTTTCTTTTGTTCTTTCTTTCTTTCTTTCTTTCTTTTTTGTTAGTTTTCTTTCTTTCTTTCTTTCTTTCTTTCTTGTTAGCTTTCTTTCTTTCTTTCTTTCTTGTTAGCTTTCTTTCTTTCTTTCTTTCTTTCTTTCTTTCTTTCTTTTGACTTAGTTTTCTTTCTTTCTTTCTTTCTTTCTTTCTTTCTTTCTTTCTTTCAATCCTTACGTACTCGAATTGCTTTTATTATTATTAATTTCCAGTCCATTCTTTATCTTTATATCCTTCTCAGCCCTTTTCTTTTCAACTATCATTCAAATACCAATTATATTCTCGCCTAAAAAAATGTAACAATCAACGATGAGAACTAATAAAAATAAAAACGACTTAGCATATAAAAACGAGAAGTCAAACAATACACATCTCTCACAGCAGACCCTATTACTAACCCGATTACTTTCCCTCCATTGTAACTTACACTTCCGGAAAAAAAGTTTCATTTTTTTGTCTGTTATGACAAGATTTTTTTGTTGTGTTGTGTTTTTTTTTTCTTTTTAATTTTCAACTCAAAACTGCAAACACTTAACTCAAACACAAGCTCTTATGATGTCTCAACGTGGTTTTCTTATAAAGTTAATAGTTATTTTGTTGAAATTATGAGTAGGAACAGACGTTTCCTTTATTTACGAATTCAGATCCAAGGTTTTCTTAATACGAAAGTCATTTAATATTTAAGATTGGTTTGCTTTGCTTGTTTGGGTTTTATGTCATATTAACCCTTATAAGGGATTTAATGCCAAATCTATTTTTATGCAAAAAACATTTCTCTTTCAAGCTATTCAGTTTAGTCAAACAGTTCTAATTCAAACAATTCAGTTTAGTAAAAGTATAGTTCTTGTCCACACACAGTTAAATATTAAAACAGTTCTATTTCAAAATATTCAGTTAAGCGAAAGTGCAGTTTCAATGTCAATAACATTTCTTTTTCAAACAATTCAGTTTTGCATAAACATGCAGTTTAAATATCAAAACAGTTCTATTTCATGTAATTCGGTAAAGCAAAGTACGCAATTTAGTTCTATTTGATCCATACATAGGAGCCTATCAGGTGCTACTACTTCGGGCCAGAGTGAACCTAGGAACGATGGCAATGAAGGGGTGCTCTGCATTCCCCCAAACTCCAGCATAATAGGAACCTCACCAAGGAAGTGCTCGTGGTGTAATGGTTATCGTCGTAGGAAATGGACACGGTGACACGAGTTCAAATCCTGGATGAGACTGATTGCATATCACATAGCACTAATACCTTTGGGAAAGGTATGAATCCAATTATTCTCCCTCGAGCTATGGTTAAATAGTAGGGCAGACTGTGTTCTTTAGCCTTGGTGAGGTAACTAGTCTAGGAGAAGGAAAACTCTGAATCAAAACCTGTTAAACTACGTTTAAAAATTGACTTTGTGTCATATCCTGCCCTAGCGGAGGGGTTGGGTTAATAGGATTACTGGAACCTCACCATCGGATTGTTTAGTATCATTTAATATCATCAGAGATGCAGCCAATATATTCTATAGCCCCAGCCGACAGAGAAATTAATAGATAAGGAGAATTTTCTTTGAATAAGCAAACAGATTTTCTTTTCAGTAAGTAAACTCTCCCTTGACTGACATTTTCTCATTGCAAAGCATATTCTAATCACGCAAAAATGATTGTCTTGAGGCTATTTAAACAGATTGCACCATGTTGAACAGAGGTCTGTCATCAATGTTTTGGTGGCTTCATAGTGCAAACTATGTGAAATTTACAGAAGAATATGGGATGTCTACGGAGAAACATGTTTTAGTCAAATGAATGTTTACAAATGCGCCAAACCTGGGTTTTCCACAACAAAAAGACAGTCCATGGAGCGGAAACACATCGGTTCTCCGTTAAAGAATGGGCTCGTCGCCTGGGGCAGCAGAATACACTGACTGCATCTCTACCCCCCACTAAACAAGTGTCCAGGATATGACACTAAACAGGCTGATGGTGAAGTTTCAGTAATGCTGGAGCTTTGGGAAATGCGGAGTACCCCTTTATTGCCATCGCTCCCAGGTCCACTCTGGCCCGGAGTGGTAGCATCTAATGAGTTATCAGTAGATCAAATAAAACTAAACTGTGTACTAGTGCTCAACTGAATTGTTTAAAATAGAACTGTTTTTGACATTGAAACTCTGTACTTATGCTAAACTTACGACAGAAATATATTTTTATTATAATCTAGTTTTAGGTTTGTCAACTCTTATCAGTTTATTTAATGATGGAGTCGGAAATTTTACATTTTTCCAAGCAGTTATCTAGTTTCAAGTAAATAATAGTAAACAATAATTAATAAGAAATAATGATTTCAATAGCAATTATATGTGTAATATAATGGCCGAGGGATTTAGTTAGGCTGAGAACCTTTCGGCTCAGTGCAAAGGGTTACTTTGGTGCAACATTAACGCAGGTGTTTACGCGCGTGCGCAGAGCAGGCGTTTAACTCAGAGATGTCACAATAGCCCGAGATGGGAAACGGGACATCGCGAGTGCGAATGACGTCACGCACCGGAAGCGCGCGGGGGATTTTGAGAATTTGAAGAAAGTTGAGAGTTGAGACTAGACACCGAACGAGACGGTTGGCTTTCTCTTGCTCGCGAAGACCTTTGTGGCGGCTGCCACACGTGTTGCAGGGGGGGGATAAAAAAAAAAGCCAGAATAGAAAGATTATGCCTCTCTCCTTACGTCGAAGAACCTTTGAACTCAAAGGTAATAAAAAGTTTTGTATCTAAACAAAGATGTCGTAAGTGTTTTTTGCATTTCGAGATTCCTATGGACATTTTGAGATGCTTTACGGACAATCGATGTACGTTTCACATATAACCATATCATGGCTATGGTACATATGGTTTGAAATATTCTTATCTAATTACATTAGTGTTCACCAATGGTCCGGAATACCGGGGTTCAATCCCAGGTCGTGTCCTACCAAAGACTCAAAAAATGGTACTTGCTGCCGCCTTACTTGACACTCAGGATTATAAAGTAAGGATCAAGGGTAAAGTGGAGCAATAAAGGGAATGAAGTAGCACCATCCTCTTCCCCTCGGTGTAGTAGCTATTGAAAAGGGAGCCTTCGGGTCACTCTCTACTTAGGTCGCCAATTTTACTTTATACACTATTACATGCTAACAAATAACTCTTTCTATTTAAAGTTGATCATTTGTTTGCACACAGTTATAGGGTTTCAAGTATTCCTATCAAAAACCGTTAATTTTCTAACAGATCTATTTGATCCATTGATATAACCCTGACAAGTAGTACCACTGCTGGTCAGAGAGGGCATGGAAGTTATGGCAAAGAAGTGCCGACTACATGCTCTCCAGAGATCCAAAACAAGAGTCTCACCAACGGATGTAATTTAGTGTCATAATCAGAAAAGCATTTTAAAATAGATCTTACTGTTATATACATACTGACGCAATAATAAACGACGAGCGAAGTTTTCTTTAACAAAATATATACCTCTCGCTTTATTTGTAAGGTTTGTATGTGAGAGGGAGCTGTAGACCGAACAGAAACTGCAATATTTTGACCCCACTCTTATGGCCATCAGCGTTGTGTCTTTCTCGTTCTCCTGATGCTCAATCGGAGGCCTGGGGGCTCACTCTGCTGGCTTTCTCTACTACATCTTATCAGCAACTTCTCTGGACCCCAACTCATCAGGTGCTCCAAGGGCCCCTTTTGCCTGGCCTGGCTTTCCCTACCACATCTCGTCTCTATAAATCCAATTCTAACTCCAACTCTAACTCCTCAGGGCCCCAAGGGCCCCTTCGGCCTGACATGGCTTTCCCTACCACAACTTATCAGCAACTAACTCCAACTGTCCCCAATTGTCTGACTTCTGTCTTGACTGGGTTATATAATAGTTCCTCGCCCACTCAATTGCCTGCTCGATCTTTGGAATGGCATGTTTGATCGTCATCAAGCAGAAATAACTGTCATGCAGTTCAGAGGTCACTCTCTTCCGATGTATCAGTCTATGACTGTATCATAGGATTTTTTACCTTGTCCCATTTCATCAACTAAGCACGCCCACGCGATCTCTTTCGATTACTGGCCATTGGAATGTGTCATTTCCTTCCGGTGCATCACTTTGTAATAGCATGTTTGCTCGGGCCGAAGGTCAAAATACAACATTACCTCTTTCCAGAGAACACCATTGGTGTATATTTTTATCATACAAAGCACGTGCAATACCCTGCCCTCATCAGCCACCAACCAGGGTGATAACACAGCTTCGGTTGCACAAGGAGGTACTGCCACTCCTAGCGCTACCAAGCAGCTTTTGAGACCGGACAGGGTATTTACGAGTCATCTGACGAGACGGAGAGTTTCGCAATAATATTCTCCGCCGAAATAAATTTATTATGACGACTTAACCGTATTTGAGTCTCCATTAAATACTACAATATATATATATATATATATATATATATACGCCAGATCAACTAAAAGCAGAGATTACATTGGACGGAAAAGCTTTTTTAAATAGATCTTACCTCTTTCCAGCGAACACCGAATAAATACATTCTATAATTATTTTTGAAAAAATGATTACCATTAGAGAGAAACGCTTGAGGTCTTATGGCTATTGTAACACCCGAATTCAAATCCTGGACTTATGCCTATATATATATGTCTATATATATATGTATATATATATATATATATTATCTCTTGTTATTCATAGACAGACTGTTTCGTTGTATCACAACTCTTCAATGTGGCTAGACATGCGAGATGCTTCAAGCCGAGATCAAAACTGGTTTTATGTCAGTCAGGTATCTATCGTCATCTCAGCATAAGTAATTTTATAGGTATATATTCATATACGCTTATCGGCCACACTAATTCTCAATTTATGAGAAGAGCTTTTCATATACGTGTAGGTGGCAATTCTTCACTCGAGTACTCAACCCATAGTAGGGAGCATATATTTTCCTCCACAGATAGACTGTTTCGTCATGTCGCAACTCTTCAGTTTGGCTAGACACGCAAGATGTTTCAAGCTGGGATTGAAAGCCGACTGACTTTTAGAGAGTTCGTCGATGACCCGGGAAACAGGAGTTTTATCTCAGGTTGAGTCGAACCAGAGACTCAAAAAACGGGTTATTGTTGCCGCCTTGTTTAACACTCAGCATTATAATTTATGAATCAAGGATAAAGTGGAGCAATCCAGGGAATGGAATAGCACACTCCCCTACACCTCAGTGTAGTATCTATTGAAAGGAAAACCTTCGTGTCGCTCTCGACAACTTTCGCTAACTTTAATTTACATACATATATGTATATTTAATCATTTTAATGTTGCATTGTCCAATTTCTTTTGAGGGGAGTTTGTATTTAGATAGAGAAGGAAGTAGGAAACAGGAATCTATCAATAATTTATCTTGTATAAAAAAAAGTAAAATAGAAGATATTCTTTAAAAAAAGGCTTATTAATATGAATCTCTATGTTTCATCAGCTTTTTCTAAATAAAAGACAAAAAACATTTCTCACAGGGTGATTATTCTGACCTTTCAATATTTATTTTTTTACCATTTTGAATACCACGGTATTATGTAATAGAAGGTATTATTTCTAGCACCGTACAAGTTACTTGAATTCAGAGTTTTCCTTTTCCTGGATTAGTTGCCTAACCAAAGCTTAAGATCTCAGTGGGCCAAACTATTTACTCATAGCTGGAGGGAGAATGAATTTATTCATACTTTTCCTAAGGCCTCAGCGCAAAGTAAAATGTATATAGCCTCGTCCAGGGCTTGAACTCGGGTAACAGTAAGCATATCTCCACTATTTCCTTGAAATGTACCGTAAATGATCAAGTACCATCCGAACTTAAGCGACCTCCTCTAAAAGATGATTTTGTTATATAATAGCCGAGGGATTTCGGTTCATGCCTTAGAGTTTAGTTAGGCTGAGAACCTTTCGGCTCAGCACATGGGTTAGTTAGGTGCAACATTGAGGCAGGTGTTAACGTGGGTGCGTGCGGGCGGATGGAGGTGTCACTCAGATGTCATAATAGTCCGAGACGAAACGGAGTGACAGGGTGCGGGTGACGTCACGCACCGGAAACGTGCGGAGGTTTTTGTGAGAATCTGAAGAAAGTTAAGAGTCGAGTACTAGACGCCAAACAAGAAGGATCGACTTCGGAGCTCGCAGACGCGAGGCGAACTTGCGCCCTGTGCGGGCCGCCCGAGATGGGGGCCAAATGAATTAGACAGCATAGAAGATTGTGTCTCTCCTCCTTACGTCGAAACCTTTAACTCAAAGTTAATAAAAAGGTTTCGTACCTGAACAAGAAGTCGTTACATGTTTACGAATTTCGAGATACAGATGTTCTATCGTAATCAACATTCGATGTCCATTTCACCCATTTCGCACATGGCCATATTCGTGTATCTGACTACGCAACATTTGATCCGTTCCATCCTCCAAATGTGTCTTTTAACTTTTAGATGGAATGAATTTAAGAAGCCACAGTAAGTTTCAAAAAATCGAACCTGAACAGATAAAAGACAGAACAAGCAGACAGGAAATATCTGTCCAATTTTATCTGGCCCAGTCAGCTGGGGCAGCAGAATACACCGACTGCATCTCTACAGAGGGGTGAGAGTCCCCCAACAATTGTCCTGGATATGACCCTAAAAATCTGATGGCGAGGCTTCGGTAATGCTGGAGCTTTGGGAAATGCAGAGTACCTCTGGCCCAGAGTGGTAGCACCTAATAGGGTACTATCTATTGGCTAAATAGAACTGTTTGGCATTTAAACTTTGTACTTAAGCTAAACTGAATTGTTAGAAATAGAACTGTTTTTATATTTAACTGTGTGTAAACAAATGGCTGATGATTGATTGAATTGTTCGTGATACATAGCAACAGAATAGTACCTGAATAAGAAGTTACGTGTTTTCTAATTTCGAGATTTATATATTCTATAGTAATGAACATTATATGTCTATTTCGCACATAGCGTTAATTGCGTATATGGTAAAATTTCATCATATATCTCATGTTTCAGTTTTGGAAAACTAAGCTTAGGCTTCTATATGTTTGGGCAAATATATTTTCTCTTCAGTTTCGTTGATGTTTTTCTTTTTGCGGTTTAAACGAATATATCGCACAACGACAATCTAAAGTACTGATTAACTGTTTAAATTCTTAAAGATTGTCTTTCGCGAATAGTATGACTCCAAAATATCAGGCAAAAATTTTGGTCTCAGAAATTTGCTGGCTATGTAAATATATACGGAAGTGTGACTCCCAAATCTTAGGCAAAGATTTAGGTCTCAGAAATTTGCTGGATACGTAAATATATACAGAAGTGTGACTCCCAAATATTAGGCAAAGATTAAGGTCTCAGAAATTTGCTGGATACGTAAATATATACGGAAGTGTGACTCCCAAATATTAGGCAAAGATTTAGGTCTCAGAAATTTGCTGGATACGTAAATATATACGGAAGTGTGACTCCCAAATATTAGGCAAAAACTTTGGTCTCAGAAATTTGCTGGATACGTAAATATATACAGAAGTGTGACTCCCAAATCTTAGGCAAAGATTTAGGTCTCAGAAATTTGCTGGATACGTAAATATATACAGAAGTGTGACTCCCAAATCTTAGGCAAAGATTTAGGTCTCAGAAATTTGCTGGATACGTAAATATATACAGAAGTGTGACTCCCAAATCTTAGGCAAAGATTTAGGTCTCAGAAATTTGCTGGATACGTAAATATATACGGAAGTGTGACTCCCAAATATTAGGCAAAAACTTTGGTCTCAGAAATTTGCTGGATACGTAAATATATACAGAAGTGTGACTCCCAAATATTAGGCAAAGATTTAGGTCTCAGAAATTTGCTGGATACGTAAATATATACAGAAGTGTGACTCCCAAATATTAGGCAAAGATTTAGGTCTCAGAAATTTGCTGGATACGTAAATATATACAGAAGTGTGACTCCCAAATCTTAGGCAAAGATTTAGGTCTCAGAAATTTGCTGGATACGTAAATATATACAGAAGTGTGACTCCCAAATCTTAGGCAAAGATTTAGGTCTCAGAAATTTGCTGAATACGTAAATATATACAGAAGTGTGACTCCCAAATCTTAGGCAAAGATTTAGGTCTCAGAAATTTGCTGAATACGTAAATATATACAGAAGTGTGACTCCCAAATCTTAGGCAAAGATTTAGGTCTCAGAAATTTGCTGGATACGTAAATATATACAGAAGTGTGACTCCCAAATATTAGGCAAAGATTTAGGTCTCAGAAATTTGCTGGATACGTAAATATATACAGAAGTGTGACTCCCAAATCTTAGGCAAAGATTTAGGTCTCAGAAATTTGCTGGATACGTAAATATATACGGAAGTGTGACTCCCAAATATTAGGCAAAAACTTTGGTCTCAGAAATTTGCTGGATACGTAAATATATACAGAAGTGTGACTCCCAAATCTTAGGCAAAGATTAAGGTCTCAGAAATTTGCTGAATACGCAAATATATACAGAAGTGTGACTCCCAAATCTTAGGCAAAGATTAAGGTCTCAGAAATTTGCTGAATACGTAAATATATACAGAAGTGTGACTCCCAAATCTTAGGCAAAGATTAAGGTCTCAGAAATTTGCTGAATACGCAAATATATACGGAACTCATTCAAATGATGTTAAAATTTTATACACGCCCCCCTTCAAATTTACAGGGAAAATGTCATAAGATTACGTCCGGTCTGGTTACTTGTCTTCGCCAATTCTAACTGTTCTTGAAATAGGTGATCATTCAACATTGAATAAAAAGGGCAGTATGAACCTTTCTACAAACCATGAAATAATTATTTTTGTTGCTTTTTTAATGAAAAAACGGAGAGTTTGCTGGTCTAATTTGTTCAAATCGCACAAAAAATAACATATTCTAGAAAATCTTCCCCGGTCAATTTGCATGGGTGCACGGTGCCAAAATTTTAATATATGTACTTTTATTTCAAGACAGAAATCTTGAACTTTAGCTTGAGTACTCGACTACAGCCTTAAAGTAAGCGATTTAAAAATCTAGACACGCTGTTACATTCACTTTTTGACCAATGCCCCTGGGAATGGGATAAATCCCCCTTATCCCACTACAATAGCTTGAATTGTATCCCTGCCGTTGTTCTATTCAGATAGCTTTGGCATTTAATAACCCAAGAAAGTTGTTAATCCATTTGGGATCCAAAATATAGAATATAAAATATATTATATTTTTACTTCCAAATATCTTGTCAATATGTCAATTTTGCCCATTTGGCTGTGGCTTTAAAATACACCGACTGCATCACTAAAGAGGGGTAAGACTCCCTCAACTTGTGTGCTGGAAATGGCACAAAACATTCTATTGGTGAGGTTCCAGTAATGGTGAAGATTTGAAGAATGTAGAGTGCCTTTATTATTTCGCTCTCAGGTACTCTCCGGCCTACATTAGTAGCAGCTGATAGGGTCCTATCTATGAGTCAAATAGAACTAAACTGTATTCTTATGTTAAACTGAATTGTTTGAAATAGGGCTGTTTTGACATTTAAACTGCATACTTATGCTAAACTGAATTGCTTGAAATAGGATTGCTTTTGACATTTAAACTGTACTTATGCTGAACTGGATTTTTAAAAATAGAACAGTTTTGACATTTAACTGAGTGTAAACAAAATCTATGCTTATACTAAACTGAATTGTTTGAAATAGAACTGTTTGATAAACTGATTAGCTTGAAATAGAAATGCTTTTGATGATAAAACATTGTACTTATGCTAGACTGAATTGTTTGAAATAGAACTGATTATTTGTATAAATTAATTTGGCATTGAATAACCTTCAAAGGTTGATATGCCATAAAACCAAAACAAATAAACCAATAAACAATACGTCGATTTATTGAGATATAAGTATGGTTCTAATTAAACTATTCATACACAGATTTTTCATTAATTCCCTAATGGTGCAATCCATTAATATTAGTCTAAATTTGCGGTCTCCTAAAATTGCTGGATGCACGAATATATATATATATATATATATATATACCTTTATACCGATCGACAAAAAAATGTGTTTTTCATAACTTTAAAATTAAGAAAAAAATGGTTATTTTAAAGTTGTGCAGCGATGAGCGGGAATGTCGTCTAGTATAACATAATTTAAGGTTTATTATCAGCATCATTCTTAAGCAAGGATTGTGCTATGAAATTATGTCAGCTGACACATAAACGGAGGAAGGGTCACTTTAAATAACTTATCAGTATAATAATACACAAATACGTTCATTAAAACGTAACATTACCAATACGAATAGCGAGGCATAAACAGATCGACGCTCGGCGAACCATCACACAAGGACCTTTCCACACTGAAAAGGCCATTACAGTAGCACTTTCGTCTCTTTTCATGTAAAATAACCCCGATATTGGCCATAAAACGTTGTTGTCCACCGAGATATTTTTGTTTACTGTTTGCTAAATGAAGATTAATGTCTAGATTCTATTTACACAAACCATTGGTTGGCTCCGCACGGAACGGCTGATATCTACGTTCGTGCGTCCAGCCAGTCAGTAATTAAGCCATTAACTAAATTAATTTAGCTTTGGAAAAATACAGTAAGCGAATCAGGCCGGAGATATTGTCTGTTGTCGACAGAAAATACTTGTTCGTAGGCGAATTGCAATGACTACGGTGAGTAAAGCAGTTAGAAAAAAAAGTGAGATTATATCGGCCCTTCCAACCACAGATCAAAAATGACGGCCTTTAAATAGAACTTTATGATTTGCAATTATCTTTAAGCATGTTTACTTAATGCAATACGGTCCTCTAGTGGATCTAGACTTTTATATTTTCGTTTTATTTATATTTATATGTACGAGTACATAGATATGCGTGTGTGGGCGAGCGTGAATATATACATATATATATATATATATATATATATATATATATAATTAATGCATATATGTAGTTTATGGGTTGTAATAATCTAGACAGATGATAAAGAGGTATGGGGCTAGCGTGTCCCCTTTTAGTACTCCTGCTACAATGTCGAAGTATTCTGTGTCTCAATCCGGTGAACGTACTTACACTTTGGTGTTTCTGTAGAGAATCGTTATTCTTTATATATATATATATATATATATATATATATATATATATATATATATATATATTCTATGCATATATGTGATTGATGGGTAATCTATTATGGCATATCAACTACTGTGGGTCATTAATGTCAAATCATGTTAAAATGCGATTTATAAGTTAACAATTTTGTTGTAGAAAAGAGATGATATTCTTCTATATAGAATAGACTATTCTTTTTCAATATGAGAATTGACGGCCTTGGCATCTGATAAGACATCCCGGTGCGTTTTGTAAAATAAACCCTTTTCATTAAAAGTTATCCGACTTATTTTTTCAATAAACCGCTCTTGTAATGTTACAATAAGTTCGTTGGTAAAATGTTTTCAACGAACCAGAGCTGATTTGCCTGCATATAGTTAAAAAGTTTCAAATATTGTTTGCATATAGTTGAATTGTTTCAAGTATTGGTATCATCATCTTTATGTCTTGCCGCTAGCACGGATATCCCTGACCCTCTCTTGTCACTTCTCCCCATCGTTCATCGCCTCTGGCAGGTCTTCTGGACAACATCCCGTATCCTCACATAGCTGCTGAATGTATGTTCGAGTTGGTCGTCCTGTTTTTACCCGGCCATATGTGGGGGTCCGTAGGAGTACATCACTTATGAGTTCATCCCGGCTTCTCCGGCAGTGCCCTGCATGTCTGGTTCGTTTAACTTGGATAGTTTTCGTGATGGAAGGCAGGTGACCCTATAGTTGGTGCCTTTTGGGGTGTTGCCGCCAGGACTTGTTCAATATTGCTCGCAGCATTCTTGTGTAGTTGCCGTCTAGCTTCTTCTCCAGCCGTTTAGTTAGCGTCCAAGTAGTGCATCCATACAGCAGTATCGATACGACCGCTGCCTGGAAGAAACTGCGTTTCATTTTATCGGTCAGGTCTGATTTCCATATGATCGATAGCCGATCAATAGCAGTCCATGCCTTCATTAGCCGCGTGTCGATGTCTTTTTCGGTTGATTAGACGCTGCTTCCTAGGTAGGTGAATTTATCTACTAGTTTTAGAGGGGTTCCGTCTAGTGTGGAGAGGTCGCCTGCTTGATTATAGCACATATATTCCGTTTTGAGTGTATTGACATGGAGGTCAATGCCTTCGGCGGCTCGTCCCAAACTATGCAGTAGTGTTTCGGCTTGGTTGGGTGTATTTGCCAGTATCGCTATGTCATCGGCGTTGTCGGTGTCAGCTCGAAGCCGTTTTCTCTGATTTTATCAATCGATGTTCTAAGCACATAATCTAAACTGATGATAGAGAGGTATGGAGCTAGCGATATTGATATATGATACGAATATTTCTACTTGCACATATGATATATGATACGAATATTTCTACTTACCAACCCCTCCGCTCAGGCAGGATATGACACAAGGTCAATTTTTAAGCGGAGTTTAAGAGGTTTGAATTCAGAGTTTTCCTTCTCCTAGACTAGTTGCCTAACCAAGGCTGAAGAACCTAGTCTGCCCTACTATTTACCCATAGCTGGAGGGAGAATAATTGGATTCATACCTTTCCCAAGGGTATTAGTGCTATGTGAACTCCTATCGCCGTGTTCATTTCCTACGGCGATAACGACTACACCACGGGCACATAGGCAAACGATTTTATATACGACCATGTAATACCAATACTTCAATATAACAGTAATCATTTATTTGTGCCGACTTTAATGGCTTCAGATATAAGAAATGGCTGAATAGTTCTATTCGAACCATAGATTGGATCCAAACATTTACTTCCGTTCCGAGTCAGAGTAGAGCTGAGTTTAAAGGGAATGAAATGGTACTCCACATTCCCTAAATTTCCAGGATTGCAACCTAATCATAAGATATTTTTTAGCGTCATACACAGGACACTAGTTGTGGAAAGGTATAATACATCTACAGAGATACAATCGAAGTATTCTACAGCCGACTCAGCTGGCATATATATATATATATATATATATATATATGTATATTTTGCAGCATTTCTTCGTTAATACAAATTTCATTAAACATAATAGATATTTTGTGCCAACATATTTTCTTCTGGATCCGTTCGTACTCCCGTATTGCTTTTATCGTATTCGGCGGGAATTGATTTATGTATTGTCCATAGTTGTATGTATCCCAAGTACTTTCTACCCGACTTTGGGGGAGGATCTATTACAAAAGTGATGTAACTTTTGTTTTTTCATATTACTACTATGTAAGAGCGTCTTTACCGTTGACACTAATTATAGAAACCTATTTAAAAGCAAACGCCATAATCTTCAACGGCAGAAAATATGTTGACACAAAATGTCTATTAAGTTTAATGAAATTTGTATATATATATATATATATATATATATATATATATATATATATATATATATATATTATAAGATGTTGTTGGTTTAACAAGAAAAAAGTAAGTATTTTAAAATTAATAAGTCTGCAAATTTGATATTTAGATTATCCATTTATTTATAATTATTACATTGATTAGATAATCATTACATTGTCCTCGGGCTGTATTATCAGAGATTTTGGACAATTATTGACCAGCCTTCATCCTCATTTGCGATATCTCTTTCAGGAGCAAAGAAAAGGCCAATAGATAACTTAGTTCCAAGTACTTGGTCGGGTTAGGTCATGAGAGATCCTCGTCTGGTTTCTTTGAAATAATAGGCCAAAAAGGGGGGGTGTACGAGAGAGAGAGAGAGAGAGAGTGTGTGTGTGTACGAGTGTGTGGGTGTGTGTGTGTATGTGTGTGTGTGCGTATTTATGCAGCATTTTCTTTTTTAAACATGTTTGATTAAATAGTTTGTATGGCTGGGTCGTTTTTTTTTGGCGTATCAGACATTGTTACCTAATTAATGTCAAATCCTCTTCAAACGTATATATTAAATATATAATTTTTAAACACATTTTGTTGATAACATTTTTAAGCAGGCCTGAGTACATTTTTTCACTTATTTCTATCTTAAACGAATAATTCTGTTTACGATTAATCATTTGTTTGCAATGTGTTTAATGTTTTCATGCGATGCTATGTATCATGAACAATTCAATTAATCATCAGCCCTTTGTTTACACACAGTTAGATATAAAAGCAGTTCTATTTCTAACAATTCAGTTTAGCTCAAGTACAAAGTTTAAATGTCAAACAGTTCTATTTAGCCAATAGATAGGACCCTATTAGGTGCTACCACTCTGGGCCAGAGGTCCTCTGCATTTCCCAAAGCTCCAGCGTTACCGAATCCCCGCCATCAGATTTTTAGGGTCATATCCAGGACAATCGTTGGGGGAGTCTCACCCCTCTGTAGAGATGCAGTCGGTGTTTTCTGCTGCCCCAGCTGACTGGGCCAGATAAAATTGGACAGACATTTCCTGTCTGCTTGTTCTGTCTTTTATCTGTTCAGGTTTGACTTTTTGAAACTTACTGTGGCTTCTTAAATTTATTCCATCTAAAAGTTAAAAGACATATTTGGAGTATGGAACGGATCAAAGACAGAATAGGCTCACACACACACACACACACACACACACACACACACACATATATATATATATATATATATATATATAAATATATCTATGTTTTATATATTTCGGAGCTCCTGAGCGGAGGGATTAGGTAAATATGAAATCACACACACACACACACACACACACACACACCTTTATATATATATATATATATATATATATATATATATATATATACCAACCCCTCCGCTCGGGCAGGATATGACACATGGTCAATTTCTAAGAGGAGTTTAACAGGTTTGAATTCAGAGTTTTTCCTTCTCCTGGACTAGTTGCCTCACCAAGGCTGAAGAACCCAGTCTGGCCTACTATTTACCCATAGCAGGAGGGAGAATAATTGGATTCATACCTTTCCCAAGGGTATTAGTGCTATGTGAAATATATATCATCGTGGGAAATCGAAATGGCGAACCTAGTTCAAATTCAATCCTGAATGAGGCTGTTCGTATTTCACATAGTGCTAATAACCGGGGAAAAAGTATGTATTTAATCATTCTTCCTCCAGATATGGATTAATAGAACAGCAGCCTGTGTTCTTTAACCTTGTTATGGCAACCATTTTGGAAGAAGAAAATCTTTGAATTCAAACCCGTAGAACTCCGCTTCAAAATAGACATTCGGTCGCATTCTGCTCTTGCAGAGGTGTTGGTTTGGTTCGGTTTGATTTGGTTTTATGGCATATCAACCATTGCGGGTTTTCTTATGCCAAATCCATTTTCATAAATATAAACAGTTTTATTTCAAACAATTTTGTTGAGCATAAGTACGTAGTTCTATTGTCAAAAGCTGTTCTATTTTAAAATTTTCCGTTTCGTTAACAAAGTTGAATGGTTCCAAGTATTGCTATGTATCGCTAACAATTCAATTAAATATCAGTCATTTTCTTACGCACAATTAAACTGTCAAAAAAGTTCTATTGCTAACAATTCAGTTTAGCATAACTACGCTGTTTAAAAGTAAAAACAGTTCTATTTCAAACAATTCAGTTTAGTTTAAGTACACAGTTTAAATGTCAAAACAGTTCTAATTCAAACAATTCAGCTTAGAATAAGTGCAGTTTTTTGTTTATACACAGTTAAATGTTAAAACAGTTCTATTTTAAGCAATTCAGTTTAGCGTAAGTACACAATTTAGATCTATTTAATACATAGATGAGGCATTAAAGGGTACTCAGCATTCACCAAAGACTCAGGTATTACTAGGGCCTTACCATCAGATTGTTTAGTGTTATACTCAAAACACTTGTTGGAGGGGTCATACCGCTCTGCAGAGATGCAGTCGGTGTATTCTACAGCTTCAGCCGACTATGCCAGAAGGGATTGTTTTATATATATATATATATATATATATATATATATATATATATATATATATTGCCGTCAAGTTTTTTATGGATATGTATTGAACAAGTCATGGAAGCAGCACACCACAAAGCAGCGGCTGTACGGCCACCTACCACCCATCAGAAAACTATCCAAGATTATACCAGATTATGCAGAACACTGCCGGAGAAATAAAGACGAACTCGTAAGAGATGTACTCCTGTGGACCCCTTCTCATGGACGAGCAAAAGCAGGACGAACAGCGAGAACCTACATACAGTAACTCTGTGACAATATGGGATGTTGCCCGGAGGACCTGCCTGAAGCAATGGAGGATAGAGAATGGTGGCGTGAGAGGGTGAGGGATATCCGTGCTGATGATATATATGTATATATTTGAAAATCCCAAACTGCACTAAAATGAAGATGAACGTACAATGGTTTTAGTTGATCCAGCCTATATATATATATATATATATATAATTCTTTTAAATAATCTGTCCGGTGGCAAAAGCTACTTGGTAGGATCGTGAGTGGCAGTACCGTCTTGACCTACTGAAACTGTGTTAACACTCCCGGTTGTCGGATGATGAAGGCAGGATATCGCACGTGCTTTCACACGTTGTATGATCCTATTTATCCAACCCCTCCGCTCGGGCAGTATATGACACAAAGTCAATTTTTTTAAGCGGAGTTTAAGAGGTTTGAATTCAGAGTTTTCCTTCTCCTAGACTAGTTGCCTCACCAAGGCTGAAGAACCTAGTCTGCCCTACTATTTACCCATAACTGGAGGGAGAATAATTGGATTCATACCTTTCCCAAGGGTATTAGTGCTATGTGAAATGCAATCAGTCTCGTCCAGGATTTGAACTCGTGTCGCCGTGTCCATTTCCTGCGACGATAAACATTATGGGCACCTCCACGTTGTATGATGAATATATATATATATATATATATATATATATATATATATATATATTCTAGCGTTAAATAACCTTTAGATAAGTTGCTATAATATAAGATACCAAACAATCAACAAAGACAAAAAACATGCTCATATAGGTACGCTCGAACCTACACGAAAATGTACTGTGCAGCAAAATATGTGCATATGGTATCTCGGTGGATATGTTTATAGTTAACCTTTCCCAAAGAAATAAAGGCTTTTCTCCAAACAAGAAATCCAAGAAAGAAAAATGCATTTTCTAAGAAAATTACTCTGGCTTAGAGAGCGGAGAGTTATTTTCTTTTAAAATTCCCATTTAATAAGGCTTTTTACGAAGAAAAAGCCTTTGAATTCCCTATTCGTTTTTGATCTGCAAAAAGCACAATATAAGAAGCTTATTTTTTTTTTTGATCTTCTAAATCTTTTAGCATTAAGACCTGACTTCTAATTCAGCAGTTTAAAAATTACATGATACCCCCTCCTTATTCAGCGCGATTCCGTGTCTTGCTTGAATTATTAATCTAAATTCATAGCTTTAACTTTTCTTTCAACGTCATTGTATTAATATTTACAAGGATCAGGTTGGGTCCCTCGGGTAGTGTAATGGTTAGTAAGCTAGACGAGCAACATTTCACGAGTAAGTTCGAGTCTCACTGGGTGCACCATTCATAGTTCCGTGAAACCATATGGAATTTTTTATATTAAGAATAGTTTCTTCAAGTGACAATTTTTGATAAGGATTATTATTATTTATTCCTTTAGAGGTTTTCACATCAACATTGGCTGATGGTCTTTCTGTAATATAATGGCCGAGGGATTTCGTTTTATATATCTTACCTGTCGGTTTAGTTAGACAGAGAACCTTTCGGCTCAGTGCATGGGTTAGTTAGTTACAAACATAAGCGCAGGTGTTCACGTGCGCACTGAGCAGACGTGTCATTCAGAGATGTCACAATAAAAATCCCAGATAGGGGATGTGACCAGGGATGTAAATGACCTCACGCACCGGAAAAAGTCAGTTAGTTGAGTTCCTGCCTCCGAACGGAGGAGTTTGAGTTTCAGCGTCTGAGGACGACGGTTGACTTACGGAGCTCTTCGAGGCCTTGTGGTGTGTGCCACGCGTGTTGGTGGGCAAATGGAAAAGTCAGCACAGAAAGATTGTGTATCTCTCTCATTATGTCGAAAAACCTTTTAACTCAAAGGTAATAAAATGTTTCTTACCTGAACTAAGAAGTCGTAAGTGTTTTTGTGTTTCGGGATTCCTATGTTATCTATATATGAGTTATGAACATTCTATGTACATTTCACATATTCATGTATGGATATGTAACATTTCCCTCGAGTTTGAGTGAGAGCATGTCTCCTCAAGACTCCGGGGATGTCCTCGTGGTGTGATGGTTTAAAGCGATGGACTGCAGAATCGTTGTAAGCGAGATCGAATTCCAGTCGCACTATTATGTTCACTTTCTGACAAATACTCTTGGGAAAGGTATGAATCCCCTTATTCTCCCAGCTATGGGTTAAATAGTACCATTACAGTTCTCTGGGATGTTATGCCTTGTGCATGGTCATTAGTTTTCTAGTTCTTTGGTCCATTTGTTTAAGTTCATCTCTGGTCCACTTCAAAAAGGGTCTCAAATATCTAACGAGGGGTACTGCCCAAGTATTTATTTTTTTGATAAAGTTTCTGCAAGAGAGTTTTGTCTCAAGTAGTTTTCTAGTTCTCCTGAGATATTCTTTTAGAATTTTGTCTTTTATTTGCACTTGTTTGAAGATGTCAGCCTCCAAGATTCCCAAATATTTGTAGGTTTCGCTTTCTCCGTGCTTCTAATCTTGTCTTGATTTGGTTGTTCCATCCCGTCAGTCCTACGTCATTTGCCGTTTTTCATTACAAGCATTATTATTATTATTATTATTATTAGTAGTAGTAGTAGTAGTAGTAGTATTCCATTAAGCCATATACTTGTGTGCAAATTGTTTGTATTAAGAATAGTTACTTAAAGTGACAATTTCTAATAAGGATTATTATTATTAATAATATTATTATAATCAGTTCCTTAAAATCATATGATTATGAACGAATTAATCGTTGGTTGGTTGGTTGGTTGGGTTTTATGGCGTATCAACCTTTGTGGGTTATTTAAGGCCAAATCCATTTTTATGTAAATAATCGTTTCTATTTAAAACAATTCAGTTTAGCATGAGTACACAGTTTAATTGTCAAAAAAAAAAAAAAACTATTCAGTTTATTCAAACAGTTATATATAACAATTCAGTGTAGTGTTAAGTACAGTTTCACTGTCTAAAACAGTTCAATTTCAAACAATTCCGTATTGCGTAAGCACGCAGTTTCAATGTAAGTAGAGTTTAATTGTGAAAAACATTTCTATTTCTAGCTATTCAGTTGAGTCAAGCAGCTAATTCAGTTTAGTATAAGTACAGATGTTGTTTACACACAGTTAAATGTCAAAACAGTTCTATGTTAAACAATTCAGTTTAGTTTAAATACAGAATCAATGTATAAAACGGTTCTATTTCAAATAATTCAATTTAGCATAAGGCCGCAGTTTAAATGTAAGAACGGTTTTAGTTTAGCATAAGCACACAGTTTAAACGTAAGTACGGTTTAATTGTCAAAAACATTTCTATTTCAAGCTATTCAGTTTAATCAAACGTTTCAGTTAGTGCACTCGTGGTGTAATGGTTAAAGCGATGAACTGCAGAATCGTAGTAAGCGTGTTCGTACTCCAGTCGCGCTATTACGTTCACTTTCGGGCAAATACCCTTGGGGAAAGGTATGAACCCCCTTATCCTCCCAGCTATGGGTTAAATAGTACCACTACTGTTCTTCCGGAAGAATGGCTTTGGTATTAAATAACCTGCTAAGGTTGGTATGCCATTAAACAAAGAAAGCTCTTAACGATTTATTTTTACTGAGGGTATTACTTAAAACCAACAAATGACAATCATTAATTGAGATAATTATTCGAAACCTTATAATCATTAGTATTTGATAGGAATACTTGAAATACTATGATTGTACGTGTACAACTAACTATTATAAAGTGGAAATAAGTAAGTAAAGTTGGCGACCGTAGTCATGGGTGACCCAAAGGCTCCCTTTTCGATAGCCACTACACCGAGTTGTAAGGGAGGGCGTTACTCCTTTCCCTGGATTGCTCCACTTTACCCTTGATACGTACTTATAATGCTGAGTGTTAAGCAAGATAGCATCAAGTACCATTTTTTGAGTGTTTGGTATGACTCGACCTGGGATTGAACCCAGATCTCCCGGACCATTGGCGAACACTCTTGAAACAACAGAATTATGGCATATCAACCTTTGTAGGTTATTTAATACCAAATCCAATTTTTATACAAATAATCACTTTTATTTCAAATAATTCAGTTTAACATGATGACGACTATGAAAACGTTTCTGTGACTAAAATATTATTGCATTAACATATATTGTACTTATTTCTGGATTGCTATGTATTCATATTTTTCACTGCAGAGTTTCAATGCAGTAGAATTTGGTAATAAATAATAACTAATAATATCTGCTTTTATATCCCACTTAACCTAATAAATCATGACATCTTTGGTTTAGAATAAAATTAACTTTTTTGTAAAAAAAGATATCAGACATGTACTTATTTGCAAGCAGTATTAAGTGTGTGTCTATGTATGTAACAAAAATGAATAAATAAATAAATAAATAATGGTTGGTTGGTTGGTTGGATTTTATGGTATATCAACCTTTGTAGGTTATTTAACGCCAAATCCATTTTTACGCAAATAGTCATTTCTATTTCAAACAATTCAGTTTAGCATATGTACACAGTTTAATTGTCAAAACATTTCTATTTCAAGCTATTCAGTTTATTCAACTAGTTCTAATTAAAACAATTCCGTTTAGTAAAGATTTTTTTTTCACGCAGTTAAATGTCAAGACTGTTCTTTATTAAATAATTCATTTTAGCATAAGTACGCAATTTAAATGTTAGTATACAGTTTAATTGTCAAAAACATTTATATTTCAAGCTATTCAGTTTAGTCAAACAGTTCTAATTCGAACAATTCAGTTTACTGTAAGTATGTGGTTTAGTTCAATTTAAATCATAGATAGTGTCTTATCAGGTGCTACAATTTGGGGCGACAGTGGTCCTGGGAGCAATGGCAACGAAGGGGTGCTCCGCATTCCCCAAAGCTTCAGCATCACTGGAACCTCATCAACAGATTGTTTAGTGTCATATGCAGGACGCTAGTTTGGAGGCGGTACCTTTCTGCAGAGGTGCAGACAGCGTATTCTACTGCCCTAACCGACTAGGCAATATTATCAAATATAAATAGTTACTTAGAACCATATAATTACTCGATTTTGTTGCTGTTTTTATTTATTTATTTATTTATTTTGTTAATTTGGTGGTGCTAATTCCAAAAATGACTTAAAGTTTCACATAGTTAGCAACTGTTTTTTTGCAGTACTGTAATTGCTAATTTTTGGAAATAAACAATTTACGATCGCAAAATTAACTTAATAAGGT
Organism: Sepioteuthis lessoniana; assembly: GCA_963585895.1. Classification (NCBI taxonomy): domain Eukaryota; kingdom Metazoa; phylum Mollusca; class Cephalopoda; order Myopsida; family Loliginidae; genus Sepioteuthis; species Sepioteuthis lessoniana. Next base: position 20,786,074 of record OY757936.1, on the reverse strand, counting down.
TCGTAGAAACCCTTCAATTTTCAAGTTGCCCGTGCAATTTGTGTCAGCGTCCTGAAATAAACTATTTCTTTTAAAAAAAAGTTTCTAAGCTAAAAAATAAGAAAAAGAAGTTCTGAATCTTTCCAAATTATCCCCAAAATTCGAATTGACTGATTAATTTTATCAGTAATACACTTTTATCATCATCATCATCTTCATCTTGTCTTGCCATCAGCACGGATATCCCTGACCCTCTCTCGTCACCCCTCCCTATCGTTCATCGCTTTCGGCAGGTCCACTGGGCTATACCCCGTATCCTCACAGAGCTACTGTATGTAGGTTCCAGCTGGTCGCCCTGCTTTTGCTTAGTCATGTGTAGGAGTCCATCACAGTACATCACTAATGAGCCCGTCCTTATTTCTCCAACAGTGTCCTGCATGTCTGGGTTGTCTAATTTTGAAAGTTTACGTGATGGGTGGTAGGTGGCCGTACACATGCTGCTTTGTGGGGTGCTGCCTCCAGGACCTGTTCAATATTGTTCACAGCATTCTTGTGTAGTTGCCATCAAGCATTATCTCCAGCCGTTTAGTTAGCGTCTATGTAGTGAATCCATATGACAGTATCGACACGATCGCTGCTTGGAAGAAACTGCATTTCATTTTATCGGTCAGGTATGACTTCCATATGACCGATAGCCTATCTATAGCTGTCCATGCCTTTGTTAGTCTCGTGTCGATGTCTGTTTCGGTCGATGAGACACTGCTTCCTAGGTAGGTGAACTTGTCTACGAGTTTAAGAGAACTACCGTATCGTGTGGAAATGTCACCTGTTTGATTAATGCAGATATATTCCGTTTTGTGTGCATTGACATGGAGACCAATGCCTGCAGCAGCTCGTTTCAGACTATGTAGTAGGGTGCATTTGCCAGAATCGCTATGTCATCGGCGTAGTCGGCATTGGTAATTGTTTTCGCGGAATACCTTCGTCTTCTTTTCTTTGTCAGCTCGAAACAGTTTTTCATTAAAAGATAAAACCCTAAAATCTAAGGAAACCAAACACAGTAAAAGCTTTTGTTTTAACAGGTGGAAAGAAAGTCCAAATAAACTTATCCCAATTGAATGAATTTATTCCATTGTATATGATGAACATCGTAAAAATGATTTCACGATAACATCAAGACACTCATTAAGGAGGATGAATTTGTTAATTCAATGAATGGCTTGGAATTACGCGCTTGGACATCGTCTGAGGACTTGGTGAAAAACTTCTTAAGCAATCACCAGGCCGAAAACTACTAGGAGTAAGTGAAAAAGCTGTTGAAAAGTCAGCAGGACATAGGTGCTAATATGAGTATTAAGGTTAATGGCTATGTAGATGATTTTCCAGATAATTGCGGCAATGTGAATGATAAATAAGATGAACGATTCTATCGGTTTCAAAACAATGGAAGAACGCTACCAGAGACAGTGAGACAAGCAAATGATGACTGACTACTGCTGGTGTATCAAAAGGGACTTAAATAACATTAAACATGACAGTCAATTAGGAAAGAGAAAATTTTTACCACAGCTCATTAGTTCACTTAGCCTTTATTTCTGTTATTATTTTATTTAATGATTTGATGAAAACACTTGATAGTTTTGGTAGACTCATTTGTGTTATTTTTAATGACTTGTTTGATTGGTTGGTTGGTTTTTGTTTTACGGTGCATCCACTCTTTTCGGGTCATTTAACGTCGATTAGTCATTTCGGTTGGGTTTGGTTTTATGGCTTATCAACCACTATAGGTTATTTAATGCCAAATCCATTTTTATACAAATAAAAGTTGGAACCGTAGACGAGGGTGACCAGAAAGCATCTTTTTTATTAGCTACAATACCGAGGTGAAGAGGGGGGTGCAACTCCATTCCCTAGATTGCACCGCTTTACCCTTGATCCGCACCTTATAATGCAGTGTTAAGTAAGTAAGCAGCATCAAGTACCATTTTTAAGTCTTTGGAACGACTCGACCTGGGACTGAATCCCGGTCTACCGGACCATTAGAGAACACACTTCTGTTTAGGCTATACGTAGAAACAGCTCTATTTCAAACAATTCATTTTAGCATCAGTACAGAGTTGAATTGTCAAAACAGTTCTATTTCAATCAATTCAGTTTCGCGTAAGTACAGTTTTTTGTTTAAACACAGTTAAATGTTAAAACAGTTTTATTTCAAACAATTCAGTTTAGCATAAGTACATAGTTTCAATGTCAAAACAGTTCTAATTCAAACAGTTCAGTTTAGCAAAAGTTCACAGTTTTGTTCAATTTGACACTTAGGTAAGACACTATCAGGTGCTACCGCTCCGTGCGAAAGTTGACCTGGGAGCAATGTCTAGGATGGTGTACTCTGCATTTCCCAAAGCTCCAGCATTACTGGGACCTCACCAGATTGTTTAGTGTCATATGCAGGACACTCGTTGGAGGAGTCTTACCCCTCTGCAAAGAAGTCGGTGTATTTTACAGCCCCTGCCGACTGGGCAAGCTAGTGGTGGACTACTCAGTTAGCATATTACCCCCCCTCATAACAGTGCCCAACGTATTCATAAGGAATGGGACTTACCCATTAATGTTCATGGGTAGGGTATATAACACTTTTCATGAGCATATCAAGTTTTCTCGAAATTATATTGTTCCGGATAAAATTTTCAGGTAGTTGTATTATCGGTCGGCAATAAATAAAAATTAATTCTCAGATTAAGAAGCCTCATCTCAAAATGATTCCAATTAAAGACAATTACAAATTCGGTACGGACCCGACTATGGAAGACCAGATAAGGAGAACAAATAATTGGATTTATAAGACCCAAAAAATCCATCCTTGATCGACCTTCGGGGCCCGTGAAGCAGCGGATAGAGGCGTTGAGTCTCTACGGTTCCAGGTGAGCATTGTCAGAAGATAGCGGTTTCAAATCCTAACTAAGCCGGCCAGAGGTTTACTTGGTCAAAAACGTGGTGCGATAGACAACAACTATGGAAGGCAGTAATTACTGGGGATACGGTTACAAGACTCATCATTCCTATCCGAGGTCGCGGTAAATCACCTGAAGAAGACCAGGGGTGAAATTTGGCCGAAACGTTGTGAAAGAAGAAACAACTCAAAAACTACCAAGATGAGGACAAAAAGTCCGCAAAAAAATAAAATTAATTCTCAGATTAAGAAGCCTCATCTGAAAATGATTCCAATTAAAGACAATTACAAAAAAGTATTATCGGTGTTCAACTCGAAATAGCATCATTCCCATACAGCATAAAAAGAGCTTGAAAAGCTCTTATAGTAGCAAGTACATTGATCGCTTCTGAAAAAAAAAGGAAATAGGTTTGGTTTCATTTGGTTGGGTTGGATTTTATGGCCATTGTATGTTATTTAATACTAAATCCATTTTAATACATATTAACAGTTCTATTTCAAACAATCCAATTACGCTTCAGTACACAATTTAAATGACGAAACAGTTCTGTTTCAAACAATTCAGTTTAGCCTAAGCATACAACTGTATTATTCAACCCATAGATAGCGAACTATCTGGTGCTACCACTCGGGGCCAGAGTTGATCTGGGAGCGATGGCAATGAAGAGATACTCTCATTCCCCAAAACTCTAGCTTCACCATCAGATTGTATTACGTCATATCTAGGACACTCGTAGGGGGAGTCTTACCCCTCTGCAGTTGATGTATTCTACACCCACAACCGACTGAGCTAAGATATTAGGTAGATGGAGTTACTGATACCTCTTGCCGATATTCGATTGAACCTCAAAGATGACTGTTTAAAATGTGAGAGTGATTTCTGTGGTACATTATATTTCTTACTAAATAACTACTTCTAATTGCTTTTTTCTCATCCTCTTTAACAGGCTCTTTTTTTAATCTACTGAAAAATCCTTTCCTCCGTCTTCGCTAGAATTCCAAAATCACCTTACCCTATTCCCAAGAATGATTCCCCTAAAAGAAAATCACTTTCTCCGATTTTTCTGACAGTTTTCTTCTCACAATAATTTTCTTCGTCATTCACCTCCATGTTGTCTCTTTTATCCACACCGTTTTTTTCATTTCCCCACCCGACGCACGCACGCTGCTTGACTGTCCGTTATCCAAGCTCCTCAACTTATCCCGCGCCCCCCATCCGACATTTTATTTACTCTCCATTGCCCAAACTCCGATCTTCGTCTCGCATGTAATCGAATTGTAATGAAATATTTACCGTCGCTGTTTGCGGTCGCCAGGGCGCCTATTGTGAGGGCGTCCCCTCTCAGGGCAATTGATTATGAGAGCAGATCAACGCTGGACATGCAGATTAGAGAAATGACAATAATAGCAAGCACGGACAAATTCAAGTTCCGATGACAATATTTATGGTCAGACGCTGGACTACGACCTGTGCTCTACGGAGAGAATAAAAAAGGCGGAAGAGCTAGACGATATCCATGAAAACAAGTAATAAAGATGGAAAAGAGAGAAAAATAAATTGAAAGAAATGTTCTGATATGGAATAAATAGGTCTCTGAGTAAGATTGGCATTTCTCTTACAATATATATATATATATATATATATATATATATATATATATACGTATGTGCTTTATATTATACGTGATACTATATATATATATATATATATATATATATGTGTGTGTGTGTGTGTGTGTGTGTGTGTGTGTGTGTGTGTGTATTATATGTGATATTATATATATATATATATATATATATATATATATATATATGTGTGTGTGTGTGTGTGTGCGTGCGTGTGTGTGTGTGTGTGTGTTATACTATATATCATATGATATATATGTGAGTGTTTGTGTATCATATTATATACGATATTATATATATAAATGAGTGTGCTTGTGTGTGTGTGTGTGTATGTGTGTGTGTGTGTGTGTGTGTGTATTATATTATATGTGATACTGTATATATATATATATATATATATATATATATATATATATATATATGTGTGTGTGTATGTGTGTGTATATATCATATATATATAAATATATGTGTGTGTGTTTATTATATGTGATATATATATATATATGTGTGTGTGTGTGTGTTATATGTGATATTATATATAGAGATGTGTGTGTATTATAATATATGTGATATCATATATACATATGTGTGTGTTTATTATATTATATGTGATATTATATATATATATATATGTTTGTACGTGTGTATTAGATTATATGTGATATTATATATATATGTGTGTGTGTATGTGTATTACATTATATATGATATTATATATATATATATATATATGTTTGTGTGTATATTATAATATATGTGTATGTGTATTATATTATGTAATATTATATATATATATGTGTGTGTGTGTGTGTGTGTGTGTATCATATCATATGTGATATTATATATATATATATATATGTGTGTGTGTGTGTGTATGAGTGTATTATACTATATGTGATATTATATATATATATATATATATATATACGTGTGTGTGTGTGTGTGTGTGTGTGTGTGTGTTTTAGTCAATCGATTCACCGTTTTCCAAGCCGTATCTTCGTAAAAGAGATGATTTGCTAACAGAAGATAATAATTGTGACGAACCAGCAATACTTTTTGGATGAGCAGATGACAAAAATGCTACAGATTCTCTGATCAACTCTCTTTTAGTGGCGTATGTAGCGTAATGGTTTTCATCGCCGGAAACGAAACAGGCAAACCGAATTCAAATCCCTTCGCCCAAATGCCCAGTTGAAAGACAAAAATCCATCCTTTTTTCCTCGGCTATAGATTATTAGCTGGGAAGACTGGGTTTTGGGGGCCCTAGTTGGGCAACAGGGCTAGGACATTGAAAACTACGAATTTAAACCAGCTTTAGAATTGACCTTGTGTCAAATCTTGTCCGATGTAGAGGGGGCTTAAATACAAGCAATCCTCAGTCTGTGAATTTAGAGTCTTTCTTGTGTGTCAAGTCTACCGTACTTTTTACCTATAGCTGACAAGAGAGAGAGAGAGAGAGAGAGAGAGAGAGAGTTCTTCTCAATTTATATTCATATCCGCTCCATTTTCAGAACTGGAAATTTTGATTACCTTTACCTTAAAATTCCCGCGCAGATTATTCTCAAACTGCTTCTGACGACATCGAGGTCATTTCCAAACTGGTTTTCTCGATTGACACGTTTTTGAAGAGTGATATTTACCCCCTGTTGTACACATGCGTACAGGTCGGTTTGGTTTCTTTGTTTAATGGCATAGCAGACTTTATGGTTTATTCAAAGTGAAAGTCATTCTTGTAAAAGAAAAAACTGGTACTTTTTTACTCACAGTCGAGGGATAAGGGTGTTTATGCCTTTCCTCAAGGTATTTGTTCAAAAGTGAAGGGACATGCCCGAGTGGAGTTCGAACCGGTTAACTAAGGTATCGTAGCCTCTACGCCGTGCAGGCTTTTCCTGATGCCAGAATTGAAATACATGTATCATATTTACCAAACCCCTCCACTCAGGCAGAATATGATACAAGTTCAATCTTTTTAAGCGGTGTTTAACAGGTTTGAATTCAGAGTATTCCTTCTCCTAGACTTGTTGCTTCACCAAGCCTGAAGAACCTAGTCTGATCTACTATTTACCCATAGCTAGAGTTGCCCAGTCAGCTGGGGCTGTAGAATACACTGACTGCACCTCTGCAGAGGGGTAAGACCCCCACTAACGAGTGTCCTGGATATGACACTAAACAATCTGATGGTTAGGTTCCAGCAATGCTGGAACTTTGGGGAATGCGGAGTACACCTTCATTGCCATTGCTCCCAGGTCTACTCTGGTCCGGAGTGGTAGCACCTGATAAGGGTCCTATCTATGGGTTAAATAGAATTAACAGCACACTTATGCTAAATTGAATTGTTTGTGTAAAACTGAATAGTTTGAAATAAAATGACTTTTAAAATTAAACCGTACTTACATTTAAACTGCGTGCTTATGCTTAACTGAATTATTTCAAATAGAACTGTTTTTCGACATTAAAACTGTATTTACACTTAACCGAATTGTTACATACAACTGCTTGAATAGTTAGAAATGGAAATGTTTTTGACCATTAAACTGTGTACTTATGCTAAACTGAATTGTTTTAAATAGAACAGATCATTTACATAAAAATGGATTTGGCGTTAAATAACCTATAAAGGTTGATATGCCATAAAACCCAACAAACCAAACCATAGCTAGAGGGAGAATAATTGGATTCATACCTTTCCCAAGGGTATTAGTGCTATGTGAAATGCTATCAGTCGCGTCCAGGATTTGAACTCGTGTCGCTGTGTCCATTTCCTACGACGATTACCATTACACCACGGGCACCTGCTTCCTTGAAATTTATATATCTATATGTTGATTAGTTATTTATTAAGCTTTTTGTTAAGGTGTGGTACAAGGCCGTATTAGGTTGGGTGTTTTGTTTTTCGGCGTGACATCTCTTTACGGACCATTTAATGCTGAATTAAGTCAATTTGATAAAAGTTTTAAACAATTCAGTTTAGTATAAGTATAGTTTTTTTGTTTGCACACCGCTAAATGTCAAAATAACTCTTTTTCAAACATGTCATATATTCTTAATGTATATCTATAAAGAGGATTTGCCATTAAATAACCTACAATGATTGATATACCATAAAACCCAACCAAACCGAATCATATACATTTGATGTATATCTTCAAAGAGGATTTGGCATTAAATAACCTACTATGGTTGATATGCCTAAGACCCAACTACCCAACAACACAACCTTAACACTGTGGAAGATAGCATACTATATTGTTTCTAAAACTGTAGTCCAGGAACCAAGGGAGGTTCTGCAGCGTCAACAGTCGGCGTCGATATATATTGCAAGAGTGTCTTGAAAATTTATTTTAACCGATTTGTAATAAAACCTTAAATTCGTATTTCCTGCTATAATTTAAACCGCAACCACTTCCCAAATTAAAGTTAGAATGGCTTCCGAGTATCAAAAGACAATAAAATATATTTATGCGATACAACATTTCCAGAACTTACCAATACGATGAAAAAATTCAGATGTTCAATAACCCAGAAGTGTCGTACCTATTATTGTCCCCTCTATGGATTGAACTGAGCTTATTCCCTATTATTTGTATTCAATAGTGGACCTACTATCAGAAGACCTTGTGGAGAAAAGACTAAGGAAACAACAGAAAAATATATCGATATCAATGTACGTGATTCCCTAACCTCTTGGAATAAAATAACACCAGACGTTTTGAAATGCTATTAAAATCATTCAATCATCTTAATCTTTATTGATTTGGACTTGTTGTGTTGTGAAAAGTGAATTTCGGTGTATTCTTGTCAAAAATCCCAGAAAGAATTACCAATTCATGATAAGTAAGGCAATCAGGGCAAATACAGAAAGTGATTGTTATTAAATATTTCTGATGAATTTCATTTTTATTCATACGAGATTTCATTCCTAATTAGATGGGATTCCACAAGATTTCATTTTTATTTATTTGGGTGTTCCACATTATATGGAGGTGGGCGAGGTTTCATTTTTATTAATATGAAGTTTGATGGTTGGTTGGTTGGGTTTTATGGCATATCAACCTTTGTAGGTTATGTAACGCCAAATCGATTTTTATGTTAATCGTTCTATTTCAAACAATTTAGTTTGAGTACACAGTTTATATGTCTTAGTTAAACAGTTCTAATCCAGCTCATTCAGTTTAGTTTAGTATAAGTACATATTTTGTTCACACACAGTTAAATGTCAAAACACTTCTATATTAAACAACTCAGTTTAGTGTAAGTACAGTTTCAATGTCAAAAACAGTTTTATTTCAAACAATTCAGTTTAGCATGAGCACGCAGTTTAAATGTAAGTACAGTTTAATTGTCAAAAAACATTTCTCTTTCAAACTATGCAGTTTAGTCAAACAGTTCTAATTCAAGCAATTCAGTTTGGCATAAGTATGCAGTTTAGTTGTATTTAACCCATAGATAGGGCCATATCAGGTGCTACCATTCCAAAACGGACCTGAAAGTAATGTCAGTAAAGGGGTGCTCCGCATTCCCCAAAGTTCTAGCATCACTAAACCTCAACATTAGATTGTTTAGTGTCATATGCAGGACACTCATTGGGGTGGGAGTCTTACCCCTCTACCAAGGTGCTGTATTCTAAAGTTTGAAGAGATTTTGTAGGGAATGAATAAATAAATTTAAAAAAAAATTAAATTGAATTAAAAAAGAGAATTATTAAAATATGCAGAAACTCCAAGAGATCTCTGACAGGAAAAAGGATCAACAAGAAAAAGGGACCTTCCGACAAGAGTAAGAGACTCATTCTCTTTCAGGCAGTGACTGGCGAAGTGACAACACCTTGCGAACTAGTGGCAGGTGCCATGCACACATGCATTACAGAAAAGGGAAAGAATAATTATAATTTGTATTAACAAAGTAATCCCCAACTATGTATAATTAAGTAAAAATTAAAACAAAAGAATACTGACAATAAAATTAAAATTATTGTTAGTACGGACCCTCCTATATAACTAATATTTCAAAGAAAACGTCTCTATCTATGGTATCACCGTCGCTTTCACGTTTCACAGCTTCTTTGATGTAGTTAAGATGGTCCCGATTAGTCCTCCAATTTCAAACTATTCCAGTCACCTTACGAAGCCTTTGAGGATCGTTCGCCATGTAAGGTGCTCATGTCCTTTTTGAACTATTTACTAAGCTTTTCAAAGAAGGTGTCCTCGTGGTGTAATGGTTACAGCGATGGACTGCGGATTCGTAGTATGCAAGTTCGTACTCCAGTCGCGCTATTGCATTCACTTTTGGGCAAATACCCTTGGGAAGGGTATGAACCCCCTTATCCTCCCAGCTATGGGTTAAATAGTAGCACTACTATTCTTCTAGGAGAATGGCTTCGGCATTAAATAACCTAAAAAGAATTGATATGCCATGAAACAAAGAAACCAAACTAAGCTTTCCATCGTTATGACACAAAGCTAGTGAGACTCGAACTAATTATTATTGGTTTTGCAAGTTTATCATTTAAAACATTACACCACATAAGATTCTCATGTTCTCTATCAACGATTTACTAAACTTTCCCTCAATTGTGGTACAATCCTAGATGCCTGGGGCACTCAGCGAGTCTCGAATACACAATTAAATGTTTTGCAAATCTGACAAAATATTACATCACGCGTGGTGTCCATGTCATCATTTAGCTATTTATCAAGCTTTCCATCATTGCGGCACTAGGCTGGATGTATGGGGCACCTTGTGAGACTCGAACTCACTATCAATGGTGCCCGTGGTGTAATGGTTATCGTCACAGGATATGGACACGGCAATACGAGTTCAATTCCTGGACAAGACTGATTGCATTTCACATAGCACTAATACCCTTGGGAAAGGTATGAATCCAATTATTCTCCCTCCAGCTATGGGTAAATAGTAGGGCAGAGTAGGTTCTTCAGCCTTGGTGAGGCAACTAGTCTAGAAGAAGGAAAACTCTGAATTCAAACCTGCTAAAACTCCGCTTAAAAAATTGACCTTGTGTCATATCCTGCCCGAGCGGAGGGTTTGGATAAATAGGATCAATGGTTTTACTAGTTGAACTTACTAACTGTAATAAACAGTGGAATCTTTTAAAAACAGTGTCGCTGTCGATTAATCACGCAGGAAATTTGTATGAATTTGAAAGGGAATATTTTTTGGGGTGTCGATGTGGGATCTAACCTCCCGCTTAATCCCTCATTACATGCTATAAACACGATTTTCATTGACCTTTACTGGAGTAGCTGGGGAGATATTCATTCGACTTTCTAGCCACTCTAATTTGACAAGAAATCCTTTTATGGTTAGGAAAGCACGCACCAGTTGAGATTCAGGCGTGGCTGTCATAAAAAATGCTCGTTCTATCAGTATTTCCCATTTTGGCACGCCTCAGGCGCCACGTCATAAAGACAGCTATGCCTAGGAGGTTCGTATATGTGTAGATTGGATACAGCACACATTGTAATTCTAATCCGCACGCCACTTATGGTTTAATGGTTCTAGAAAAGATATTAATGAAGAAAAATAATTTTTTTTTTCTTAAAAGGTAGTCTGTTCTGAACTGTCATATACGAATGTCATTCTGAAAAAAATAAAGAAAAAAAAAAACAAAAAAAGTAACAAAGGAGAAAAGGGGGGAATTAATTTTTTTGCAAAATATATTCTTTGTTTTTACGTTGTTTTCGTAAATGTAAATTTTGCATTGTTCGCAGAACAAATTCTTTTAATCCCACAAAAATATTTATTTTGATGCTATTCAAAATGACAGCAAATCAAACAGAGTGTTCCAAACTTAAACAGAGGTCTGTCATCAAATATTTGGTGGCTGAGAAATGTAAACTATGTGAATTTTTACGAAGAATCTGTGATGCGGGCTGACAAATTTGTTTTAGTGTAAAAAAAAAAAAACTGTTTACAAATTGGTTAAACATGGGTCGGCTTTTACGAACCTAAATAGAAAAGATAATTCATGGAGTAAAAACACTGTATGTCAGGTAAATATAAATTTTGGGCGCAGCGGTCAGTAAAGAAAATCTTGGTGATTATCTTTTGGGACATGAAAACTCCTAATACAATTGATTTCCTTGAAAAAAGTGCAACTAAAAATGTTAATTCCTATCTCCAATTCTTTCCATAATATTTCACTTTATTTATTGAATGAACTCCTTATTTATAGACTTAGCTAAAATCTATCGAAACCAAGAACTAGTATAGTATAGGGTGTCTCAAAATAGATGCAACCCATTAATATGATAATGATTAATAATTAAGACAAGAAACTCCATGTCAGCAGGTGTGACGTTATGCTTGATCTTGATTCTGTATGGGTACAGGCGAATATCCTTCTTTAAGATTTTTTGCAACGATGCACGTAAACGACCAAGTTCTTAGGAACGTCTTCGGAAGGACATTTTCGGACTTCTTCCGAAAGAATCTCTCACCGCATTCACATTGTTATGACACCTTGCAGTAAACTTCGTCTAGAAGTCTGTGATTTTTTCCCTTCTAATTGAGATTGACTTGGAATTTGTGTATCCAACAATAAAATTGTCTTTTCTTGGGATAATTGTTAAGTTAAACTTACAGCGAAATTTTGCCAGCATGGTTTTCAACGATTTTCTCTCCAAATAAGAAATGACGCAAAATATTTTCCTCTCTTGTCAAAGGCATTGTGTTTGAGAATTAATTGTTGTTATAGGATACTATCTTCAAATCTGAAACAAAAAAAAAGAACACAACATTATAAGTAGTAGAGTTATAAGCAGTTACATGGACCCCATATATATTGATGGTTTGGTGTGGTTTCTTTGTTTAATGACATATCAACCATTGTAGGTTATTTAATGCCAAAGCTATTCTCCTAGAAGAACAGTAGTGATACTATTTAACACATAGCTGGGAGGATAAGGGGGTTCATACCTTTCCTAAGGGTATTTGCCGAAAGTGAACGAAATAGCGCGACTGGAGTACGAACTCGTGTACTACGTAGTCCATCGCTTTAACCATTAAACCACGAGGACACCCCCTATATATATTGGGACATCCTATATTTCAACAGTTTAGGATAATTTCAAGTCATTAGTAATTTTGACTGACATAATTCTTCTCCTTACCAATTCATTCCTCTCTCGCTTCAACTGGGTTGTCACTTCTTAAAAGCGAGGAACAGCGCGTATCTAAAATAATGACAGAGAAAAAAACCCGGTGCGACTCACACTCACGTTTTCTTTTGCCTTTGGAGAAGTCAGCTTTTGTTAATCGCAGTTGTAGACCTGAGTGTATTGCTACAAAGAAAAGCGACTGAACGGGAATTATGAAGGATATTTGAATTATAAATAATGATACGGTTATGATGTAACCAAATACGTAATTCTGTTTCAAGTTTGTTGCTATGTATCCACCATTTTATAGTCAGTAGTTATTTATTAAACTTTCATTAGATATGGCACACAAGCCTCAGGTTGTTTGCAGTACTTGCTCCTCCTTGTCAGCTGGGGCTGGTGCAGAGATGTAAGACCTTCTGCAACACCGGCAATGATACTAAACAGCACCTGATGGTGAGGCTCCAGTTCTTGAGCTTGGAGAATGTAGAGAACCCCTTCACTACTATTTCTCCTAAGTCTACTCTGCTTATGATTGGGAATACCTGTTAGCCTCATATCTATGAGTCAACTAGAACTGTTCAATAATTCAATAAGGATTGTTATTAGTTATTTGGAGCCATGTGCAAATTATTTATAGCATACAAGAGTACTTGATAAAAAGAATGACTAAAATTAAACAGCAATATTTGCAACGGTTTAACAGTGTGCAAGCAAATAATTAATTGTAAAAAAAAGTTATCAGTGTTGGATAGAAATACTTAAATCTTTGTGTAATATAATTGCGGAGGGATTTTTTTTTATATTATCATTTTTCGTTTTATGTATCTTGCCTTTCGTTTTAGTTAGGCCGAGAAACTTTCGCTTAGTGCATGGGTTAGTTAGGAGCACACATTGTGTGCAGGTGTTCACGCACGCTCGGAGTGGATGTGACAATCAGTGATGTCGCAATATAAACCCCAGATAAGAAATAGGACCGGGGACATGAATGACGTCATGCCAGGAAGCGCTGAGAATTTGGGGATTTAAAAAAACAGTTAGTTGAGATTCGAGTCTAAAGGAAGGTAGTCGATTTTGGGGGTCTACGAAATGTGCCGCACGTGGTGGAGTCAGATGGAAAAGTCAGCATAGAAAGAAATTGTGTCTGTGTCTCTCTCTCCCCTCGTGTCGAAAAACCATGAACTCAAAAAGATAATTAAATGTTTCGTACCTGAACCAATTTCGTGATTCCTATACGTTTATGAACATTTGTGCACGTTTTCCTTATCTGTATGAATATGTCTATTTCACATACTCATATCTGGCTATGTAACATTGTCCCATACCCTTCGTGTTTAAGTCAGTAGGCCACCCAAAAGAATGACCGTTAAGACAGGATAGTAATATGGCCTGTTAGAGAAAATGTGGGTCAAGCTATCTGTACTCGGTAACCTGACTAGGGTGACATATAGTAGCCCTAACGAATCGCCTGACAGGGGAAGGAAGAAGGTAGAAGCTAAATGATTGGCTAGGACCCTAAAACGGAAGTGGCACCTTCTTTCCGTCAGCGGAAATAGGAAATAAGAAAACCAGTCTTGGATCAGACATCAGATGGTGTGAAGCGCATGCCAAGACTCCGGGAAAAGAAAGACGGAAATATCTTGGACAAGAAGGAAAAGGAACCCTACCTTTAAGCCAGACCCCCAAAATAAAATAAATGCCGTCAATCCGGGAATAAAGAAAAAAAAAAAGAAAAATGCTCTCCAAAGGAAAGTCGTCTAAAGATAAGTAGACTTTAAAACTGTTTCTCTCTATACCCAATTATATATCCTCTCTCTCTCTCTCTCTCTCTCTCTCTCTCTCTCTCTCTCTCTCAAGTTGAAGAAAGACTAAAGACGAAAGAAAAGAAAAGAAGAAAGACGTTTATGTTTCTGGACTATCGGTTTATAATATAGCTGACACTTTGAAGATGTGTATCTATGTGTAGTAAAAAGACTGATATATTTTAATGTTCCCATGTGCTCGAGTCGTTCTTTGTGTCGTCTCCTACCAAGCTGTTATTTCCTGTTTCTTTTTCAGCTTCTGCTCGCCTTATGTTATGCTTGCTTAAAATTGTCCTATAAATTCCTTTAAAATTCTTATAAGGGAAACCGAGTTGTCGACTACTATAATTAATATTATTACATATAAACCTAGAGGTCCATATCTTCCATTGTTCTAAGGGTAGGAAGACCAGTGGCCTTGGTGGGTGTGTGAATAGTGTGAAAATTGGAAGCCCCTTGCCAACGGCGGTCAGTCTAGCCATAAATTAACCCCCACATAATATGCCAGTTCCTATATGCCCGAGAAAGGACTCTGAACAAGGACTTATTCTACAAGGGATCAAGTGCCAGTCTGCCCCGTTTTCACACGTGCGAAAAATAAAGTCCCGTTTTGGGATTCTAGTTAATTTACCGTCACAATATGTATCTATATAAACAAATGAGCTCGAACGATATTTAAAAGAAGTATTAGTGTTAGATAGGAATACTTGAAACCTTTTAACTGTGAGCAAACAAATGAGTTGTAATAACCCGTTTAGAAGTGCAGTTACCGACAAGTTATTCGTTTGCAAATCATATATAAAAAGAGGATTTGGTATTGAATAACTCTCAAGGATTTATATGCCATAAAATACCAAACAGCTTTAAAAAAATTATCGCCAGTTGTTGCTTACGTGGTCACCTATCTAAACACTGAATAGGTTCATTGCTCCTTAACTTCGAGGATATAGTTAGAACCGTTATTTTCTGCTTGAATTAACTTTAATTTTATACATTTTTGTATCTCCTAGTAGTATAACTATTTATCTATCTCATTCCTTCAAATTGCATACAACCATTGTCTAATATGACGACTGACTTACATTTAGAAAAAAGTAGATAAGATAACAACGTGAAAAATCATTTTATTAAAAAACAAAAAACAAAAAAATCTATAAGTCAACTAGAACTGACCGTTAAGACAGGATAGTAATATGGCCTGTAGGAGAAAATGTGGGTCAAGCTATCTGTACACGGTAACCTGACTCGGGTGACATATAGTAGCCCTAACGAATCGCCTGACAGGGGAAGGAAGAAGGTAGAAGCTAAATGATTGGCTATGACCCTTTCTTCGAGACTGCTGTATGGATGCACTACTTGGACGTATCGAGACTCCTGTATGGATAACAAGAAAATCAGGATAACTATCATCGAAATTTTATTTTCTTGGTTATTTGATATTTTTGTTTTTGCTAAACAAGCCTTGTGGCCTATTTAAAGTCAGATCCTGCTTTTTTTTATCTGATTTGTAAGCAAGTAATTTGCTGCTCACGTGATTTTAAAACATGTTGATATAGCTCATTCATTTGCATAATCACCGGATGGAGACACAGAATACTTCGACATTGTAGCAGGAATACTACAAGGGGACACACTAGCCCCATACCTCTTTATCATCTGTCTAGACTACGTGCTTAGTACATTGATTGATAAAATCAGAGAAAACGGAAGCAGAAACCCCGCGAAAATAGAAACCCCGTAGAATCCCACGAAAACAATTACCAACGCCGACTACGCCGATCACATAGCGATACCGGAGAATACATACAACCAGGCCGAAACACTACTGCATAGTCTGGAACGAGCCGCCGAAGGGATTGGCCCCCATGTCAATGCACACAAAACTGAATATATGTACTATAATCAAACAGGTGACATTTTCACACTAGACGGAACCTCTCTAAAACTGTTAAACAAATTCATTACCTAGGAAGCAGTGTCTCATCAGCCAAAAAAGACATCGACACGCGGCTAACGAAGGCATGGACAGCTATCGATAGACTTTCGATCATATGGAAATCAAACCTGACCGATAAAATGAAACGCAGTTTCTTCCAGGCAGCGGTCGTATCGATACCGCTGTATAGATGCACTACTTGGACGCTAACTAAACGGCTGGAGAAGAAGCTAGACGGCAATTACACAAGAATGTTGTGAGCAATATTAAACAAGTCCTGGCGGCAACACCCCACAAGGCACCAAATATACGGCCACCTGCCTCCCATCACGAAAACTATCCAAGCTAGACGAACCAGACATGCAGGATACTGCTGGAGAAGCAGGGACGAGCTCATAAGTGATGTACTCCAATGGACCCCCACATATGGTCGAGCAAAAGCAGGATGACCAGCTCGAACATACATACAGCAGCTATGTGAGGATACGGGATGTAACCCCGAAGACTTGCCGGAGGCGATGAATGATAGGGAGAAGTAGCAAGAGAGCGTGAGGGATATCTGTGCTAGCGGCGCGACATGGTGATGATGATGTTTGCATACTCTTGAGAGTTCTCAAATATTTCCCTCAAAAACCAATAATCATCTTAAGTATCAATCATTTGTCTGTACACAGTTGAACATTTTCAAGTAGTGCTATCAAAAACTAATAACTCTATTTAATATAAATCATTTCTTTGCATACTGTTACATTTTTTCAAGTATTGCAATCTAACACAAATAATTCTATTTGATATTGACCATTTTTATGCGCACAGTAGCAAGTATTGCGTTTTATTATCAATAATTCTAATTATCAAGTATTTCTTTCTAATACAAACAATTTTCTCATTATCAAAGATAGAAATTTTAAAGAAATCTGAGAATGTTTTTTTTGGAAAATTAGGACGTTTTGATACAAATAAGGAAACTTTGGTATTGTAATCAAGGAAAAAAATCCCTCCCAATGTGTGTCTAAGTCATTGTTGTTTCATTAAAATTTGTGGTAATAAAAAAATGGCTGAAATTTTTTATGTTCTTTTTTGTTGTTGTTGTTGTTTGTTGTTGGGTATCACCCACCTTTTTCCACACAATGAACTAATCCATCTACCATATATAGCAGTAGCTACTAATACCAAGGTAGACTAGAAGGTGAAGAGCAGCTTCTTACAGGAATAGTATTAGAGCGTTGGAGACTGGAGATTGCACTAGATCACCTTACTTGCTACCGTAATAACGGAAGCCAATACTATCGTTGGACTATATCTATATTCTGTATTCACTAATCCTATGTTCTTGTCTACTAATAGTCTCTCTATTGTATATACTTTTTCCTGAGAATATATCTCTATTTCCTCTCATATCGTGGTTTGTCCTTTATTTAATATTACAAGCGTTCACTAACCAGAACGCAACAGTAATAGGTAGTAATAATAATCCTGAGTAAATGTTTGAAAAGCAGAATTGGACCCATTGAAGGGACCTTATTGTCCAGTTTGCTAGGGCTGTAGATTATACCGCCTGCATATCTGCAGTGGGGTTAGACCCTGCTTGACGAGTGTCCTACATATGACATTAACAATCTGATGGTGAGTCTCTAGTAATGCTGGAGTTTTGGTAAATGCGGAGTACCCCTTCATTGCCATCGCTCCCAGATCCATCTGATAGGGCCCAATCTATGGGTTAAATAGAACTAAACAGCGTACTTATGTTAAATTCAATTGCTTAAAATAGAATTGTTTTGATATTTAAACTGTGCACTAATGCTAAACTAAATTGCTTGAAATAGAACTGTTTGACATATAATCT
>OY757936.1:20702818-20762818 GCA_963585895.1 Sepioteuthis lessoniana | reverse complement strand
CAATACATCTTGATTTCTGATACACCTGTGTACCAGCAGGTGTCAACAGAAACTAACCTCCCCTTTCTTTTTATAAAACTTCTCCTGTGATCATTCAGCCATTTATTTCTAATTTTACTTTTTTTCTACATGAAAAAAAATCTTTATCACATTCCGCAGTTGAGTTTATTTTATGTCTTCTTTTATTTATTATTCTTATTCGTCATCTGAAAATTTCCCCTTTTCTTTCATTCAATTTTTGATATAATATGTTTTCGTTACTTTTCTTCGTCTTTTCTATAATATTTTATAAAGATCAGATTAGATTGGTCTGAGGCTAGACGTATAGTGCACCGAATAAGGATCGAACTCACTTGGGATTGTTTTCTAGGATAGCTCGCTAATCTTGCTCAGTCGGCAGCGGATGTAAAATACACCGACTACACTTCTGCAGGGGGGCAAGAAACTCCACCAACTCAACGAGTGTCCTGCATATGACACTAAACAATCTGATGGTGAATCTCCAGTGATGCTGGAGTTTTGGGAAATGCGGAGTATCACTTCATTGCCAAGGTCAACTCAGGCCAGAGTGGTAACACCTGATAGGGTCCTATCTATGGGTTAAATAGAACTTAACAGGGTACTAAACTGGATTTTTGAAATAGAACAGTTTTTGACATTTAAACTGTGTACTTATGCTAAACTGAATTGTTTGAAATAGAACAGTTTTGGCATTTAAACTGCGTACTTATGCTAATCCTAATTGTTTGAAATAGAACTGCTTTTGACATTTAAATTGCGCACTTATGCTAAACTGATTTGTTTGAAACAGAACTATTTTTCGATAGTTAAACTGTGTACTTATGCTAAACTGAATTATATGAAATAGAACTCTTTTTGACATTTAAACTGCGTACTTATGCTGAACTGATTTGTTTGAAATAGAACAGTTTAGACCTTGAAAATGTGTACTTATACTAAACTGAATTGTTTGAAATAGAACTGCTCATATATTGAAAAATGGATTCGGCATTAAATAACTTACAATGGTTGACATGCCATAAAACCAAACCAGACCAAACCAAACCAGACAAAACTAAACATCAGTGGGTAATCTTTCTCACACAGTCAAGCTTATTGTTGTATTTCTTTTTATGCTGGTTTTCTAGATTCGCTGGTCATATGATTAACTATTTAAAGTCTGTAACTACGCTTGCGTATGTTCAAATTTTGCTTTAACATAATTAGTTCCTATGGCATTATTTTGTGCTGCTATTAAGAAAGATTCAGTTTCTCTCTTCAGGTTTCCTCTTCGTAGCCATTATTACGTCATCTCATATGCAATTTCTTTATTATTACTCGGTGCGATTTTTTCAGACTAGCGTATGCTAATGATCTTCCCCTGGAGTCGGAGTGGCAGCAAGTCTCAGGTCTCCAGGACTCTTCTCAGTATTCTGGCCAATCTCAGCAACCCTATAATTTAGATATTCACGATTTGTCTTCCAATTTCCAACTCTTTCAGTCACCTTTCGAAGCCTTTGTGGACCGTTCCAAGTGCTCCTATAAGAAATGGTATTACCGTCACTTTCATGTTCTACAGTTTTCTTAGGTCTCTGGCCAGGTCTAAATATTGTCTCTCTCTTTGTTTTCTTTGATTTTTGCTCTCTGATCCGCCGGGACGGCAAAATCCACAATACGGTAGGTTCTAATTTTTTGATTATCACTACATATGGTCATCTGACCGGGATGACGTAATCTGTTTGTATCTCTAAATCCCAGAGAATTTCGCGTGTCCCAGAACAAAATCTGGCTTTCGCATATACCATTTGGTAGTATCGCCAAATTTCAATTTCTTGCACAGCTCTGTGTAGATCCTCTTTCCCACCCAATCGTGTTTAGTCTTATATTCTTTTTTGCGATGATTTGCAACATTGGCTTATTAGGCGATTGATTGTTTCGTCTCTATCACCACACAATCTTATTCTGTTGCGTATGATCGATTCTTCCTTTGATATAGTAAAGTAAGTAAAGTTGTCTCCCTTTAGTCGAGGGTGACCCGAACCTCCCTTTTCAATAGCCACTACACCAAGGTGTAGGGGAGGGCACTGCTCCATTCCCTGGATTGCTCCATTTTACCATTGACCCTTACCATATAATGCTAAAAGCATATAAGCAAGGAAACATAAAGTAGCATTTTTTGAGTCTTTGGTATGACACGACCTGGGATTGAACCCTTGTCTTTCGGACCATTGGGGAACACTCTACTCATTAGGCCAATGGAGTTGGTTTGTTATGGCGTTGTTTTCTGCTGCTATTTGAATATATTCAGTTTATCTCATAAGGTTTATCTTCTTTAGCCATGTCTAAGTTTTCTCGTTTGAGATTTCTCAATTTTGTCGGGTGAAATACACATACATTTGTTTTTCTTACCATTTCTGTTTCCTCACTGTTGTTGCTGTTGTTGTTGTTGTTGTTGTTGTTGTCTCTGCTATAACAGGCCACAGTAATTAGTTGTTTTTTTTTTTTTGCTGTTTTTATATAGTCCTCCTATACGCGTATTGATGTATTCACGCAACCTTCAATCCTGGTCAGACCTCTTTCTCTTTCTTTTCTAGACACTTGTAGCCTACTTCTGTTATCTCTTGGAGTATTATTTGACTCATTCGAGAGTTTTTCTCACAACTGTTAGCTAATGGTTTTCCAGTGGAGTCTGAGTGAGAAGAAGTCTTCTAAGGTCTCCAGAAGTCTTCTTAGAATTCTGGCCGATCTCAACAATGCTGTAGTCCGGAGGGTCTTCTCTTGTCCGCTTATTTCCAACTCCTCCAGTCCTAGTTGCAATCCTTTGGTGACTGTAACGAGAGGGCCAATTTCTTTGGTCTCACGGTCACTTTCATATTCTATTGTTGTTGTTTTTTTTCAGCTTTCTAGCAAAGTCCAGGTACTTATCTTTTCGCTTTCCTTCAATTTTACGCTTTGGTCAGCGGGAACGGCAAAGTCCATTAATCAGCATTTCTCTTTTCTTTCTTTTTGTTGACCATCACTATGTCTGGTTGTCTGGCTGGGATTACATGATCCGTTTGATTTTCACTTGGATTATTATTATTATTATTATTTACTCATTAGAGTTTTTCTCATCAGATAACGCTGATGGTCTTTCACTGGAGTTTGAGTGACAGCAAGTCTCCAGGACTCTTCTCTGTATTCTGGCTGTTATTGATAATGTACTTGCTTGGATGGTCTCCACTCTTCCGCTAACTTCCAAATCCTCCAGTCCCTTTACTAATTCTTTAGTTACTTTTTCAAACGCACCAATTAAAATTGGTATAATTGTCTCCTGCATGTTCCATAGATTTTTCAATTCCCTTGCAAGGTCGAGGTACTTATCCTTCTTTTTTACATTCTTTCAGTCTTATTCAGTGGTCAACCGGGACAGCAAAGTCGACAATTTTGCAAATTCTTTTTTTAATTATTATTAGGTTTGGTCTTCTGGCCGAGATTAGGTGATATGTGTATATGTCAAAGTCCTAAATGAGTTTGTGTGTGTTGTTTTTTTAGGACAGACACAGGGTTATTTGTAGTTGATATAATTATGTGTATATTGTTAGAATTAGATAGGAGTACTTGAACTCTTATAACTGTTGGCAAAACATTCGTATTAAATAAGTAACTTAACTAAAATTATATACAGAGGATTATCATTAGTTACTTGAAAGTATGACACTCTGGAAACCATATAGTTGTGTACAAATTAAATTCAAACTTAAAGGACACCTGTAGTAGACATTAATTTGACGGTCGATTGACGTCCTTTTTTCCAATTTATTTTTACAGATTCTAGAATATGTCAAGCGAACCCTGTTATATGGATGGATAGAGCAAGTGTGGAACCCAAGACTTGTCCTGATCACCAATTTTACAGTCAAAATAGTGAAAGTATGCGGTTCTGAGGAGGGAAGTGATGGTTCGAAGCTGTGCAACTGTTGTGAAGTCCCCACACACGCAGCAGAAAGAATTGGCCTTGTTGAGGCATCCCCGACATTTTGACGTGCTTGAAGCCATTGAAGAATCTGAAAATATATCAAAGTTGAAGACTAAATGTGCATTTAAAAATGTAATACTAATATTTAGCAACCCAAAAGATGTGTAACAGGATAGTTGAGGGACACCAACCTCCAGTGCCGCCTGCGAGACAACCTCTTCCAATGACTGCTAGAGTGTGGATTAAGACCTGCTGCCTTAACTGTCAAAATCCGTCTTGATATATATATATATATATAGTCATCCACAGACAAATCTGTTTCGTTCTATCAGAAGTCATCAGTGTGGATAGACATTAGCTTCCCGTAGCTGTGATCGAAACCTGTTTGACTCAAACGTCAAGCCAAACTTCTAACCATTCATATATATAATGCTATCACTTACATTTAGTGCATAATAACTAAAAAATAAGCCATAAGTCTCACAATATTAGAATTAACCCTGAATTCAAATACGCCTTTATGTACCGGATATGCACAAAATGCACACTATGCATATCTAAAAAAAACTAGAGGTGATGAGTAAAAACGGATTTCAAGTTTGTATTCCACACCCTCAAATTAGGTAAAATCGGGTATTTCTTTGTAAACCAGTGTAATGAACTCCTTTTTTCCCTATAAGTTAAATTGTGGCACTTTTGTTTTTCTACAAGGATGGCTTTCGTATTAAATAACCCGTGCAGGATGACTCGCCATTGAAAAAAACAGAAAACAAACGATAATCACCAATATTGCTGCACTTTGTCTAACTCTTATCCTTACACTCTCTGCTACCCAAAATAAAATGGGTGTCTTGCTCTGAAGCTCTGGGATGTGAAGAATACCCCTCAATAGTCATTCTTCCAAGTTTATTCTATCTCAAAAGGTGGGTCCTTGTGGCGTAATGGTTAAAAGCGCTGGACTGCGGAATCGGAGTAAGCGAGTTCAAACTCTAGTCGCGCTATTACGTTCACTTTCAGACAAATACCCTTAGGAAAGGTATGAATCCTCCCAGGTATTTGGTTAAATAGCATCGCTGCTGTTCTTCTAGAAGGGTGGCTTTGGCATTAAATAACCCACGAAGGCTAATATGCCATTAAACAAAGAAACTAAACCAAACCAATCAAAAGGATACTACCAGATGGTGTCCCATCTTATAATTTAATGAGAATAGTTCGTTGAAACCACTTAATTATGCATAAATTTCAAGGATTAGGTAGAAGTAGTTGATATCACATGACAGTGGTCTATGGTTATTGACAAATAAAGAAATCGATGTTTAAAAAAATGAAATAGAAGATTGATAATACAGGATGGAACGATAAAATTGCCACCCTAGAAAAGACGACATGATTCCATTTCCGTTTAATGAAAACCAGTTTTCTTTTCTTTTCTTTTTTTTTTTTTTTTTTTGTTGCAGACCAACTATTAATACTAGTTGGCCAGTTGTGTACAAATCCCAAGAGCGATAGGAGCCTTCTATCATGTCTGAAAGTGACACAATGTTCAACGGGTGAGATCAGAGATGCGCCGCTGTACAACACATGCTCTCTACCAATCCAAGTTATGACAACAGGACCATTGCCAGCAACCTCAAAATGCAAATCTGGATTGCCACGAATAACAGGGACGTGTCCAGGGTGAAGAAAACAAAGTTTCCGGCTACGGTTATGGTCTTTGGTGTGGTTTCAAGTTAGGGCCACATCATGCCACCTCACATCTTCGAAATCGGCTTGAAAGTCAACACCAAAGTGTAACTGGATGTGCTGAAGAGTGTGGTGATCCCCTGATGCAATCAGTAGGCCGGTGGCAGACCCTGGGTGTGGCAGCAGGATTCGTCGCCGGCCCACAAGTCCAAAGAGACCCAGGCTTGGCTTCAGAAGGAGTGCTACGACTTTGTACCCTTCTCTCACTGTCCCCCTCCTCCCCCTACCTGAATCTGCAGGACTACTTCGTTTGGTCATATGTCACCAACATGACCTCCCACAACACCAAAGCCAGTCTGATCGCCGCCATCCGCCGAGTATTCGCCGAGCTCCCGCGGCGCTTGTGGAAAAGGTATGCTCCTAGTTCCGGATCCGTATCGAGGCGGTAATTGAGGCTGAAAGCGGCTACATTGAATAGATGCCAGCTCTACTACATAATCAAGTTACCTGAATTGATTTTTTTTAAAAAAGTTCTAAAATAAAGCTGTAGTGTTGTTTTCTTTAGGACGACAATTTTATCGTTCCACCTTGTATAGAATAACAACCAGAATTATATGCCAACAGAAAATAACAAAACATTAAGACACCACAATATTCCACGGCTCAGCCAATCAAAATATTTAGAATAAAACTGCTGCTTTCCACGTACAAAGTTTAAGATGTACAAAACAAAAAAAAAACATTTTTTTCCCTTTTGCTCTCGTAAGGCAAAAGCTCATTTTCTCTCTCCTAAGATTTTTCCGTTTCCTGGGGATTCATTTTCTCTTTCCAAGTTTGGCTTAATTTCACACCATGCTTTAAACATTCCTCATGTATTTTTGACTTTAAAATACACACAGACATCTGCCTCAAGACTGGCCGGATTTTTTCTTTTGTGAGAAGACTTTTTTTGTGGTTGTTATATAAGATAAACTTTTCATTCATTCTTTTCTACATTTTGTACATAAAACATCATCATCATCATGTCGTACCGCTAGCACGGATATCCCTGACCCTCTCTCACCTCTTCTCCCTATCATTCATCGCCTCTGGCAGGTCTTTAGGGCTACATCCCGTATCCTCACATAGCTGCTGTATGTATGTTCAAGCTGGTCGTCCTGCTTTTGTTTGGCCATATGCGGGGGTCCATTGGAGTACATCACTTATGAGCTCGTCCTTGCATGTCTGGTTCGTCTAGCTAGGATAGTCTTCGTGAAAGGAGGCAGGCAGCCGTATAGTTGGTGCCTTGTTGGGTGTTCCTGCCAGGACTTGTTCAATATTGCTCGCAGAATTCTTGTGTAATTGCCGTCCAGCTTCTTCTCCAGCCGTTTAGTTAGCGTCCAAGTAGTGCATCAATATAGCAGTATCGACACGACCGCTGCCTAGAAGAAACTGCGTTTCATTTTATCGGTCAGGCCTGATTTCCATATACTGGAAAGCCTAACGATAGCCGTCCATTTGGTATCTTTATTGCTTTCATTTTTGTTTATTCTGTAACCCTATTTTACCATGCATATTTCATTTACATACAAAAAAATAGAAACGAAAATAGATATGATTACAATGAAATATTTACAAATCAATTAAATTTTGGTATTAAATTGCCTATAGGGAGTTAATGTTACGTAAAACCTATAAACAAATCTAAAAACCAACCGAATGTTTTCCTTCTTTTTTCTTTTTTTTCTGTTTTTTTTTTTGCTAAACTACACATCAAATAGATATATAACAAATGAAAATTGTTTGTATTTGATTCTTATATAAGTGTATGCAAACAAAAAAGATTTGGTTTGGTTTGTTGGGTTTTATGGCATATTAACTTTTGTAGGTTATATAACGCCAAATCCATTTTTATGTGAATAATGTGTTCTATTTAAAACAAATCAGTTTAGTATAAGTACACAGTTTAATTGTCAAAAACATTTCCATTTCAAACTATTCAAGCAGTTATATGTAACAATTCAGTTAAGTGTAAATACAGTTTTAATGTCGAAAAACCGTTCTATTTCAAATAATTCAGTTAAGCATAAGTACGCAGTTTAAATGGAAGTACGGTTTAATTGTAAAAAAAAATTCTATTTCAAACTATTCAGTTTACTCAAACAATTCCTTTTAGCATAAGTATGCTGTTAGTTTTATTTAACCCATAGATAGGGCCCTATCAGGTGCTATCACTCCGGGCCAGATTGGACCTGGGAGTGATGGAAATCAAGTGGTACTCCGAATTCCCCAAATCTCACCATCGGATCGTTTAGTGTCAAATCCAGGATACTTGTAAGGGATTCTTACCCCTCTGCAGAGGTGTAGTCAGTGTGTTCTACAGCCAAAAAATAGTGTAATTAACAAATGAATTTTAGACATATATTATCAAACAATGAATTTCAGACATATAAAATCAAACAATAAATTTTAAACATATATAACCAAATAATGATTTTTAGACATATATAATCAAACAATGAATTTTAGACATATATAATCAAACAATGAATTTTCGACATATATAACCAAACAATGAATTTTAGACGTATAAAATCAAACAATGAATTTTAGACATATATAATCAAACAATGAATTTTAGACATATTTAACCAAACAATGAATTTTAGACATATATAACAAAACAATGAATTTTAGACATATTTAACCAAACAATGAATTTTAGACATATATATCCAAACAATGAATTTTAGACATATTTAACCAAACAATAAATTTTAGACACATATAACCAAACAATGAATTTTAGACATATATAAAAAAACAATGAATTTCAGACATATAAAATCAAACAATGAATTTCAGACATATTTAACCAAACAATAAATTTTAGACATATATAATCAAACAATGAATTTTAGACATATATAATCAAACAATGAATTTTAGACATATTTAACCAAACAATGAATTTTAGACATATATCATCAAACAATGAATTTTAGACATATATGATCGAACAATGAATTTTAGACATATTTAACCAAACAATGAATTTTAGACATATATAATCAAACAATGAATTTTAGACATATTTAACCAAACAATGAATTTTAGACATATATAATCAAACAATGAATTTTGGATATATTTAACTAAACAATGAATTTTAGACATATATAACAAAACAACGAATTTAAGACATATATAACCAAACAATGAATTTTAGACATCTATCATCAAACAATGAATTTTATACATATTTAACCAAACAATGAATTTTAGACATATTTAACCAAACAATGAATTTTAGACATATATAACCAAACAATGAATTTTAGACATATTTAACCAAACAATGAATTTTAGACATATATAACCAAACAATGAATTTTAGACATATATAACCAAACAATGAATTTTAGACATATAACCACACAATGAATTTTAGACATCTATAATCAAACAATGAATTTTAGACATATATAATCAAACAATGCATTTTAGACATATATAATCAAACAATGAATTTTAGACATCTATAACCAAACAATGAATTTTAGACATATTTAACCAAACAATGAATTTTAGACATCTATAATCAAACAATGAATTTTAGACATATTTAACCAAACAATGAATTTTAGACATATATAATCAAACAATGAATTTTAGACATATATAATCAAACAATGAATTATAGACATATGTAATCAAACAATGAATTTTAGACATATTTAGCAAACAATGAATTTTAGACATATATAATCAAACATTTACAAATGACCCGAATTCCAGGATTTGATAAGCATTGGAATTGGTATACTGTTTCTTTCTGGCTTATTCTTTTTTTACATGTGTTTTCTTTCTTTCTTTCTTTCTTTTGTAATACCTTATTTTCTTCTTTTATTCTTTTTTTTAAATGCCTTTTTTCTTCTCTTGGTCTTTCTTTCTTTCAGCCTGTCGACTAACTGTTATAAATTCAACCTTTTCCTTTCTTTTTTTCCTTTTTTTCCTTTTCTTCCTTTCTTATATTCATTTTCCCTGCTTGCTTGCTTTTTAGTTTACTTTCTTTCTTTCTTTCTTTCTTTCTTTCTTTCTTTCTCTCTTTCTTTCTTTCTTTCTTTCTTTTTTAAAGTACTTCATTTTATTCTTTTATTTCTTCTTTCTTTTGAAATACCTTATTTTCGTCTCTTGATCTTTCTTTCTTTCTTTCTTTACACCTTATTTTCTTCTCCTATTGATTCTTTTCTTTTTTCTCCCTTAATTTTTAATGCCTTATTTTCTTTCTTTCTTTCTTTCTTTCTTTCTTTCTTTCTTTCAGCCTGTCAACTCACCGTTATAAATTAAATATTTTCCTTTTTTCCCCTTCACTTCCTTTTATATTTTCATTTTACCTGCTTGCTTACTTTTTAATTTAGTCTTTCTTTCTTTCTTTCTTTCTTTCTTTCTTTCTTTCTTTTGTAATAATTTATTTGCTTCTCTTTGTCTTTATTTCCTTCTTTCTTTCTTCCTTTTATAATACCGTATTTTCTTTCTTTCTTTCTTTCTTTCTTTCTTTCTTTTATTACACCTTATTTTCCTTTCTTATTCTTTCTTTCTTTCTTTCTTTCTTTCTTTCTTTCTTTGGCAATATATTATTTTCTTATTTTCTTCTTTGTTTGTTTGTTTGTTTGTTTTCTTTCTTTCTTTCTTTCTCCACACTTTTATTACGTCTTTAATTTCCATCAAATCGTTTTCTTCCCATCAATATTTTTTCTTCTCCATTCGTTTCAAAGTATTGACTTGATCTGCCCTATTTTTTCTCGGGCGGATCAAACGCAGTGCATCTTCCAAATGAACTGCGTTTGTGTCTTCTTCCGCTCATCAATGCCGGTTGCACTAGTTTCCACGTTCACCTTGTTAGAAAGAAGGAAAAGACAAAACCAATAAAAAGAAGGAAGAACAACTACAATTAGATCCAACGAAAGAAGGGAAAATCACGGAGGGATTATACCAAAATAAAGTAGAAAATCAATAAAGAGGAAAACATCAAGTAAATAGAGATACGAAGATTTGATAGAAACAAATTGATGAAAAAAGTTCAGTAAAAAAAAATCGGTAAGAAAGAAAATAGAAAGAAAGAATATTGATTAAGAATAATAAAGAAAAACAAAACATGAAGAAAGGAGGAGAAAGGAAAAAAGAAAGAAAGAAAGAAAGAAAGAAGAAAATAAGGCATTAAAAATTAAGAGAGAAAACGAAAGTAAGAAAGACTGAGAGAAGAAAATAAGGTTTAATAAAAGAAAGAAAGAAAGAAAGAATGAAAGAAAGAAAGAAAGAAAGAAAGAATACAAAAGGAATGTGAGAAAAGAAAAATTTCAAAATACCGAAAGGAATGAAATATAAATGTCAAGGAGAAAGAAAGAAAATTGATATAAAACAGAAAGAAAGAAAAAAGAAAGAAAGAAAGAAAAAAATGAGGCAATAAAAATTAAGAAAGAAAACGAAAGTAAGAAAGACTGAGAGAAGAAAATAAGATTTAATGAAAGAAATAAAGAAAGAAAGAAAGAATACAAAAGGAATGGGAGAAAAGAAAAATGTCAAAATACCCAAAGGAATGAAATATAAATGTCAAGGAGAAAGAAAGAAAGGTGATATAAAATAGAAAGAAAGAAAGAAAGAAAGAAAGAAAGAAAGAAAGAAAGAAATGTGGCATTAAAAATTAAGAAAGAAAACGAAAGGAAGAAAGACTGAGAGAAGAAAATAAGGTTTAATAAAAGAAAGAAAGAAAGAAAGAAAAAATGTTCAGAAAATACCGAAAGGAAAAAAAGAAAGAAAGAAAGAGAGAAAGTTGATATAAAGGTAAATATAAATAAGAAAGAAAGAAAGAAAGAAAGAAAGAAAGAAAGAAAGTTGATGTAAAACAAAATCTAAGAAAGAAAGAAAGAAAGAAAGATTTTTAAAATATTCAATGTAACTAAAGAAAAATGTCTAAGAGAAAGAATGAAATCTGATATAAAGCAAAATATGAATAAAGGAAAGAGAATGAAATCGGAGAAGAAAGAAATAAAAAGAGAAAGGAAGTTGGCAAGGAAATGAATGTAAAATATAAAACAGAGAGCAAAAAAAAAAAAAAGAGAAGAAAATGAAAACGCAAAAGAAATCAATTGAAGAAAAAAATGGAAAAAAAAAACACGCTTGAAAAATTCAATGTAATGGACTAAATTATTTAAATGATATGAAATAAAGAAATAACTGCTCCGAAAATTACCGGATAACCGAAATCCAGGCCAAAAAACAGACCTCGTTTTAATTAACAAGAAGAAAAGAACTTGTTATCAAGTAGGTTTTCCGTTCTTGCAGATCACAGAGAGAACATGAAAAAAAGTGAAAAATTGGACGAAAAAGAAAAAAAAAACAACAAAAAAAACGAGACCTTGCTTGAGAGATGAAAAAGTTGTAGAATATGAAAGTAACAGTGATACAAATCGTAGTTGGTGGCATTGGAACAATCCCTAAGAACCTGGTTTGGTTTGATGGCATATCACTCATTGTTGGTTATTTAAAGCCAAATCAATCGTTATACATAAAAGATCTATTTCAAACAATTCAGTTTAGCAAAAGTACACTGTTTAGTTCTATCTAACCCATAGATAGGACCCTATCGGGCGCTATCACTCTGTGAAATTGGGAGCGATGGCAATGAGGGTGTACTCCGCATTCCCTAAAGCTCCGGCAATACTGGAATCTCAAAATCAAATTGTTTAGTGTCATATCTTAGACACTTGTTGGAGAGGAGAGGCGTCTTACCCCTCGGCAGAGGTGCAGTTGGTGAATTATGGGTCACCAAGAAACTGTAATAGCCACTGGGTGAACTGGAGGAGAGGAGACGAATTGAGACAGTCAAGAAGGCATCGCCGTTAAAATTGATCAAATATTCAGAAGAATCCAAGAGACTTAACGAGATTTGTAGTCAGTATTTCAATAATAATAATAATAATAATAATAGTAATAATAATGCAAACATCAAGAGAAAAACTGTGGTACAAAGTAAATTTTTATTTTTAAGCGGAGTTATCGTTGTACATAATGACAAGAGAAGCTCTTCCAAATACATATATATATATATATATATATATATATATATATACACGATTGTATATACATATATATACATGTCTATACAAATATATATATGAATTTACAAATATTTATATACATATATATATACGAATGTATATATATATATATATATATATACACGTTCATATGTAAATATACATACATATATATATATATATATATATATGTATATTTACATATGAATGTATATATATATATATATTGTCATAAACAGACAGACTGTTTCGTTGTATCATAACTCTTCAGGGTGACTAGTCACACAACACTCTTCAAGCTAGGATCGAAACCCGCCTAACCTTACGATTGGTATCTAACCGCTCAATCATTTCCAGGAATTATAACGCATTGTATTAGGAAGAATATGATATCCCGTACTAACTATTACGGTCGAAACTGCACGGATGGCATTGTACATCTGACAAACTGCACGTACCTAAGCCGAATCCCTGTTCACTAGTCGGGAGCAGACAGCAGGTGGCATTGGTCTCCATATCAATCTATACAAAACGGAGTACATGTATTTTAATAAAAAAAGATACATCTCCAGGCTAAATGGTGACTCTCTGAAACTAGTGGACAAGTTGACCTACCTTGGAAGCAACGTCTCATCTACTGAAAATGATATCAATATGCAACTTGCGAATTCATGGTCGGCCATCGATAAGTCATCGATATGGAAGTCAAACTTATCCGATTAAATTAAACGCATTTTTTTCTAAGTAACGGTCGAGTCAATTCTACAAAATGGATGCACCAGATCGATGCAGACGAAGTGAATGGGAATTGCACAAGTTACATAGACCAAATCCTGGAAACAACATCCCACAAAGAATAAGCTGTACGGCCACCAACCTCGCATCTCAAAAACCATCCAAATAAGATGAAGTAGACATGTGGGATACTGCTGAAAAAGTTAAAATGAACTCATTGTGACGTTCTCCACTAGAACCCTTGACACGGGTGTGCAAGTGTAGGACGACCAACAAGAACCTATCTATAACAGCTCTGTACAGATACAAGATGTAGTCTAGAAGACCTGCTGGAATCGATGGATGAGAGTTAGGGAAATCCGTAATGGCTGTATGACATGATATGGAATGGCCAGCCGAAATAAATTTATAATAGCAAAATGACAGTTTGTTACGTTTTCCAATTCCTTCCTCCAATCTATTTAAGCCAAGACACTGTTTATTCCAAGAACGAATCGTACCATACCAAGTAATAATATTTAGTCGCCATTTTTCCGATATACTTTATTTCTCCCTGTCGGTCTTTCATCTCTTTTTCTCCTTCAATTTTTCCCTTTCTTTTCTTTCAAGTCTCTCCTTCTTATGAACCCTCTTTCCTCTTATTTCAATTTTAATTAATCTATTTCCTCCAATACTGAACTTTAAGAAAAAAACACAATCATTCTGATGAAGTCTTGAATTAAAGACGATATATCAAATTGGAATTCATTGTCAGTGTTTAGTCCATTCACTTTTCCATTTATTTTTCTACATCTCGTCGGATTCATAAAATCCACCAGTTCTCCAAATATATATATATATATATGTGTGTGTGTGTGTGTATGTCTGTGTCTGTATATATATATATATATATGAGTGTGCGTTTGTGTCTATATATATATATGTATATGAAACTTTATTCATTTTTAAAGTTTAAAGAAAAAAAATCAACGTGGTTCCGATGTTTTAATCAGTAGTATATATATATATATATATATATATATATATATGTGTGTGTGTGTGTGTGTGTGTATGTCTGTGTCTGTATATATATATATATATATATATATATGAGTGTGCGTTTGTGTCTATATATATATATATATGTATATGAAACTTTATTCTTTTTTAAAGTTTAAAGAAAAAAAATCAACGTGGTTCCGATGTTTTAATCGGTAGTATATATATATATATATATATGTGTGTATGTGTGTATGTGTGTGTATCTGGGTGTCTTTGTATATATATATATATATATATATATATATATATATATATATATATATATATATATACATATATATGAAACTTTATTCATTTTTAAAGTTTAAAGAAAGAAAATCAACGCGGTTCCTAAATTTTGATCGGTTGTATATATATATATATATATATATATATATATATATATATTTCTTTAAGAAAAACAAAAATCGGTCACATTAGGATTGCAAATTTATTTCCATCCTGTTATGAGATTTAATATAAATCCAAAACACCAAAAAAAAAAAACTAACAGGACTTCCTCAGATTTTATGGATAAGATAAAATCATTGCTCAGTTACATTGAGCTCTTTACCAGGATTATCTAAACGTTCACAGTTGAATGTTTTTTTTTTTTGTTTTT
The DNA here is from genome assembly GCA_963585895.1 of Sepioteuthis lessoniana. Classification (NCBI taxonomy): domain Eukaryota; kingdom Metazoa; phylum Mollusca; class Cephalopoda; order Myopsida; family Loliginidae; genus Sepioteuthis; species Sepioteuthis lessoniana. The sequence goes on along the minus strand of OY757936.1, from coordinate 20,747,721 downwards.
TTTTTGTCCTGATGGAATTACTCCCAACTCCGGTTTAACTGGACCGAATAAGACTTATATATATATATATATATATATAATGAACAATTTTGAAAGCCATTTGTTCACTTGAAAAAGAAAGGGTCGTTCAGTGTACGAAATATGGTTCTAAAACGTCGAAGATTTTTCCGTATGTTGGCTTAAACGTGCCGTACCTTCGATCTAAAGCGTTCCCGTATAGTCAATCCCAAATCAAAGGCTACTAATTAAAATAATATAGTTTTTCTTAACTTTGTTTACTCTCTACAACACCTGAGCGTAGAAGCTTACATAATCGATCGCATAGGGTAAGTCTCATTTTATCTGTGGTTGGGTTTTAGCATGTTTCCAGTATCCAAGTAAACACATTAAAGTCAAGACCACATTGTTTATTTGATTGGTTTCTTTAATGGCATATCAACCTTGTTAGGTTATTTAATGCCAAAGCCATTCTCCTAGAAGAACAGTAGTGGTACTAATTAATCCATAGTTGGGAGGATGAGGAGGTTTATACCTTTCCCAACGGTATTTGCCCGAAAGTGAACCTAATAGCGCTACTGGCGTTCGAACTCCATACTACGATTCCGCAGTTCATCGCTTTAACCATTACACCACTTGGACACCCTCTTTTTTATTTGAGTTGAATATTTCCTGTTAAAGTCTGATTATGTTAAAAAACATTTTTGCTGTCCAGCGGAGACAAAATAAGGATTCGTACATTACATACCGGACATTGGCCTAGGGGTTAGAGTGTTCGCCAATGGCCCGGGAGACCTGGGTTCAATCCCAGGTCGAGTCATACCAAAGACTCAAAAAATGGTACTTGATGCCTCCTTGCTTAACACTCAGCATTATAAGGTACGGATCAAGGGTAAAGTAGAGCAATCCAGGGAAGGAGTAGCGCCCTCCCCTACACATTGGTGTAGTAGCTATCGAAAAGGGGGCCTTCGGGTTACCCTCGACTATGGTCGCCAACTTTACTTTACTTACATTACATACTATAAATGATGAAAAAAATATGAAGCCAGAAACCAGGCGACTTTCATTACACAAAACAGTGCATTACTCGATGGTTGGTTGGTTGGTTGTTTAAGCTTTATGGCATATCAAACTTTGTAGGTTATTTAACGCCAAATCCATTTTTATGCAAATAGTTCTATTTCGGACAATCCAGTTTAGCATAAGTACACAGTTTTATTATTAAAACATTTCTATTTCAAGCTCTTCGGTTTATTAAAATAGTTATAATTCAGTTTAGTATAAGTACAGATCTTGTTTACTTACAGTTAAATGTCAAAGCAGTTCTATATAAAACAAATCAGTTTGGTATAAGTAGTTTCAATGTCAAAAACAGTTACATTTCAAATAATTCAGTTTACCATAAGCACGCAGTTCAAATGTAAGTACAGTGTTTAGTTGTCAAAAACATTTCTATTCAAAGCTATTCAGTTTAGTCAAACAGTTTAATTCAGGCAATTCAGTTTAGCATAAATATGCAGTTACTACTATTCAACGCATAGATAGAGCTCTATCAGGTGCTACCATTCCGGGCTTGAGTGGACCTGGGAGCAATGGCAATGAAGAGGTGCTCAGCATTCCCTAAAACTCCAGTATCAGTAGAACCTCACCATCAGACACTCGTTGGCAGTTGGGTGTTTTATCCTTCTGCAGATGTGCTGTCGGTGTATTCTAGAGCCCCAGCCGACCGGTTAATTCAATACGCGAACATATATATATATATGGTGACGTCAGTATATATACTGACGTCACCCAGATTTTTGCTGATAAAATCTCTGGATTTTGTTATGAGCTGCTTTAACTCTGTTACGGTGAGAACCATCTTCACCACCAGACCTGCATTTCACTTTTTAATAAAGGACATCCTGCCTATACAGGAAGAAACCAAGAAGAATTTATAAATTTCAATGTCAGTGTTGTGCTGACTATATACGTAGTTTGATTTAGACAGAACGTCTCACGGGAATTATTAAGACAGCCACAAAACGCTACATTTGGACCTTCTCAGTTACAATAGTCGGCCATTGGGGATCATTATGCTGATCACGATATATACAAGACCAAAAATTCAGACGACTATTTCTCTGTCGTAAATAAGGCTAGGTCTAAACAACATCTTGCCTTTTTAGAGGCAATAGTGATTTCGCTGTATTACTTGTATCTTGAGCAGGCCGAGAGGACAAGTTGATACTGTCTGTTTGGGGGATTTGGTGGGAAGCGTGAAAGATGATTTTTTTAAATTGCACCCTGCACTCTGTGATTTAATATCTTTACATTTTAAACGATAAAAGTGTATTTTGTTGAAAACGTGCCGTACGAAAGGGTCCTTCCAATTCGTTTTTGATATTTTAATCACTCAATGAATATGATTCCCTTACTTTTCCTTATGATAAAATTTTTATATATCTGAAATCTTTGATATATATATATATATATATATATATATGTGTGTGTGTGTGTGTCTGTCCCAATAAGACGAACACGACATGCGGAACCCTCCTAGAGAAGTAAGAACTAACGAACCCATAAGCGAAGTTTTTCTAAGCGTCTCTTCACACGGGCGTGGAAGTGCTGGACAACGAAGCAAAATTTATTTACAACATCCCTGTATGGACACAGGATGTAGTCTAGAAGACTTGCTGGAACTGATGGATGATAGAGAAGAATGGCGAGAGAGAATCAGAGAAATTCATACGAGCAGGACGACATGATGATATATATATATATATATATATATATATATATCAAGATCATCAGGTTTCGTTGACAGCACGGATTTCCCTGACTTTCTCCATTTGTCGTTATCATCCATCGTTAACGGCAGATCTTCCAAATTATATCCTGACGTCTGTACTGAGCTGATATATATATATATATATATATATATATATATATATATCATGTCTTGCCTCGAGCACGGATTTACTGATTCTCTCTCTCCACTCGTCTCGATCGCCCATTGCATTCAGTAGGTCGTCTCGACAACATTCTCTGTCTGAACAGAGTTGTTGTAGATACGTTTCTGCTTGTCCGTGTGAAAGAGTCCACTGGAGAACGTCGCTTATAAGTTCACCGTTACACTTCATGTCCTTCATGTCTTGTTCGTTTGATTTAAATGGTTATAGAAATAGGTGATCCTATTGATGTTGTTTTGGGAAATGTTGTTTCCAGAATTTGTTCAATATGGCACGTAGCCTTCTTGTGCAATTGCTGTCAAGCTTTATCTACATGCGCTTAGTCAGCATCCATATGGACACGACTGCTGCTCGAGAAAAAAATTCCATTTTATTTTACCTGATTGGGGTGACGCCTAGATGACTGATGGACCATAAAGAGCTGCCCACGCCTTTGCAAGTCGCGTACTGATGTCATTTTCAGTAGATGAGATACTGCTCCCGAGATAGGTGAGTTTGTCCACTAGTTTCAAGGAGCTATCTGTTAGGGTGGAGATGTCTCTAGTTTGATTTTGACTGAAGCACATGTACTCTGTTTTGTCCACATTGACATGGAGGCCGATGCTGCTCTCTTTCTGCTATGCAGCAGGGATTAGGCCTGGGCGGGTGAATTTGTCAGCAGCGCTATGTCATTAACATAGTCTCCGTCAGTAATAGTTTGTGCGGGGTATCGTCTGCTTCTTGAATTTTTCAGTGTAAAGCTTTTTTTCTTTCATGAAATCGATCGACGTTCGAAGCACGTTGTCTAGGCGGATTATAAACAGGTATGGGGCAAAATTATCACCTTGCAGAACATCTGCGACAATTTAAAGGGAGTTTGTGTCTCCATGTGGTGAGCTAACTTTAACTTTTGTGTTTTTATAGAGCATCATTATAGCTCGAATGGTTTCTTTGATGAGACAATAGGCTTGTCGTATTTGTGTATAGAGCCCAATGCCTGGGAGAAATCTTTTAATAAGTGTGTCGCCTAAAGTTTTTTTTTTTTGCCCATACTCCTTTCTAGAATTCGTCTCACTGTCAGAATTTGAGATATTGTGGGCCGATTTCTCCGATAGCGATTTCGATTCTTCCAAAGAACTTTCTCAAAAGCGGTTTCGATGCGGTTGAGTTTTGTAAATCTTAGCTCCTATGGAAGTACGGGTTATATCACGGTAATTGTTGGCAATTCCAGGGTTGCCTTTCTCATGGAAAGGGACGATGCAGCCTTTTGTCCATCTGTTCTCTTGTGTTTTGATTATATACAACGTTGCAGTATCGGAGCAATAGGTCATCGAATTTCCTTGTTTTCCATACATCAGATGGTATTTTATCTTTCCTGTTTTTAATTTTTGATAGTACTACGTCTAGTTCGTCTTAAGTAAACTGTCCTAGTTTGATGTCCTGTTGATCATTAATGTTTTCTTGTTAGGTTCATCCGTAACTTTAGGAGATTTTCCGCGCAGATTCTTGAAATGTTCTTTCCACAAGAGTATTCGTTCTTCCTGGCTGGCAGCTTTTAGTTTAGCTCTCGAGGTGCACTTTCTCTTGCTCACTTCATTTACTGTCTGGCACGCTATCCAAGATTTTCCATTTTCAACCGATTTTCTAATCTTGATTATCTGGTCTTAAATGAACTGTTTGTTCTATTAGGCATGTGTTATTTCGTTCAGTTCTTGCCTTTATAAGTTTCAGAGCGTTGCCATTAGTTGGGTTTCTTTTATTACATAGGGATTCCGTTTTCATGCCGTCACGTTTTTTCTTAACCACTAAAGTCTTCCATAGAATCCAATGTTTAGTTCTTAGTTTGGTTGGTATGCATTATGCTGCTGTTTCCATGTGAGTATAAACGAAGTTTTCATATTCGTCACTCGGAGTAAGTAGTCCTGATACCTTCTGTAGTGCATCATATTTATTTCTAAGTGATATCGTATATTTATCGCTAATATATCTATTGTTAAACAGGGACCAGTCATAGTGTACGGTTTTAGTTGTTCGCGTCGTATTCTTGCAGATAGCCAATCGTGTTTTTACCGTGACTACGTGGTGGTCGGAGGACACAATTCAAAGCATTATCAATCCATTTTTTCATTCTTGGAGACAAAGTCTATCCATATTTTATCTTTATTTGCGTAAATTTAGGTCCATAGATTTCTTTTTCTTTTTCTGAAATTAAGTATTTGGACATGTTAATCTGTTTTCTTGTGAGAAATGTTGCTAGCCATTTCTGTGTGACGAGCTATGTAAGCTGAATTTGTTGCTTTCGTTTTTACCTTTTTGAACATTCATGTCTCCTCCGATGATGAGAACGTTATGTTTACGGATGCTATGAACAAGGGATGGTAGCTGGTTATAGAAAGTGTCGAGGTCCTTTTCATCGCTAGCATCAGCAGGAGATGGTCATTGTGCTGGGGTTGCCGTTGAATGTATCTACCGTTATTCTCGGTTGTATTTTATCGATGCTGTTAAAAGACTTTAAGAGATGCTGTCAGTTGCCCAGTCAGGTAAGGCTGTAGAATACACCGACTGCAACTCTGCGGAGGTGTGAGACACCCTCTAATGAGTGTCTTGAATTTGACACTAAACAATCTGATGATGAAGTTCCAGTAATACTGGAGATTTGGGGGATGAGGAGAACTCCTTCATTGCCATCGCTCCCAGATCCATTCTGTCCCGGAATGGTTGCACAGGATAAGGGTCCTATCTACGGGTTGAATAGAACTAACTGCATACATATGCTAAACTGTATTGTTTGAATTAGAACTGTTTGACTAAACTGAATAACTTAAATTAAAAATGTTTTTGACAATTAAAATGAACTATCATTTAAAGTGCGTACTTATGCTAAACTGAATTGTTTGAAATCGAACTGTTTTTGACATTGAAACTCTACTTACACTAAACTGAATTGTTTAATATGGAAATGTTTTGACATTTAACAGTGTGTAAACAAAATACGTACTTATACTAAACTGTATTAGCTGAATTAGAACTGTTTGAATAAACTTAATAGCTTGAAATAGAGATGTTTTGACAATTAAACTGTACTCATGCTAAACTGAATTGTTTGAAACAGAACTGAGTATTTGCATAAAATTGGATTTGGCGTTAAATAGCCTACAAAGGTCGATAAGCCATAAAAACCAAACAACCAACCAACAACATTTAAGCAAGTTCTGTTTGTTTGGTTTGGTTTGGTTTCTTTGTTTAATGGCATATAAACTCTTTTTAGGTTATTTAATGCCAAAGCCATTCTCATAGAAGAACAGTAGGGGTGCTATTTAACCCATAGCTGGAAGGATAAGGGGGTTCATACCTTTCCCAAGGGTATTTGCCCGAAAGTGAACATAATAGCAGGACTGGAGTACAAACTCGCGTACTCCGATTCCGCAGTCCATCGCTTTAACCATTACACCACGAGGACACCCCCAGTTCTGTTTGTGTTTGTGAGTTTGAGTTCTGTAGACGATTTTTCGAACCCTGGGGCCAGAAATCCAACCCCAGCAGAACGCAGCTCTTTTTTTACACGCGTACATGGCGATGCGGTTATATTTCCTGGTATACATTTTTTTCTTTTGTTTTCAACTAGTTTAGTCCTGAGACAGTAGTTAACTTGCCCAGACGGCCGGGACTGCAGAATATACCGACTGCACCTCTTTAAAGGGGTAAACCTCCCCCCCACTAACGAGTGTCTCAAATATGACACTAAATTATCTGATAGTGAGGATTCAGTGATGCTGGAGTTTTGGGGAATGCAGAGTACTCCTTCATTGCAATATCTTTGGCTCGGAATGGTAGCACCGATTCTAAACTGAATTACTTAAAATAGAACTGTTTTTGTATTCCAAACTGAATGGTTTGACATTGAAACTATACTTATACTAAACTGAATTGTTTGAATTAGAACTGTTTGAGAAAAAGACTAGCTTGGTATAGAAATGTTTTTGACACTTTAACTGTATACTTATGCTAAAGCTTGACGGCAACGACGGAAGAATGCTACGAGCAATATTGAACAAGTCCTGGAGGTAGCAACCCACAAGGCACCAGCGCTGCGGCCACTCCAACTGACTCAAACCGTCTGTCCCCTGGTTATATTATTGTTTAACGTATACCTGCTTCCGCTGTTTTTCCGCTTATTTACACAGGTGCATCTCTTGATTGACAACTAGGTCAAGGGTCAATATGTTACAGACCTACCGGAAGTGATGGACGATAGAGAGTGGGGGCGAGAGAAGGCCAGGGAGATCTATGCTGATGGCGTGACATGATGATGATGATTTTTGTAGGATATGTCGTATAGAGTATGCTAGGATTAAGTTAGTCGTGTACCCTGGAAAAAATATTCTAGTTTATACCGCTTAGATATTTAAAAGACTGACGGGTACACATATTGAGGGTGTTTCACGATTGCTGAGACAAAGCAACAGCCAGCTTCTCAAATCTTCTCTTTATTCTCTTTATCCTTTCAGATTAGAGCTCACATTTTGATCTATCTAACCAAATATAGCAAGACCAGGCCTTGAATGATGAAACAAAAGCTCTTTCGTGTGAACACAAATTACGAAACTAAATAATTCAAGATTATTCAAGCAAGAGATGGAAGGAAGTTTAATGTCATCACATTTTCATACAAGAGTCAGATTTTCAAGTTGGTCTGGTGGAGATTGTAGAGGAACAGGTTTCATACCATCTTCGATTTTGATAACTATCTTAACCGTACAGAACTTTGCGAGGGAGGGGTCAAGGACATGGACTCTCTGTATCTACTGTTTGGACATTCTGATTAGTAATCTTAGATGAATCTCGATTTTTTAAATTGGACGTCATCCGTATTCATATACGTGCATGGCTTGGGTTGCCATCTCGAACAGGATATCAGTGAACCATTTTTCGTTGAAGATGATCAGGATAATGCAGTTACAGTAACAAAAGCGCTACATTTCATTGTTTAAGGAATTATAAGGAGAGCTCAACGGGAGTGAGAATCTTAAAAAAGAGGAACGGTGGTTCCAGCAAGGTTGTGCTCCTTCTCAAACTGCTAATATTACGATGGCATTGCTCCATAAAAAGTTTGGGGACCGTTTTATCAGCCGCCAATCTAAAGTGGAATAGACACCTCACATGCCTAAACTGAACTTCCCATATTTCGTCTTCTGGGGATCTCTGAAAGACAATATCTATCTGTAAAATTCTGGCACCATTGCTGCAATGAAAGCAGCAATCAATGAGAGCATTTAAGTGATCACCCTGCAGAAATGTGCTCTCGTTATGATCAACTATACCAGCCGCATTCAACATTGCCTCTAACTGATCAGTGGACATAAATATATACAGTGTATCACAAAAGTGAGTACACCCCTCACATTTCTGCAGATATTTAAGTATATCTCTTCATGGGACAACACTGATAAAATGACACTTTGACTCAATGATACCGTTAATACACAATGATACAGAGTTAATTTATTTTTCCCATAAAATAACACAAAATATAACCATTAAAAGCTAAACCCCTACCAAAAAAAGTGAGTACACCCCTTAGGAAAAGTTGTCAATATTAACATACACCATGTCAATTGTCAATATTTTGTGTGGCCACCATCATTTTCCAGAATTGCTTTTACTCTCCTGGGCATGGAGTTTACCAGAACTTCACAGGTAACCACTGGAATGCTCTTCCACTCCTCCATGACAACGTTGGCATAAAAATTGGTCAGTCATCTCCTAAGATGTATAGCAATGACATAGTGAATTTTCAAAAGTCTACGACAATTTTAAATGCCTGTACAAAAAAGCCTGGAAACTTATTGAATACACCACGTATGTATATAAACATATTTACTCTATAACCCGCGCCGAGCGGCTGATGTACTCTACAGTACCTCTTGTCCTTTTCAGTTCACGTTAGAGACTAAATAATTGCTGATCCTAAAAGGATATCCTTTTACCTTTCAGCAATTCTAAGTTCCATAACTCTATCAAGTGAAGTCCTTGATTTGAGCCAGATCTTTTTGTTTAAAAAATTTCAAACTTTGTGGAATTTTCAATTCCAAAAACTATCTTTGTTGAAGGATAATAAGTTTGCTACCTTAGTTGCGGGTAACCCGAAGGCTCCCTTTTCAATAGCTACTACACCATGATGTAGGGGACGGCGCTGCTCCATTCCCTGGATTGCTCCACTTTGCCCTTGATTCTTACCTTATAATGAGTGTTAAGCAAGGCGGTATCAAGAACGATTTTTTGAGTTTTTGGTATGACCCGACCTGGGATTGAATCCCGGTCTCCCACACCATTACAAACACTCTACTTAGCACCAGTTTGGAGGGACGCATTTCCCAAGGGAACGTCCGTAAATGACTGTAATAGCACATTTGGTATTCGAACTCGCTTACTACGATATCCCAGTCTAGCACGTTAACCACTACTGGGACTCCTAACTGTGTTTATTCTTTAAAGGGTCGATTAGCCACTAAAATAGAGACTAAAAATGAGCACGTGACGTAGCATAGCCAATTGTTATGCGAAAATTCATTTTTGGTATCCTAGTGTTTTGAACAGACTATTTACACCTGACTGTGAGATCTCTAATCAGTATAAGTGAGAAGGGCAACAACGTTGATGTATTAGAATATAGACAGTTTCTTTTCTTTTTATTACCCAAAATGTACGTACGGGTAGAGTGCAAGTGAAGTGACGATTGCCGAGATGCAGGCACAGAAGAGCAACCGAGCTGTTCTTCTATGAAACCTCACTGCCGTTTTGCTTAGTTCTCCCCGGATCAAAATCTTTCCTGGTTTGAATAATTCTCCGGACACCCACTAAAATCCTTGTGGTCACACCTTCAGCCAACACGTTGTAAGTGGACAAGTCTCTTTCTAGCATGCCACCCACGCAATTTACGTGGCACTTCCGCTGGGTAATCACCTTCTCTCTCAATATATATATATAAATATATGTATATAAAGATATAGATATATGTTCCCCTACCCGCGTAGGGTTGAGTTCTCTGGCGAATGAAGTAATTGAGTTGCCATTAGCGTTTATTGCAAGTCCCTTTATATATGAATTGAGGTCTCGGTAGCCGTTAAACGGATGTATGTAAACAATAGTAATTGTGATTCATAACCGTTTAAAATTTACTTCGATGCTACTAACTTCTCGTGGCTGAAGGGTTAGAAGCTTGGATTGGCGTTTGACTCAGCCGGGTTTCGATCTCAGCTACGGGAAGCTTATGTGTCTAGCCACACTGATGAGTTCTGATAAAACGAAACAGATCTGTCTGTGGATGACTATATATAAAATAAGCAATAAGAACATTACCTTTTACATACACGAGTAATGAACAACATTTTTAGACCAGTTTTTCACCTTAAAAAAAGTATGAAACCCCTTAATCTCCCAGCTATGGTTTAAATAGTATTGCTACTTTTTTCAACAAGGATAGTTTTGGCATTAAATAACCCACGAAGATTGAAATGCCATTAAATAAAGTCGTTCAATGATTATGTACATATTCTCTGGAATCTCCATTATATCAACTTATCTTTCTAGTGACAGAGACAGAAACACAGAGAGAGAGAGAGAGCGAGAGAGAGAGAGAGAGAGAGAGTGAGAGTTAAAGAGAGCGAAATTGAGATAGAGAGAAAGAAAGAATACAGACATAGATATATAGATTGATAGATAAGGAAAGAGAGATAGCGTAAATAAAGAGAGAAAGAGGGAAAAAATAAAAAAAGATAATGAAAAAGCAAAAGTTTGATAGATAGATAGATAGATAGATATAATAAAAAAGATAATAAAAAGCCAAAGTTTGAGATAAATATATATATATATATATAGAGAGAGAGAGAGCGAAATACAGAGAGAAAGATTGGAATAACAAAAAAGATGATAAAATGGATAGATAGATAGATAGATAAGGAAAGAGAGAGAGAGAGTGAAATAAAGAGAGAAAGAGTGAGATGATAAAAAAATAATGAAAAGCAAAAGTTTGATATCTATCTATCTATCTATCTATCTATCAAACTTTTGCTTTTAGATAGATAGATAGATAGATAAAGAGAGAAAGAGTGTGTAGTTAGAGAAATTTAGTGAGTGAGTGATTGACGAAGACAGAGAGAAAATGAGAGAGAGAGAGAGAGGGACAGAAACAATTGGTTGAGTAGACAATACGTATGTGAACATCTATGTTTGCTGTGTGTAAGGGAGTAAATGATGATATTTTCATAATACCAATGATTTGTTTGTGTGCACTTGTGCGTATGCTTACGTATATGTGTTAGTGTGTGCGTGTGTCAGTAAATATATTACTGTGTGTGTGTGTGTGTGTGTGTTGCGCTCATGACAGGCCAGCTCAATAATAAGAAAAAAGACGGCTGGCCATAAGGCCCTTGTCCCACGTCAATCGATGTCTCTCTTCCTGCATCCGTTGACCGTTGCAACTGGGCACAGTCACCACAAACTATGAATCAGCAGATTTCTTGTAACTAGGATCAGTGGCGCTGTCTCTCTCACACACACACACATACACACACACGCACACACACACACATAAACGTGCAAACACACGCACACATACACATATATATAAACGCACAAACACACACACACACACACACACACATATATATATATATATATCCCATTCCATTCTACTTAACATCTTGCCCTGAGTCTGTCTCTGTGTATTTCCCTCTCTCACTCAATTTCTCTCTCTCTCTCTCTCTCTATATATATATATATATATATATATATATATATCTGTGTCTCATTCTCTCTCTTTCGATTTCGTTCTCTATTTATATATCCATACGTCATCATCCAGACGCTCTGGCTGCACGGAGTTCCCTAACTCCCAATCACCATCCATCTGTATCACCCATCGCTAAGGTAGATCTTCTCGACTGTATACAGTGTTCGCATTGATATGATATCTTTAGGTCTTAGGTGATCGGCGAATACAGGCATATCCATGTGTAAGAATCGATTAGTGAACGTCTTTTGTAAATTCGTCTTTTCTTCTCCAGGAGTGCCTCACATCTATCGTTCCTTTTTACTTCAATGTCAGATGGGAAGTAAGTGATGTTTTGTGGAGTGTTGCTTCCAGGATTTGGCGTGCGGCTTCCCATCTAGCGTTTTTTTTTTTTTTCTTGAGTTTCGTCAGTATTGATGAGGTGCATCTGTTATATACTCATCAACATCATCACAAAGACACAATGATAAAGACAGACGCAATGATAATGATAAAGACGCAGGAAGACTTCTTTAACAAAATATTACCTCCCACTTTATTGCAAGGATTCGAAAGGGTTGTGTGGGGTTTTACTGTGAGAGGGAGCTGGAGACCGAACATAAACTAATATTTTGACCCCAAACTTATAGCCGTCACGTTGTGTCTTTCTTGTTCTTTGATGCTCAACCGGAGGTCCAGAGGCCATTCTGCTTGGTGATGGCTTTCTTTACGGCATCTTATCAGCATCTTCTCCGGACCTCAACTCATCAGGACCCAAAGGCCCCTTCGGCCTGATGTGGCTTTCCTTACCACATCTCTTCTCCAACTGGCTGGAACTCTACTGGCAACTCCACTGGCCCCCTGGGCGTCGAAATCGGCTGGAACCGGAACTCAATTCAACTGGCCAAACTCAACTTCGTCAAACTCAACTGAGTTATTTAATCGTTCGACGCCCACTCGATCTTTGAAATCGAATGTTTAATCTTCATCAAGCGGAAATAGCTGTCATGCAGTTCAGAGGTCATTCTCTTCCGGTGCATCACTCTGTAGTGTACCATGGGAATTTTTTTTAGCTCGTCCCATTTCATCAGCCAATTTCCGCCCACGCGATTTCCTCTCATAACTGCCATTAGAATGTGTCACTTCCTTCCGGTGCATCACCTTGAATGGCCTTTTTGGCCGGGTCAAAAGGTCAAAACACAACACATCCACGCAGTAGTATTAACTCAGCCACAGCTGGCAAGAAATCCAGGTTTTTTTTTATCGGAGGGATCAGATTTCTATATGATTGATAACCTGACAATACTAGTTCATGCATTCCCTTGAGGTATGTTGACATAACTTTCAGTAGATGAGATATTACCGTTGAAATATGTGAACTGATCTTCAAATTTACTTCTATATAATGGTAAGAGGTAAGATATTACATAAAATGAAACTGAAATATTTCGCGTGAGAACAGTATAATTTGGTTTCCATATAGATTTTCCTACCGTGTGAGTGTGTGCGTGTGTGCAGAGATAGATAGACAGACAGACAGACAGAGAGATAGACTGAGAGAGACAGAGAGAGATAAAGAAATATAATGATGCACTGACTACCTGGTCACATGTGGCCGAGTATTGTCATCCTGGCAACATGTTTCCAGGATGAAAACTTTGTTGCTTAGGATTGCCATCCTGGCAATATGTGGCTGAGCATAATCATCCTAGCAACATGTGGCCGAGTATTGTCATCCTGGTAACATGTTTCCAGGATGAAAACTTTGTAGCTTAGCATTGCTATCCTGGCAAAATGTGGCTGAGCATTGTTATCCTAGCAATATGTGGCCGAGTATTTTCATCCTGGTAACATGTTTCCAGGATGAAAACATCCAGGAAACATGTGGCTGAGCATTATCACCCCGTCAATATGTGCCCCAGCATTGTCATCCTGGCAATATGTGGCCGAACATTGTCATTCTGTTAACTTGTTGCCGAGCATGAAACAAAATTATAACCAAGATTTTTATTTCATGTTCCTGATTCGGGGTATATATCCTTCAATATGAAATTCTGAAAAAAGTGATCGATATTTAACTAAGAGAACACTTTAATCCTTATGAATGTGTATTTTTTTACACAAATACTTTTAAAATAATATGTTAGAACATAATCTAAACAATCTATATTAAAATTTTCGATACTATTTTATTCTTGGCAAAAACTTTAATATCCTCTATGTACATTACGTACTTTATATTCTCTTGGGATTTCATAAATCTTCAGCCCCCAGTGAATTTCATGGCTATATGATTCAGTTTTCAAAACTTATTGTGTAAAAAGAGGATTTGCTTCTAATCAAAGACAGGTTGTACTCAAGATGAGCCAAATTTTCTTTGACCACTCGTTTTTGGTTCTAAGTTCTAACTTTCTGATGAAGTTAATTATTTAATTCTAGATTGTTCGCCTATGACCCGGGTTTAATCCCAGGTTAAGTCATACCAAAGACTAAAAAAATGGTACTTAATGCCGCCTTGCTTAACACTCAGCATTATAAGGATAAAATGGAGCCATCAAAGGAACGAAGTAGCGCTCTTCCTTATACCTTGGTGTAGTAGCTATTGAAATGAGAGCCTTTGGGTTACCCTCGACTGCCGTCGCTCACTTTACATAAGTCGGTATATGTTGAGGAGGAATAGTCCATTATCATATAGGTCGGTACCATAACATTATATATATATATATATATATATATATATATATATATATTCAGTATATTATTATTTGTTATGTAAATAATCAATGTATTCAAAATATCAATATTTAGTCTCTATTAAAACATAATATATATAATATATTAATATATAGTTTATAATATATTAATATTAATATTTATTTTTCGAACAACTCAATTATTTCGCTCAATTCTATCAGCTTCCTGGCAGAATGCGCTCAATACGAAGTGAATTAGATCGTTTAATTCTACAAGTTTCCATGGCAATAGTCTGAATGGCAAGTTGAACAAAATATGAGGCATGTCTAAAAACATGTGCACGCCGGTCGCAAATAACGGTTCAAGGTGCACACGGCACGGTGCTCGGAACTCGGTCATAGTTGCCGATTGCACAGAAATTTGTCAAAGAAAATATCACTCTCCGTATATTTCTTCAATGAGTGGAAATAAACGTATACTCTCATTGGGTTAGGATCGTGCAATTGAAATACACTTTTTATTTCTAAAACTACTGATCTGTGCAAAGAATCAATTAACATAATCTATCGGTGATTTCTGTACACTTAGATATGACAGTATTAATTTGGTTTGATTTAGCTTGTCAAACAACTTTTTACAATGGCCATTCATGTCTTTGTGTATCGCCTATAAATATATATATCCCTAACAAGGACTTAAAAAACCAATGATGTTCTTCAACACAAAAATAATCAGGATTTTATTTGTAATAGAACAGAATGCTGCGAGCAATATTTGAACAAGTCCTGGTGGCAACATCTCACAAGGCACCAACTATACGGCCACCTGCCTCCCATCACGAAAACTATCCAAGTTAGACGAACCAGACATGCAGGAGACTGCTAGAGAAGCAGGGAAGAGCTTATAAGTGATATACTCCTATGGACCCCCACATATGGCCAGGCAAAAGCAGGACGACCAGCTCGAACATACATTCAGCAGTTATGTGAGGAAACAGGATGTTGCCCTGAAGACCTACCAGAGGAGATAAACGATAGGGACAAGTGGTGAGAGAGGGCCAGGGATAACCGAGCAGGCGGCACGACATGATGATGATGATTACCACTTTGTCAGGATTATTCTCTTTACAACTATTTACGCATGTTAGAACATATAGTTCTCTCTATATCGCTCTCCGTCACGAGCTATCAATCTGTCTTTGTGCCTGCCTTTTTCTCTCTCCGTAAACCTCCCAAATATATATATATATATATAGAGAGAGAGAGAGAGAGAGGCAGACAGACAAACAGACAGACATAGAGACAGACAAAGCGATCAATCTACATCTAAAGTTATTATGCACATTTGTATTCAAAATATTAACATATATACATACATACATATATATATATATATATATATATATATATATATATATATATATATATATTCACTATAATAAAATTTAATATATTAATATTCAATATATTCAAAATATTAACATCTAATATACACATTTACATTAAAAATCAATATATAATATATTACAATATAATATATATAATATATTATTATATATAATATGTAATATAACAATATATATATTGTGGTGTTTAGGGGTCAAAATGAAAACATGCAAATAAGAGAAGTAGGTTGAAACAAATATATAACTATAACAGAATGAATATACAAAAAAAAAATCTGAATATGAGCACAGGTAAAACATCATCCATAATAGTTGTAATCCTAGTCTGAATTCAATCCTGACTGCAGGTGAGTAACAATACAGGAATAGTTAACACTTTTACCCGGTTATACGTTGCACCTCGACCGACTGCCCCTGAAACCAGAACACACCAGGTCTTCACCGATAAAACGCAGGCAACTGAAGTGTGTCCCAGCCCAGCGCCTCCTAGAGAGTAGTGCACACGCTCCACTCTGCTTAGAGAAATATTTGTCTCTGCCTCACATCAGACAGGAGTTGACACAAGGTCAATGACCCGAAGGTTTATTATAGTGGGGATTTGGGGAGGGGAAGGTTGGACACGAGTCCTAGTTTCTGTTTATCGGCCCACGAATGACAAGTTTTAGCCTAAAATTGGACAGCGAGGTCCAGTGCTATAATAAGGGGACAAAGATGTCATTGCTGCAGCTCGCTCACCCGAAGGTGGTCAAAGGGAACCCGCGGGCCTTTCAGCCTCAAATCTGCCAGGCATGGACTGCTTGTCAATGTTGCAGTTCCCTCTCCCGAAGGTGGCCCATTCACGGCTTCAAGTCTGCCAAAGCATGACCGCTCAAAGTTAGGGGGAGAGGAGGGTCGGACCTGAGCTGAAGTTCGAGCGCTGATGGTCTTCGCTGGTCATCGACCCACTAAGAGAAATGCAGGCCTGATGAGCCTTGCTAGACATAGACCCAAATCTGGGTCCAGGCACGTATGCCTGATTATAGCTTAAACTGGACAAGCAAGGTCCAGGGCTATACAAGAGTGACAGAGGCGTCAATGATGCAGCACGCCGACCCAAAGGTGGTCCAGCCGAAGCCAAATACCTTTCGGCCTCAAATATGCCATGGAGCATTGACCATCCGGCACGTATGCCAGACAGTCCGCTGAAAAGCCTCTGCACGATGCAGTGGCTCGTCGAGTATCCTCGCTGGGAGGAAATGTTCCCATTCAGCTCGACGGTTTTCTCCCCGAGTGTCAAGTAAAGTCGGTATATGTTGAGGAGGAATAGTCCATTATCATATAGGTCGGTACCATAACAATAAATATATATATATATATATATATATATATATTCAGTATATTATTATTTAATATGTTAATAATCAATGTATTCAAAATATTAATATTTAATATCTATTAAAACATAATATATATAATATATTGATATATAATATATAAATATTTATCATATATTGATATATAATATTATATATATGATACATATAATATTTATGAAATACCTATACATACATATATATATATATATATATAAGATATATTCAGTATATTAATATTTAATAAATTAATATTTTATACATTCAAAATATTCATATTATATATACACATCTATATTAGAAATATTAATCTATTTTGCAAAACGCAACCACACACACTCAGACACAGCTGAAGGGGATAAGAAGGTTCATACCTTTCCAAAGAGAATTCGTCAGAAAGTAAATCCAACAACACGGCTCATATTCAAACTTGCTTTCTTGGAGGCCGCAATTCAGAAATTTAGCCATTACGCCACAGGAACTGCCCCTAAACATATCAAAGCAAATAATCAAGTTATTGGTTCTTGCTTTCTTGTTTTAGGGCCATATAAACCTTTGTGAGTTATAACGAAAGTTATCTTAAGGAAGAACAATTTTCATCATCATGATCATTATTATCCACACCATGAAGCTAATTTACAAAGCTCTTTGCTTCGATGTGGCACAAGGGCAAATGAATCGGGCACCCAATGAGACTCGAACTCACTCGTGTAGGTTCGCTAGTCTAGGTTGCTAACCGTTACACCACCAGAGGTGCCCCATCCACACCATGAAGTCTTACTTATAGTACGGGGCTCCCTATATCTCCCGCTCTCCGTCCCTATTATCCTTCGCTCCTGAGATGTTCCTCTTGACTGTATGCAATGTCGGCACATAGCTAATGTATGTAAATCTTTGCTGATCGGTGACCTCTAACGTGTCCATTTGTAAGAATACATCCGAGAATGTCGGTTATGAGTTCGTCTTTATATATCTAGTTATGGCTAGTTGTTTTGTTTTACGGCGTATCAAATCTTTTCGGGTCATCTAATACTGAATTAAATTTCAAAAACAGCTCTATTTCAAACAGTTCATTTTAGCAAAAGTACACAGTTTCAATGTCAAAACGGTCCTATTTCAAGCAATTCAGTTCAGCGTAAGTTCACAGTTTAGTTCTATATTACCCACAGATAGGACCCTATCAGGTGCTACCTTTCCGGGCCGGAGGGGAGGTGCCCGTGGTGTAGTGGAGGTGCCCGTGGGGTAGTCGTTATCGTCGTAGGAAATGGACACGGCGACACGAGTTCAAATCCTGGACGAGACTGATTGTATTTCACATAGCACTAATACCCTTGGGAAAGGTATGAATCCAATTATTCTCCCTCCAGCTATGAGTAAATAGTAGGACAGACTAGGTTCTTCAGCCTTGGTTCGGCAGCTAGTCTAGGAGAAGGAAAACTCTGAATTCAAACCTGTTAAACTCCGCTTAAAAATTGACCTTGTGTCATATCCTGCCAGAGCGGAGGGGTTGGTAAATAGTACCTTTCCGGGCCGGAGTAGACCTGGAAGCGATGGCAATGAAGGGGTTCTCGGCATTCCCCAAAGCTCCAGCATAAAAGGAACCTCATCAACAGATTGTTTAGTGTCAAACCTGGACACTCTTTGTGGGGCGTCTTACCCCTCTACAGAGAAGCAGTCGGTGTATTCTACAGCCCCAACCGACGAAGCAATTCACAGAGTTGAATGTAGAATATTTTTATTTAAAACAATTCAATTTAGCATTACTACACAGTTTAAATGTCAAGACACGCCTATTTTGAGCAATTAGGTCGTGCAAAATTTCTTTTTAATCCATAGATAACACCCTATTAGGCGCTACCTCTTCGACTCAGTGTGGACCTGGGAGTGATGGCAATCCCCCAAAGCTCCATCATTACTTTAACCTCACCATCAGATTGTTTCGTGTCATAGCCCGGACACTCTTTGTGGGGCGTCTTACCTCTCTGCAATGAACCAACCGGTGTATCGTGCGTATAGAAGTGCATACATATAAAATGTATATTTAGAGATAGAGAGAGAGACAGAGACAGGGAGAGAGAGTGTGTGTATGTGTGTGTGTGTGTGTGTGTGTGTGAGAGAGAGAGAGAGAGAGTCATAAAACTGGGCAAATTTATTTGCCTGGACGCTTGTTTGTGGAAATTTGGTCTATAGATATGTATCTAATAGATTCAGAGTAAATACTTAACATATGATATAAACACATACATACTTATCTATCTATCTAGCTATCAATCTATATATCTATCTATCTCATACACAAATATCTATATATATATATATATATATACTTTAATGTATATTTATGTATATATATGTATATACATATCTATTTATAAAAAAAAACATTTATAAAGCATTCATGCCCAACAACTCAACTACGGAAAATTCTCACCGACAACACAACAATATTAGAACATCAAAATAATAAACAAAAACTTCAGATTCTCAAATCACTACATATTATTAGAAACATGCAACCAACACTTAATAGAATTAATTTTCAAACCAGTGCTAATGTACTTAAATGTCTTTAGCTACTGGCACTAATTATAGAATTACATTTAAAAGCAAACGCCATAATCTTCAACGGCAAAGGCGTGCTTACACAGTAGTAATATGCTAAAACAAAAGTTACATCACTTTTGTAATAGATCCTCCCCTGATGATGGCCCAAAGTCGGGCAGAAAGTACCAGGAATACATACAACTATGGACAATACATAAATCGATTCCCCCCGAATACGATAAAAGTCATACTGGAATTCGAACGGATCCAGAAGAAAATATGTAGACATAAAATGTCTATTATGTTTAATGAAATTTGCATTAACGAAGAAATGCTGTCTAAATATGTATATATATGTATATACACATCTATCTATCTAGCTATCAATCTATATATCACATACATAAATATCTATCAATCTATACATACTCACACACACACACACACACACACACATATATATATATATATATACTTTAATGTATATTCATGTATCTACATATCTACCTATCTAGCTATCAATCTATATATCTATATATCACATACATAAATATCTATCTATCTATCTATCTATCTATACATATATATATATATACTTTAATGTATATTTATGTATATATATGTATATACATATCTATCTAGCTAGCTATCAATCTATATATCTATCTATCTATACATCTATCTATATATATATATATATACATTTATGTATAAGTATATATACATGCACATATGTATATTGTGTGTCTCTGCATGCTTTTATCTACATATATGCATGTATAAATGTGTATGTGTGTGTGTATGTGTATTGTGTATATAGGTTTGGTTTCTTTGTTTAATACCAACCTCTGTAGGTTATTTAATACCAAAGCCATTCTCGTAGAAGAATAATAGTGCTACTGGGAGGATAAGGAGGTTCATACCTTTCCCAAGGGTATTGGCCCGAAAGTGAATTCAATAGCGCGACTAGGGTACGAACTCGCGTACTACGATTCCGCAGTCCATCGCTTTAACCATTACACCACAAGGACACCCACCCCTATTGTTTATATAGTCAAATACATATTCTTTTCATAGGTATATGACTGGGCAATCTGGTTTCGCATTAAATATTTATTCAAAACAGCACGTAGTATAAGAATACCATTGGTACTGTTTAACCCATGTCTTTCACCCGTATACTAGTACGTTCGCCACAATGCCTTTTCAGTATTGCAATTTTTCTTTCATTTTATGTAAGAGTAAGTAAATTTGGTGCCCGTAGTCCAGGGTAACCAGAAGGCTCCCTTTTCAATAACTACTACACCGAGGTGTAGGGGATGGCGCTACTCCTTTCCCTGGATTGCTCAACTTTACCTTGATACGTACCTTATATTACTGAGTGTTAAGCAAGGAGGTATCAAGTACCATTTTTTAAGTTTTTGGTATGACGCAACCTGGGTTTGAACCCAGGTCTCTGGGATCATAGGCGAACAATCTAGAATTAAATAATTAACTTCATCAGAAAGTTAGAACTTAGAACCAAAACGAGTGGTCAAAGAAAATTTGGCTCATCTTGAGTACTGCCTGTCTTTGATTTAAATCAAGATGATTTGAGGCAAATTCTCTTTTGACACAATAAGTTTTGAGAACTGAATCATATAGCCATGAAATTCACTGGCTGAAGATTTACGAAATCTCAAGAGAAAATAAAGTACGTAATGTACGTAGAGGATATTAAAATTTTTGCCAAGAATAAAATAGAATCAAAATTCTTAATACAGTTAGAAACTTAGGCTCGATATAGAAATACGATTTGGCATTAAAAAACGTGTCATGCCTATTATACACGAAGAAGAGGTTTGCTTGTTTTTTTACGGCACATCAACCACAGTGGATCATTTAATGCCGACAAACTTTTAAAATAGATCCATACCGATACCAACAATTGCATTTACTATTAATCATTTGTTTGCACACGGTATAATGTTGTCAAGCATAGTTATGTATCACTATCAATTCAATTAAACATCAGTATTTTTTTACAAACAATTAACTGGGGGTTTCTTCGTGATATAATGATTAACACGATGGACTGCAGAATCGTAGTAAGCGAGTTCGAACTCCACTTGCGCAACTACGTTTACTTTCGGACAAATACCTTTGGGAAAGGTATGAACCCTTTTATCCTCCTAGCTATGGGTTAAATAGTACCACTACTGTTCTAGGAGGATGGCTTTGGCATTAAATAATCTACGAAGGTTGATATACCATTAAACAAATCACAGTTAAATGATCAAATAGTTCTATTTCAAACAATTCACTTCAGGATTAGTACACAGTTTAAATCTCAAAACAGTTCTATTTAACCAATAGATAAGTGTCTTCTAGATACAACCAATCCAAGCAAGAATGGAACTGGGAGTGATGGTAATGAAGGGGTATTCCACTTTCCTCAAAGTTCCGGTTTAACTGGAGCCTCACCCTCAGATTTTTAGTGTCATATCCAAGACACTCGTTGGGGGAGTCTAACCCCTCAACAGTGATGAAGTCGGTGTATTATACAGACCAAGCTAAGATGAGAGAAACTGAATCTCTTTTAATTGTAGCATAAAACAACGCTATAAGTCCCAATTCATTAGAACAAAAATTGATAATTAGAAACAAAAGAAATACGACAAAAGGAGTAAAAACTAGGTCCGACAAGTTATGGGTTGTGATATACTTCATGACGTCACTGCATGAACCCTTCTCGATACTATAAATAGTGACTGACTCGAGCCAGTCAAGTCAGTTACCGATAACCGTTACTGTCTCTATTTCTGTCAATATATACTGCTGTAAACCTTATATTATATATTATATATTATTATATTCATTTCCGGCCCTTCAAGACCACGAAAGATACTCAGATACGTCGAAGATGATACTGAAAAGTTCTCACTCTATCAATTAAATATATAAGGATTTGGTTTGGTTTTATAGCATATCAACTATTGTTGGTTTTTTAATTCAAAATTCTCTTTATACATATATATTAAGTATATGAGTTCTAAACCCTTTCTTTGGATAACATTTTTAAACGAGCCAGCGCTCCATTATTTTGCACAGAGCTAAATAAATAGAAATAAATTTGGTAACCTTAGTCGAGGGTGACACAAAGGCTCCATTTTCGATAGCTACTACACTGAGGTGTAAGGGTAAGGCGTTATTCCAAAACCTGGATTGCTCCACTTCACCATTGACCTGTACCTCATAATGCTGATTGTTAAGCAGGGCGTCATCAAATACCATTTTTTGAGTCTTTGTTCTGACTCCACCAGGGATGGAACCATGGTCTCCGAGACCATTGGCAAACACTCTACTCATTAGGTCAATTGCCCGGTACACATTTAAATGGTTTCACTTATTTCCACCATATACGAATAATTCTATTTACTATAAATTGTTTGTTTGCAAAAAGTTTAAAGTGTCCAATTATTGCTATTTAACTCTCACAACATCAATAATTCGTTTATACACAGCTAAATCATCAAACAGTTCTATTTCAAACAATTCAGTTTAGCATGTGTCAACAAATTTGACAGCAGTCATATTTTTTGCTCGTTGTTAAATGATAAACTTTTCTATTCCTAGCAATTCAGTTAAGCGTAAGTCATTTGCTGTCTCTTAGTTTAAATGTCAAAGTTTATATTTTAAATGTCAAACAGTTGTACTTGACCAATAGATAGGACCCGATCAAATGCTACCGCTCCGGGTCACAGTGGACCTGGGAGCGATGGCAATGAAGAGATAGTCTGCATTTCCGAAAGCTCCAGCATTACTGGAGCCTTATCTTCAGATTGTTGGGTGTCAAATCGGGGAAACTCGTTAGGGAAATCTTACCCGCTGCAGAGATGCAGTCGGTGTATTCTAAGGTGCCAGCTGTCTGGGCCCGTAAAGGTATGTACTTAGAAAAAAAAATCTTCTAATTGAATGTTCTTTTCTGTTTTGGTAAATGCAGCATCTGTCTCGAGACTTTTTAAAATCACCCCGTTTAGTTGAAGCTCTTGTGGCTTGATGAATATAAATATTTTTATGGGACTAAAATGCACAATGTGGAAAATTGTTACGGGAAATCGTACAGCAAACAGCCCCCCGCAATGTCATAGTAGAACACGTGTTTTTGTAGCAATCCAATCAACTAAATGTGTTACTCGCGTGTCTTGTTACATTAAAAAAGGTTTTCTGAGCCAAAAAACTGTATCCCTGTGGTTCGCATCTGACCGTAATTGATTCCGGTAGAATTTGATAGGAAAAGAGATAAGACAAATAGCAGGTGAAATGAATTACAAAGAGGCAATATTGAAATTGACTTTTTATCACTAGATTTGTTTTAAGGGTGGATGTTATAAATGGAATGGTTCATAGATATTTGTCCGTCAGATAGACACATACAAAACAGCAAACGTGAGCCCGAATTCAATATCAAAATATCTGTGAATATATATCTACAGACACCACACACACACACACACACACGCATATTCACACACACACATACACGCATATTCACACACACACACACACACACACACACACACACACACACACTTATATTCACATGAACGCATTCATACACATTCACTCGCACACACAAAAACACACGCACACGGTCACACATTCACACACACCCATTTACTCGCATACATATATTCACACACGCACACACACATTCACACACACACACACTCACACACATACACACACGCGCACACACACGCACACACACTCACACATATTGATACGCATACAAACACACACATTCACACACACACACACACACACACATACACACATATTCATACGCACCTATCGAGTCGCTCGTAGTAGTACGATTATCATTGTATGAAATGGAAACAGTGATCCGATTTCAAATCTTGGAGGGGGTGTCCTCATGGTTTAATAGTTAAAGCGATGGACTGCGGAATCGTAGTTAGCGAGTTCGTTCTCCAGTCGCGCTATTACGTTCACTTTTGTGCAAATACCGTTGGGAAAGTTATGAACCCCCTTTTCCTCCCAGCTATGGGTTAAATAGTACCACTACTGTTCTTCTAGGAGAATAGCTTTGGCATTAAACAACCTACAAATGTTGATATGCCATTAAACAAAGAAACCAATCAAATAAATAATGAGGTCTGTATGCCATTAAACAAAGACACCAATCAAATCATGGACGACATTGTTTGCATTTTTATAAAAGAAAAGTAATGTTTTTCTAAATCAAATCGGCACGTGGATTCGAACATTATACGAGCCAAGCGAATATTATTAGGTGTTATTCATCATCAAACTATACACCACATAGTTAAACACACGCTCAAACACACGATCCCCATATATATATATATATATATATATATATAGATAGATAGATACTGTATACTTAGACAGCAAGTCGTTATCTAGACATGTTCGGTCAAAGAACACGGATTGTTTCCTTTTCAATATCTTCAAGTAAAGACGTTTTAATCTTCTTAATATTTTTATTATATCTGAGTCAAGATGGTGAAGAAAGTACCCCATCCTACCCCAAGCGCTTTTAACCATTTCACAGGTCATCTTCAGGGGTTGTGTTAGATTATTTGTTGCTGTGAGCTTCGTTTATATTATTTGGAGTGTTTTTTTTTTATAGTTTACGATGACTAGCGAAATGGTCGTAAGAACTTGGACTAATATAGGGTACTTTTTTTACCATCTTAAGCCAGACATAAGAAAAATAATAAGAAGACGTGGATGTCTTCACTTGAAGATTTTAAAAATGAAACAATCCGTGATCTTTCACCGAACATGTTTAGATTACACACACACACACACACACACATATATATGCATGTGCGTGTGTGTGAATAATTCCCTATCGGCTGGGAGTGTAGAATATATCGACTGCCTCTCTGCAGAGAGGTAAGACTTCCCTAACGACTCTTCTTGATATGACACTAAACAATCTGATGGGGAGGCTCCATTTCCATCGTTTTCAGGTCCACTCTGGCCGGATAGTGTCCAATCCATGTTTCAAATAGATTTAAACTGTGGACTTATGCTTAATTCAATTGTTTGAAATTGAATTGTTTTTATATATACGAATGGATAATTTAACTGTTTTGACATTAAACTGTGTAAATAAAACTATTCTCATACTAAACGGAATTGTTTTAAACGTCTAACAAAATGACTTAATTCAGCGTTAAATAACACGGAAAGGTTGATATGTCGTAAAAAAAAATAGCCAATCAACCAACCTACCAACATTGTCAATAAATAGCGAGACTGAATTTCTAAGTTGTTTACCCAGTCGGCTGGGGCTGTGTAACATATTGACCCTCGACCGAACCGTCAATCAAGAGATACACCTGTGTAAATAAGCGGAAGAAACAGGTGCATCCAGCTGAAGATATCACCATGACCAGTGGACGTGGTTGAATTCGGTGCAGATGCGTACGCCCACAGGAAGCAGGTGGACGGATAATAATTATATAACCAGGTGCCACAGACGGCTTGGGTCGGTCAGTTCGAGTCAGTTCCAGTTCAGTTTCAGTTGCAGTTGGAGATAGGATGCCCGCAGAATGAGAACCAGCTTCAGACAGCGACCCACGGCAGAGCAGCCCAGCCAAGATGAGGAAGGAGTGCTGCTATGGTCGCGAGAAGCACTTTGGGTCAATATGTTGCAGTCTGTCCCCGTCTTCAACTGACCTCTTACACATAACCAATATCAACCCTTTCGAAACCCTTTCGAGAATAAAGTGTGAGAGGTATATTTTTATAAAGAAGTGTGTTCGTTCGTTCATTAAAGTTCGTATATTATAGTTGACTATGTTTCCGCATATATATGTATATGTATACGTATAGTTGTATGTGGCTATACAAAATACACCGACTGCACCTCTGTAGAGTGGTAACCCCACTCCCAATGTGTGTCCTGGATATGACACAAAAAAATATGATGGTAATATTCCAGTGAGCACCTCTTCATTGCCATTGCTCCCAGGTCCACTCTGGCAAGGAATAGTAGCACCTGATAGAGCCTTATCTATGGGTTAAATAGAACTAAACTGTACTTATGCTGAACTGAATTGTTTGCACTAGAACTTTTGAAAAAACTGAATAGCTTGAAATAGAAATGTTTTTGACAATTAAACTGTGTACTTACATCTAAACAGTGTACTTACACTAAACTGAATTGTTTGAAATTGAACTGTTTTTGAAATTGAAATTCTGCTTACGCTAAACGGAGAAAATGAGATAGATAGATTGATAGATAGATCGTAGAAAGAAGGAAATAAATACAAAAATAAAAGAATATATATATATATATATATATATATATTGCTCTTTGTGTGAAGTGAGCCCGCTGGTATCCAGAAAGTCTAAAATGTAAACAAACAAAAGCTACTACAAAATGCCTTATAATTCCCGGGCAAACGTATGTCGACTGTTAGCTGAGCGGTATGATACTAAATCTAACGCAAAGTTGGTGGGTTTCAATCCCAGCTTGAAGCGCTTCTAACGTGTCTAGCTACACACTGAAGAGTTGTGATACAACAAAACTGTCCGTCTTTAGATTGCCCAGTCGGCTGCGGCTGTAGAATACACTGACCCCCACCTAACGAGTGTCCTGTATATAACATTAAACAATCTGATGGCGAAGTTTCAGCAGTGCTGGAGCTTTTGGGAATGCGGAGTACCCCTTGATTTCCATCACTCCCAGGTCCACTCTGGGCCGGAGTGGTAGCACCTGATAGGGCCCTATCTATGGGTTAAATAGAACTAACAGCATACTTATGCTAAAGTGAATTGTTTGACTAAACTGAAGAGCTTGAAATAGAAATGTTTTTGACAATTAAACCGTACTTACATTTAAACTGCATGCTTATGCTTAACTGAATTATTTCAAATAGAACTGTTTTTAGTCATTAAAACTGTATTTAGCATAACCGAATTGTTACATATAACTGCTTGAATAGTTTGAAATAGAAGTGTTTTTGACAATTAAACTGTGTATTTATGCTAAAATGAATTGTTTTAAATAGAACAGATTATTTACAAAAAAAAAAAAAAAAGATTTGGAGTTAAATAACCTACAAAGGTTGATATGCCATAAAGCCCAACAAACCAAACAACCATCTTTGGATGACAATATATATATATATATATATATATATATATATATATATATATATATATATATATATATAGTATTATTCGGTCCATAACACATAAAAGTTAATTATCGAACTTAACAAAAATGAAAATAAATAAAAAAGTTCAATTACCATAATTCCAACCGACGGTAAAATTAGGAAAATAAATTAAATAAATAAGTAAATAAAAAAACGGAAGTTTAATAAAACGAGGAGGTAACTCTTCACCTCTCTTCCCCCCACCACATGTCTATTCTGTTTTATTTTATCCATAAGATCTGAAGATGCCCTGTTATATTTTTCTTCGTGTTTTTGGTTTCCATCAGAAACGCAAAACAGGATGGAAATAAATTTATAATCCTAAAATAACCGGTCTTTGGTTTTTTTCTTTAAAGAAAGTATATATATATATATATATATATTCTTTTCAGAGAGAGAGAGAGAGAGACAGACAGACAGACAGACAGAGAAATGAATTAAAGAAATAAAGACAAACAAAAAAGCATGTATGCACACACTCACACATTCACGGATAGATAGATAGATAGATAGATAGATATGAAAAATCTGAAATAGATATCAATAGACTGAAATTGAAGAATTTATATGAATCGACTGAGATAGATAGATAGATAGATAGATGAAAGAATTAAATAAAGACAAAAGGAAAAGTAAGTATGTATATTCATACGCGCGCATGTGTAGAGAGATATAAAAACTGAAAGAAAAGAATATATATATATATATATATATATATATATAGAGAGAGAGAGATAGGAAAAGAGGATCGCATGCACAGAATCTGAGAAATCTGTGTATACAAGTATGTAAAAATACCGTAATGGCAAAGAAAGTTAGATGAAATATATGCAATAGGGAGGAGGAAACGTGCTAACCAATGAGATTTTCAAAGCAACGCCCAAAAGGAATATGCTGCTAAGGGCAAAAGTATTAGGGCAATTTTTTTTTTTTATTTGATTTATGCTCGATGTCATAAGTCAGACAAGCACATAAAGGTCGGTCCGAATTTTCAAATGTCAAAGGTTAAACACCAAATCAGAGAAAAAAAATATCACTCTTCGGAAGACATAGAGGAAACTTGAAATAAAAAAAAATCTTCTTCCTTTAATATGGACGCCTTTAATTTTGTCCTTCCTATTTCTCATTCGCACGAATCTTAATTTTCTTGTTTTCCCTAATCTAGCCCTTCCCTCTTTTCCACGCTCTTAATTTTGGCTTTTTATTTTCTTCTTCTTCTTCTTCTTCTTCTTCTTCTTCTTCTTCTTCTTCTTCTTCTTCTTCTTCTGTGAGTATGTATGTATGTATGTATGTATGTATGTATGTATGTATGTATCTTGCTAGCTAGCTAGCGAGCTAGTTTGATAGATAGATTGATCGACAGCTGTCTCTATCTATCTATCTATCTATCTATCTATCTATCTATCTATCTATCTATCTATCTATCTATCTATCTCCATTCATATGTATGTATGTATGTATGTATGTATGTATCTAGCAAGCTAGCTATCTTGCTGGCTAGCTAGCGAGCTAGCTTGTGAGTTTGATAGACAGCTGTTTTAATCTATCTATCTATCTATCTATCTATCTATCTATCTATCTATCTATCCACACACACACACACACACACACACACACACACACACACACACACACACACACACACATATATATATATATATATATTCACATTTCCCTGCGTATGTATGTATGTAAGTATGTATCAATATATATATATATATATATATATATTCGCATTTCCCTTCATATCTATCTATCTATCTATCTATCTATCTATCTATCAACACTCTCATTATATTTGAATATATATGTTTGACCGTTAGTATGCAAACGCTCTTCTTCACGAGATCTCTCTTTTAAATCAACAAGTTTAAGGATTAAAAATCATGTTCACCGTGAATGAGGACGCCACAAAGTTTTCATTCTGTTACACATAGATAGATAGATAGATAGATAGATAGATAGATAGATAGATAGATGAACACTCTTCCAAAGAAAGAAAGAAAGAAAGAAAGGCATATCAGCAGAATGAGATTGATAGATAGATAGATTGATAGATTGATGAACATTCTTCCATAGAAAGAAAGAAAGAAAGAAAGAAAGAAAGAAAGACATATGAACAGAATGAGATAGATAGATAGATAGATAGATAGATAGATACTCTTCCATAGAAAGAAAGATAGAAAGAAAGAAAGACATATGAGCAGAATAGATAGATAGATAGATAGATGAACACTCTTCAATGGAAAGAAAGAAAGAAAGAAAGAAAGAAAGAGATATGAGCAGAATGAGATAGATAGATAGGTGAAAACTCTTCCATAGAAAGAAAGAAAGAAAGAAATATGAGCAGAATGAGATAGATAGATGGATAGATAGATATGACCAACCGGAAAACAGTTTATACAAACATGAGTTATTTAGATCAATATACATTTATCTACTAGCAAGTCTTGTTCTTTGTTAAAAATTGAAGATAAATTAGCACATTTTGCTTTTAAAATATATTTATTACTTTGGTATCAAAAATCCAATAAATTCTGAGACAAAACCAGCAGAATTGTCAGAGACAAAGACTAAATTTACATAGCATCGGAAACCGCCACCTGAGTAAATTCATGAAAAAGATATTGATTAAAAAAAAAAATCTTCCAGTTTTAGAACAATAGAAAGAATTGGCTGAGACAACATTCCGTGAACAATTAAGAGAAAGAAGAAATAATAATTTAAAAACACAAGCCGTGAATTTTCGCAAAACAAAGGAAAAACGTGAAGATCAAAACAATGAGAAGGTTTGAAAAAACAGAAAATGCGAATGAAAGTGAACACAAGTGTGTGGATGAATGGCAGAGACATTGCGACAGGAAAATGACGTTCATTTTTACTGAAAAATGGCACTTTTTACTGGATTTATTAGTTCTTTGATTGTTTTGTAGAGAGAAAATAGATGATCGTCTCAAATTAAATTGGCAGCTGGGGTTTATTTGAGACGGGTAGAATCCCAAAGACATACAGGTTGCTCCCTGAGGTGAACATCTGTATCAATAACTGGAAAGGTTTTTTTCTCTTTTCTAAAGACGAACAAACGGTTTTGATACTGAGGTATTAAACAAAGTTAATATAGTTAGTGTTCCAAGGGGAAAATTTTAAATTAAAAAAAAAACACCTGATGGGAAAGACTGGTTGCTATCCAGAGGTGTCTCTTTGAAATACTGATTATCGACAGGAAAATGACAAATTTACTGAAAATCGTATTATTTAGACTCTTTATCAGTGAGTTCTATTTTTTTATTTGCTTTACTTAACGAAAACGGATGATCTTTTTAAATTAAATTGACAGCTAGTGGTCAGTTTACGAGTGTACGACTGTTGTTTACCGTAACACAAATATAAGCGGAAACATAATCAAACATAATTTACGAACTTCAATGAACGAACGAACACACTTCTTTATAAAAAAATATATCTCTCACACTTTATTCTCGAAAGGGTTGATGTTTCTCTGGTGTGTGAGAGATGGGTGGAGAGACATATATACTCAGAGAGAGGACTTCTTCCTCCCATATCTTCTTCCAGGAGCCAGGGGGTGCCAATGCTTGCACTACCTTGCAAGATCGTCAGAGACGCCTCTGCTCGGCTGCGTGTCCCTCGCTCGACTGTGATTCTCTGCCCTCTGCCTAAATCTGACCGCGTGGTTCTCATTACGTTGTCTCCTTCCGGTTACACACCTGTTTGACCTGAGTGCCCTGATCGTGCTGTCCTGTTAACTAAACACAACGTGACAGCTTGTCAAAGCACACGGGGTCACTAGGAACGAACCGAAAATTCCATGACATATGTTATATAACATGACCCCAAAGATGTACAGTGTGTCTGCAGGAACACCGTTAACATCTATATCAGTAATTGAAACGATTTTTTCTGTTCTCTTTTGACAGCAAATGTTTTGATATTGTGCTTGTAAATTATCTATTCATAATTAGTGAAAATTGATATAAATTTTGCCTTGAGAAAGTTTGAATTCTGTCGAAAGGAGGTTCATAAGAAATCATCAATATCATGTTAATCAAAGTGCACAAACAGCGTAGATTCCCTTGTTTCTCTCTCTCTAAGCAGTCGCGCTGCTAGCATGGATTCCCCTAACTCTTTTTCACCATCCGTCCCTATCATACATCGCTTCGGACAGATCTTTCAAACTACATCTTGTGTCCGCAGAGCTGATGTAAAATAACTTCTTCCTGATCAATCAACGCTGTCACATCCATGTAAACGTCACTTAAGATTTTGTCCTTGTCTCTTCAGCAGTATCTCGCATGTCTTGTTCGCCTTTCTTGACGTTTTTGAGATTGAGATAAGTGACCGTATAGGTGTTGTTTTTTGGGATGTTGGTTCCAGGATTTTTTCAATATAGCTCTTAGGCTTTTTGTGTAGTTTCGGTTAGCTTTTTTCTCAATGCGTTTTGTTTGATTTTATGACATATCAAACATTGCGGGTTATATAATGCCAAATCCTCTTTATACATATATATTAGATATATAGGATTTGGTTTGGTTAGTTTTTATGGCTTATCAATCATTGTGGGTTATATAATGCTAAATCCTCTTCATACGTATATATTAAATATAATTTGGTTAATTTGGTTAGGTTAGATTTTATGGCTTATAAACCATTGTAGGTTATACAATGCCAAATCCTCTTTATACATAGAGGATATACAGGATCAATATCTTAGATATACAGGATGTGGTTAGGTTGGGTTTATGGCATATCAACCATTTTGGTTATCTGTTTCTATACATGTAAACAGTTCTATTTCAAGCAATTCAGTTTAGCATAAATAAACAGTTTGTTTCTATTTCATCTATAGATAGGACCCTATCAGTTGCTACCACTCCAGGCCAGAATGAACCTGGAAGTGATGGCAATGAAGGGATACTCAACATTCTTCAAAGCTCCAGCATTACTGGAGCTGCACCATCAGATCGTTTAGTGTTATATCGAGGACTCACATTGGAGAAGTCTTACCCGTCTGCAGACTATGCAGTCGGTGTATTCTGAAGCCCCAGCTGATTGGGCCAGGTGAATAATATTGTAACAAGTGGTGCTTGGAGGAAATCCCGTGTCACTTAATCGACTAGATCAGACTTCCATATGATCGAGAGTCAATTGATTGCAGTCTACACCCTCGTTAGCACATATTGATACCACTTTCAGTAGATGAGACGCTGCTGCCAATGTACGTGAATTTGTCTTCTTATTTCAGACGACCGCCATTTAGAGTGGAGATTGGCTCCTTCTCGATCAAAACTCTATTTTATTAGCATTCACTTAGACATCAATGCCTCCTGTTGCTCTAGGCTATGAAGCTGTGATTTGGTTTGGGTAGGTATATATGCATGAAACGCTATATCCTCTTTATAGTCAGCGTCCATTTTAGCTTCTGCGAGTTATCGAGTACTTTTTGCCTGTTTTAGCGTAAAGCAGTTTTCTTTTATTACATCTATCGACATTCAATTTTCGAAGTCTTATCATCATCATGTCGTGCGGGTAGCATGGATATCCCTGACTCTCTCTCTCCACGTCTCCTTATCATTCATCGCCTCTGGCAGGTCTTCAGGGTTACGTCCCGTATCCTCAAATAGCTGCTGTATGTATGTTCGAGCGTGTCGTCCTGCTTTGGAATGGCCATATGCGGGGGTCCACAGGAGTACATCACTTACGAGCTCATCCTTACTTCTCCAGCAGTGTCCGACATGTCTGGTTCGTCTAGCTTGGATAGTTTTCGTGATAGGTGGTAGGTGACCGTATAGTAGGTGCCTTGTTGGGTGTTGCTGCCAGGATGTGTTCAATATTGCTCTTAACATTCTTGGATAATTGCCGTCTAGCTTCTTCTCCAACCGTTTAGTCAGCGTCCAAGTAGTGCATCCATATAGCAGTATCGACACGACCGCAGCCTGGAAGAAACTGCGTTTCATTTTATCGGTCAGTTTTGAGGCAGATTATATATATATATATATATAATCTCAATGATTGATATTAAGCACTGTTTAATAATACTGAAGTATTTGGTCCTCCATTAACTCACCAAGTAAACTAGCGAGAATCCTAAACCCCAACAATATATATATATATATATATATATATATATATATATATCGTAGTAAAGCTAGTTTACGTTTACGTTTGGCTTAGTTGATTCTGCCAAATTTTTTCTCCTTCGGGCAAGTCATCGCAGCTCTGTTTGATTTTTTTCATATAATACGGGTTTCTTTAGTTTATTTTTCTTTTTTAATTGATTCTTTCCCCAGATATTAAATTGTATGATTTTTCATTTGAAAATTGTATGATCTGTTTTTTTCAAACTGTCAGTGCCTTAAGGGTTAATCATACATACATACATATAGTGGGGAGAGTGTTCGCCAATTGTCCGGGAGACCTGATTCCAGGTTGGGTCATACCAAAGACTAAAAATGGTACTTGATACCTCCTTGCTTAACACAGGGCAATATTGTAATATAATGGCCGATGGATTTCGTTTTATGCCTTTGGATTAAGTTAGGCTGAGAACCTTTTGGCTCAGTGCATGGGTTACTTAGGGGGCAACATTAACACTGGTGTCCATGCGCGTGCGCGGGCGGAGCGGACGTGTCACTCAGAGATGTCACAATAGCCCGAGATGGGAAACGGGGCTAGCAAGTGCAAATGACGTCACACACCAGAAGTGCGCGGAGGACTTTGGGAATTTTGAAGAAAGTTAGGAGAGTTGAGAAGTGGACACCGAACGAGAAGGGGCGCAGTTGAAAAAGCCATAATAGAAAGAATGTGTATCTCTCTCCTTATGTCGAAGAACCTTTAAACTCAAGGGTAATATAAAGTTTCATACCTGAACTAAGAAGTCGTAAGTGTTTTTCGTGTTTCGAGATTCCTATGTTCTATGTTATATATAAAATGAACAGTCTATGTACGTTACGCGTAGCCGTATCTGGCTATCGTACAATATAAGGTACATATCGTGGGTAAAGTAGAGCAATCCAGGGAAAGGTGTAGCGCCCTCTACAACACCTCGGTGTAGTAGCTATTGAAAAGGGAGCCTTCTGGTCACCCTCGACTACGGTTACCAACTTATACATATATATGACGCGTCCAATGGAATTGACCTGCGGACAACCTGATTATAGAATTGTTACTGCTGTTTATTCCTATAGATAAATAAACAAATTCTTCATAATTAGAACTGAGTTGGTATTTCACTCGAAAAATTACTATGTAAGGGATAAGCGCCACATCAAATCCCATTCTCTCCTTGTCAAATTTAGTATTTCAAAATTGCTTCCTTTAATTAGAGTGGTTTAAGGATTTTGTGCTAACAAAACTCCCGCTATGATATGCTATTTTTTTCTATTTTGGATGACATACATACAAAATCATGTAATTATAATATGATTTTTTCTGCTAATCTATTTGTCTATCAATTTATTCATTTTTTTATTTGGCCACCTTGAAACTTTGACCTTTTGCAGGGCAAGATGGATAAATGGAATTCATAAATTGGAAACATTAAAAAAAAAAAAAAGAAATACAAAAAAATGAAAAATAAAACTGAAGGTAACCTTGATTTTGAAGTGTAAGGGCTCAAAGAGGTCATGTGCGCATGCGCAATACAGAAACTTGTCTATTTTGCCGGAAAGAAAAGGAAGGGGAAAGCTAATCGGACGAGAAGACCTCAGCATCTGACGTGAAACAAACAATATGAATTGGATTGAAAAATGAAAGTTGATTAATACTTAATTAAATTAGTTTCATTTTTATTTTAAATTATTTGCAATTTCTTTCATTGTATTTCGTTTCCTTTTTTTTATTTCATTTTAAATTTTATTTAATATTTTTCTTAGAAGTTCTTGTCATTTTTCTGCACAATCAATTAATGTTGTTGCTGTCGAGAAAATGTCGGAACAAGCAAAATTGACGAATGCCTTAGCGAATATTCCTATCAAGAACTAGACTTCATCATTGACGTTGAGTGTTTTTTTTGTTTTTGTTTTTGTTTTTTGTTTAAAGGGTGTGAATTGCACTCTGAACTGTATCTAAAAACACTGAAAAGTTTTTAAAAATAAGTTAAAAAAAAGCACATTTCAAATGTAATTCTATGGCATAAATTTACCATAATCTACCGTATATGCATATTTTATCTGTCCCTGTCGGCTTGGGCTGTAGAATACACTGACTGCATCTCTGCTGCGAGGTAAGACTCTGCCAACGAATGTCTTGTGGCCGAGTCGGCTGGAGCTGTTGAATAAACCGACTGTATTTTTGCAGAGGGGTAAAACTGTGGCCCTGACGTTTGGAACTGCAGATTACACCGACTTCATTTCTGCAGAGAGGTAAAACTCCTCTCTATGAGTGTCCTGGATATGACACTTAACAATCTGATAGGGAGACTAGTCCACCTTATTAATTGAATAAGAATCTTACACACACTTGTCCAGTCGGATGGGACTGTAGAATACACCGATTGCTTCTCTGCAGAGAATGAGTGTCCTGGATATGACACTTAACAATCTGATGGTGAAGTTCCAGTAATACTGAAGCTTTGGAGAATGCGGAGTAGTCCTT
Source organism: Sepioteuthis lessoniana (assembly GCA_963585895.1). Lineage (NCBI taxonomy): Eukaryota > Metazoa > Mollusca > Cephalopoda > Myopsida > Loliginidae > Sepioteuthis > Sepioteuthis lessoniana. The sequence goes on along the minus strand of OY757936.1, from coordinate 20,711,218 downwards.
CATTGCTATTACTCCCAGGTCCACTCTGGCCCTGAGTGGTAACACTTGATAGGGTCCTATCTATAAGTCATTTAGAACTGTTTGGCATTTAAACTGTACTAATGCTAATCTGAATTGCTTGAAATATAACTGTTTTTGACATATAAATTGCGTACTTATGCTGAACTGAATTGTTAAAATAGAACTGTTTTTACATTTAAATATGTAAACAAAAAAACTGTACTGATGCTAAACTGAATTGTTTTAAGTAGAATTATTTATATGTATGAAAATGGATTTGGCATTAAATAAACTGTACTGGTTGATGTGTCAAGAAAACAAACCAAACCAAAAACTTCATGTCAATGCACACAAAACGAAATACATGTGCTTCAATCAAGCAGGGGGTATTTCCACATTAGACGGCAGCTCTCTGAAACTAGTAGACAAGTTCACCTACCTAGGAAGCAGTGTCTCATCAACCGAAAAAGACATCGACACGCGGCTAACGAAGGCATGGGCAGCTATCGATAAGCTATGGGTCATATGGAAGTCAGACCTGACCGATAAAATGAAACGCAGTTTCTTCCAAGCAGCAGTCGTCTCGATACTGCTATATGGATGCACTACATGGACGCTAACTAAACGGCTGGAGAAAAAGCTAGACGGCAACTACACAAGAATGCTGCGAACAATTTTGAACAAGTCCGAGAGGCACCACCCCACAAAGCACCAACTGTACGGCCACCTACCTCCCATCAGTGGGTGTCCTCGTGGTGTAATGGTTAAAGCGATGAACTGCGGAATCGTAGTACACGAGTTCGTACTCCAGTCGCGCTATTATGTTCACTTTCGGGCAAATACCCTTGGGAAAGGTATGAACCCCCTTATTCTCCCTCCAGCTGTGGGTAAATAGTAGGACAGACTAGGTTCTTCAGCCTTGTTGAGGCAACTAGTCTAGGAGAAGGAAAACTCTGAATTCAAACCTGTTAAACTCCGCTTAAAAATTGACCTTGTGTCATATCCTGCCCGAGCGGAGGGGTTGGTAAATAGTACCTCCCATCACGAAAACTATCCAAGTTAGACGAACCAGACATACAGGACACTGCTGGAGAAGCAGGAACGAGCTCATAAGTGATGTACTCCTATGGACCCCCTCATATGGCCGAGCAAAAGCAGGACGACCAGCTCGAACCTACATACAGCAGCTATGTGAGGATACGGGATGTAGCCCTGAGGAGCTGCATGTGTAACATAGGTCCAAAAATACGACCAAGATATGAATATGTGAAAGAGACATAGGGAATCCGAAAAACACGAAACGCTGACGATTTTCTTGGTTCAGGTACGAAACTTTTATTTACCTTGTTGAGTTTAAGGTTTTCCGACATTAGGAGAGAGAGACACAATTTCTTACTATGCTGGCTGTTCGTACATCGTCAGCTCTTAACTCACTGACTCAACCAACGCGCGGGTATCCCGTAGACCCAAACTGGTCTCGCCTCGGCGAGCTCCGAAAATCAACTCGCTTCGTCCAAGTCCAAATTCTCAACTCACTGTTTTTTTTTTAAATCCGAAAATCCTCAGCCCATCGCTTTCAGGCATGACACCATTCACATCCCCAGTCTCTTTCCTATCTGGGGTTTTTATTATAACATTTGTGATTGTCACATCCTCCCCGCGCGCGCGTGAACTCCTGCATTCAATGTGTGCACCTAACTAACCCATGCACTAAGCCGAAAGGTTCTCAGCTTAACTAAACCGAAAGATAAGATATACAAAACGAAAACTGATAATATAAAAAAATCCTTCCGCAATTATATAACTCCAGAAGCGATGAACGATAGGGAGAAGTGGCGAGAAATATCCGTGCTGGCGGCATGATATGATGATGATGATGATCTATCTACTTATCTGTCCCTGTATGAGTGCCGGGAGAGTCCTTGTCGCGTAAATCATAAAATATTGGCCAGTGGTCGCAAAGTAAACTGGTTCGAACTCCACCTGGGTTATTACTTTCATGCTCTGACTATTACCCTCGGGAAAGATAGAACCTTGTTATCATCCACCCCCCAGCTAGATAGCATCGCTGATGTTCATTTACAAGGATGATTTTGGCATTGAATAATCCATGAACGTTGATTTTCCATTAAACAAAGAAACCAAACTAAGAGTGAAATTAGAATCAATCGGCAATGGTCATTCATTGCCCAGTCGGCTTGGGCTGTAGAATACACCGACTGCTTCTCTGCAGATGGGTAAGACCCCCTCAACGAGTGTCCTGGATATGACACTAAACAATCTGACAGTGAGGTTCTAGCAAGGCTGGAGCTTTGGGGAATGCTTCATTACCATCACCCCCAGGTCCACTCTGGCCCGGAGTGGTACCCCTGATAAGGGTCCTATCTATGGGTCAAATAGAACTAAACCATGCTTCCTTCGCTATGCTGATTTTTGCATTTAAACGGCGTATTCATGCTAAACTGAATGGTTTAAAATAGAACTGTTTTTGACATAGAAACTGTACTTTCACTAAACTGAATTGTTATATATAACTGCTTGAATAGTTTGAAATAGAACTGTTTTTGACAATTAAAATGTGTACTCATGCTAAGCTGAATTGTTTGAAATGGAACTGATTATTTGCATAAAAGTGGATTTGGCGTTAAATAATCTACAAAGGTTGATATGCCATAAAACCCACCAAGCCAAACCAAACCAAACCAAACAATGGTCCTTCAGTAAATAAAAAGAATATTTTAGAATTATTTTCAGGATTTGTTATCGTTATCGTTTTCAGACTATTGTCTGCATTCTTATTGTACTATTTACAACATTGCGGTCGATGTGTCCTCCGGTCTTCTTCTGGTGTTTCTTGTCGAACTCGGTAGCCAATACAGAACTTCGAACTACGTCCTTTATATAATCCATAGGGGCCGCTTGCTCTGATTCGGTTAACCATAACTGGGTACAAGTATTAAGAATTCCTGTATTGCTGCTCGCTTGCAGTCAGGTTTGAACCTTCAACCCCCAGATGATTGTCTCAAAGTAGCTTAGGTAACAGATGACTATAACCGTTGCGCTAATTTTCTGCATTACTTCGAATTGGTTTATAGCAAATATTATTGTAATCGCGAAAAAAATATTTGCGGCATTTCAAAATGACAGCAAATCAAAGGGAGTCCAAATTTAAACAGAGGTATGTCATTAAATTTTGTATGGCAGAAAAGTGCAAAACACATGAAATTTACTGAAGAATGTGTTATGTGTACGGAGAAGTATGTTTTAATTTATATACATATATTCATATTCGTAAATACAAAGCTTTGATTTCTTGTGGTCCGAGACTGGAAATATGGAGCACCCAGTGAGACTCAAACTCTCTAACATTAGTCTGCTATTCTACCTTGCTAATCATTACACCATAAGAAGCATGTTTTAATCTAGAAATGTTTACAAATAAGCTAAACATGAGTTTGACACACGACTCTCCTGCAAAGAAAAAGTTCCGGGCGCAGCAATCAATAAATAAGGTCATGTTGACTCTTCTTGGACATGAAGAATACACCGAAAGTAGAATACACCGACTGAATCACTGCAAAGGGGTAACAATTCTCCCCCACGAACGAGCGTTCTGATATGACATTGAACCATCTGATAGTGGCTGCAGCCTTAGAGATGAGGGGAATGTGGAGTACCCATTCATTACTATAACTCCCAAGTCCTTTCTGGTCCGGAATGGTAGCACCTGATAGGGTCATATCAATGGATCAAAAGGAAATGGTTGACATTAAAACTAAGTGTTCGTCAATGGTCCGGGAGACCTGGGTTCAATCCCAGATTGCGTCATACCAAAGACTTTAAAAATGGTACTAGATACCTCCTTGCTTAATAATCAGCAATATAAGGAGCAATCCAGGGAAAGGAGTAGCACCCTTTTAGCTACTACACATCGGTGTAGTAGCTAAAAGGGGGCCTTTGGTCACCCTCGACTACGGTCGCTAACAACAACAAAACTAAGTGCAAACAAATGCTAAATTGAATTGCTATAAATAGAACTGTTGTTTTGTTTTTTTTTTAACTCGGTGTAAACAAATAAGTGGTGTTTAATTGAATTGTAAATACTTCCAACCATTTAACTGTATGCAAATGAATGAATAATAAATAAATAATTAGCGTTAAATAACAATTCTTGTTAAATAACAATTCTTGTAATCACTTAACTATGTGCAAACGAATGATTAGTATTGAATAGAATTGTTAGTACTAAATAAAATTGAAACCATTTAACTGTGGAGAAAAGCACTGCCAGAGTATAAACAAATTAGTTCTAATTTTAAAATGAAATTATCTACCACTGAGAATCTCCAATAGGTTATATTGTCCAGTCGGCTTGGGCTGTAGAATAACACTGACTGCACCAAATATGAGTGTCCTGTATATGACACTAAACAATCTGATTGTGAGGTTCCAGTTATGCTTGGGCTTTGGGGGAATGTGGAGCACCTCTTCATTGCCATCGCTCCCAGGTCCATTCTGGCCCGGCGTGGTAGCACCTGATAGGGCCCTATCTATGGGTTAAATAGAACTAACGGCATACGTATGCTAAACTTAATTGTTTGACTAAAATGAATGGCTTTAAATAGAAATGTTTTTGACAATTAAACCGTACTTACATTTAAACTGCGTGCTTATGCTAAACTGAATTATTTGAAATGGATCTGTTTTTAGCACTGAAACTATACTTACATTAAACTGAATTGTTTAATATAAAACTGTTTTGAGATTTAACTATGTGTAAACAAAATCTGTACTTATACTAAACTGAATTAGGTGAATTAGAACTGCTTGACTAGACTGAATAGCTTGAAATAGAAATGTTTTCCACAATTAAGTTGTACTTATATTTTAAACCGTGTGCTTATGCTAATCTGAATTCTTTGAAATAGAACTGATTTTTTTACATAAAAATGGATTTGACGTTAAATAACCTACAAAGGCTGATATACCATAAAACCCAACCAATCAAGCATCCAATAGGTCATAAGAGTATTGCACCAAATATGACGTTTTACCTGCACCGTGGAAAAAAGTTGACGAACAAATTTTTAACTTCATTTTAGTTCACTAACACAAAAGTTTATACACTACATTTTTTAAATAGTCGTCGGGAGAAAGAAAGAGAGTATGAAAGCTGAGTCGATTCATGTTAACTTGTCTCTGTTACATAGCAATTCTTGAAAACCACTAAGTGCAAACATGTGATTGGTAGGAAACAGAATTCTTAGCGTTAGATCGAAATACTTGAAACCACTTAACTGTGTACAAATGAATGAGCTTAGGCTTGTTCAAAAATGTATTTACAAAATGAGTTTACAAATCATATATATTTAGTATAAATGTAAAAACAGGATTTTGCATTAAATAACCTACTGTGGTTGATATGCCATAAAACCCAACCAAACCAAATCCTATATATTTAATAGATATATATAAAGAGGATTTGTCATTAAATAACCAACAATGGTTGATATGCCATAAAACTCAACCAAACCAAATCCTATATATTTAACATATATGTATAAAGAGGAGTTGACATTAAATAACCTACAATGGTTGATATGCCATAAAACCCAACCAAACCAAATCCTATATATTTAATATATATGTATAAAGAGGATTTGTATATATATATATATATATGTATATATCTAATATATATATATTAAATGTATATATGTATATATTTTATATATATATGTATGTATATATTTAATATATATGTATTAAGAGGATTTGTATATATATTTAGTATATATGTATAAAGAGGATTTATTTTATGGCATATCAACGATAGTTGATATGCCATAAAATCCAACGAAACCAAACTAGTACAACTGGTATCCGCGAAAAAGGTACTTTTCCGGCACAATAAGCAACTAGAGGTCCTTTTTACAGCAGGAAATTTTCCGCAGTAAATATGATGTGGTGCCAATACAACCTTCAGCTTAAAAATCATACATTTAATTGTTATGGCAATAAGAGAGGTACTTTCTGGGCAGTCGAGCCCTCTCTGAAGTTGTGTTAGCCTTGAAGTGATCGTGACTGGAGTTTGAACACGTGTACTACAGTGTTGCAGTCCAAAACGTTAGCTCCTCGACCAGGGAGACTCACCGCTTGACTAAGTGGATAAAGTCTAAAATTGTAATAAGTCTCAGTCGTGAGCGACCTATTAAAGCTTATTTTATTTTCTTAAGTTTACCGTAGGCTTTCGTGTATACCGCGCATTTATGTAAATCTCACCCCCGCCAAAATTTATAAGAAAAATTCGAGGAAGAAAACAAGTTACCGCGTAGACTGGGCAGTACGAGGGACATACGATAAGTTTCCAGACTTTTTTTGTACAGGCAATAAAATTGTCGTAGACTCTTGAGAATTCAGTATGTTATTGCTATACATCTTATGAGATGACTGACCAATTTTTATGATTTCAGGTTTAAATGATCAGACTAGCAAACTTACAAGAATGAGTTTGAGTTTCTTTGAGTGCTCCATTCATATGGCTTTGTGTCACATGTTAGCAAAAAGCTTCATAGATTACTACAAACATAGAAGTGGAGGCGCTCGTGGCGCATTGGTTATCGTCCTTAGAAAAAGACTCGGTGACTCGAATTCAAATCCTGGACGAAGCCGTTTACATTTCACATTGCTCTAATACACTAGGGAAAGTTGTGCATCTACTATTATCCCTCCAACTAAGAGTGAGATAGTTGGGCAGACTGTACTTTTAGCTCTCGTGTGGCAACCGGTATAGGAGAAGGAAAACTGAAATTTAAACCTGTTGAATTCTACTCTAAAAAATTGGTTTTGTGCTGTACCCTGCACGTGCAAAGGAGATGTTAAATACATGCATACATGACAGAGAGAGAGAGAGAGAGAGAGTGTGTGTGTGTGTGTGTGTATGTAAGAGAGATAGAGAGAGAGTGTGAATTTGTGAATGAGAGAGAGAGAGACAGACAGAGAGTGTGCGTGAGAGAAAAGGTAGGTGTGTGTGTGTGAGAGTAAGAGACAGTGTGTGTGAGAGTGAGAGTGAGAGAGTTTGTGTGCTTGAGAGAGAGAGAGAGAGTGAATATATGAGAGTGTGTGTGTGTTTGTGTGAAATAAGGAGAGACAGTGTGAGAGAGACAGAGAGAGTGTGTGCGATAGAGAGTCAGACAGTATATGAGAGAGAGAGAATGTATGTGTGCGTGTATGTGAGAGAGAGACAGTGAGTGAGAGAGACAGCGTGTGTGCGGGAGAGAGTTTGTGTGTGTGTGTGTGAGAGAGAGAGAGAAAGAGAGGGAGTCAATGTGTGTGTGTGTGTGTGTGTGAGAGAGAGAGAGAAAGAGAGAGGGAGAGATTTTGGGTGGAGTAAAATGCAATTGTCAGTCTTAAAACGACTGCATATTACAAGAGCTAGGTGTGGCTAAATATTCAATTCGTTGTCAAAAATATTTTTCCCAAGATATCTGGCAATGGGACATTTATTGTAGTCCGCCTGTTGTGCTTAGAGGAGGAGGAGGAGGAGGAGGAGGATTGTGCAAACATTTCAAGGGTTTTTCACATTTTGTTTCAAATGATAGAAAAAAACAGTCAAATATTGCAGAGATTTTTAACATACATAACCTCTCTCTCTCTCTCTCTGTATATATATATATATATATCCGATAGCCGCTACTCTTTTATCAGTGTATTCACAAGCACACACGTATATATACATATATATATATAGTGGGGTTATATATATATATATATATATATATATATATATACTAAAACCACGCCCAAAGCGAAGGATGTGACAAATGGTCAGTTTGGAAGCTGAGTTTCACCAGTTTGAATATAAAGTTTTCCTTCTCCCAGATCGTTTGCCATATCAATTTTAAAGAGCTGTGTTGGCCTACTATTTATACAAAGCGGTAATGAGAATAGTTGGATTGTTAGCATATATATATATGTGTGTGTGTGTGTGTGTGTGTGCGTGCGTGTGTGTGTGAGTAAATATATTTAATAGCACATATGTTCATCTGCGACCACAGGTTTTCTGGCAAGTTTTCTCTGCCTGATGATTGTCGTAATACGACGGCAAGAAATCTGTGGTCACAGATAACCCACCATGCTATAAAATATGTATATAAATAATATATATTTATTTATTATTATGTAATAGCTCTATCACAGATATTGAGCACTCTCCAAATAATACCGCATTCGGTCTGCCACAAACCCACCAAGAGAGATAGTGACAACTAATACTGTATATAGATAGGCATCCAAAGACAGACTCTTCCGTTGTATCACAACTCTTCAGTGTGGCTAGACACATCGGACGCTACAAATTGGGATCCAAACCCACCTAACTTTAAGTTAGAATTAACATTA
>OY757936.1:20662818-20697818 GCA_963585895.1 Sepioteuthis lessoniana | reverse complement strand
TCGCTCATTGAATATAAATGTATATATCACTGAGGCCCTAATAGTTATTTACTAAGCTTAGCTCAGATGTTGACTCAGAATTTTAGTGGCGAAACGGATTTGCTTTTTTAAATTTATCTTCTTCATTCTGAGACCCAGCATCATTCTTTGACGTCTGTTCTTTTTGACTTGTGGTTTATCATTTTTCTCTTTCACCCCGTAAATTCTCACACAGTCATCGTTGATAACTTGGCTACCTTCATTTAGTCATCGGTTGTATTCCTTATTTTCCTAATTCTTTATGCAGAGTCTTGCTAATGATGTTGCTAAGCATACACCAAGCTTCCGTGTCGGATGCCGGTGGAAATTTCATTTTTTGGCAAAACGGGTTGCATCTTATCCTTTGATTCATCAGCTAGGATATCTTCAGCATTTTTGTGGCAACAACAATGGAGCAATAACATCCACAATAAACTCTTCCAAATTCACCCCACCTTGGGAAAGTGGAGACCAGCATCGAGAAAATCAAGGAGAGAATAAATAGTTATATCCCGATTGCGAATTGGTCATACAAGGCTTACTCATTCTTTCATTTTGAAACAGGAACCACAACCACAGTGTTTAACCTGCCAGACAACTTGCACGGTTAAACACATTCTTATAGAATGCAGAGCTTTCGCTGTTATCAGAAAGCGATTTTTCAAAGTAAATAACTTAACCGATCTGTTCGAGAACGTCAAAATAGATGACATTCTGTCCTTCTTGAGAGAGACAGAGTTGTACCAAAAAATATGACAACTTAAAACTGGTTAATCTTGTGCAAACAAATGAAATCCTGCTAATAGAAATTTTTACCTACCTTAATATTCGTTTTGAAATCTTTGAAATATGTATGTATATATAGACAGAATTTGGCGTTAAATGACCTACAATGGTTGATATGCCATAAGCCTAAAACAACTAACCAACCAATCAGCATTTTTGTGTGCATCTTGGTTTTGGTGTTCCAACGTCTTATCTATGATGGCAGAGCGCTTCTACTGAAACAATCTCTGATTTTAATGATTTTAAAATGTTGGTATAATGAAACTTTTGGAAAACGTTTTATTCTTTCTCAGTACTGAACTAGAAAACGTCTTCAGATCAATTTTTCAAAAAGATATCTGATTATACTAAGGTCAAAACTACTAGGGAAGACTCGTATTCAGTACAATGAATGAGAACAATGTGGTACTGACCATGTTTCATAAAGATACACTTTTAGGATGAGGAATAACATTTTTTAGTCGGTGAGGGGGGAATTCTTTTAGCTGTTATATATATGTATATATATATATATATGTGTGTGTTGGTTTTGTTTGGTTTGTTTGGTTTTATGATATATCAACCTTTGTAGATTATTTAACGCCAAATCCATTTTTATGTAAATAATCTGTTCTATTGAAAACAGTTCAGTTTAGCATAAGTACACAGTTTAATTGTCAAAAACATTTCCATTTCAAACTATTCAAGCAGTTATATGTAATAATTCAGTTAAGTGTAAATACAATTTTAATGTCGAAAAACAGTTCTATTTGAAATGATTCAGTTAAACATAAGCACGCAGTTCAAATGTAAGTACGGTTTAATTGTCAAAAACGTTTATATTTCAAGCTATTCAGTTTACCCAATTCATTTTAGCATATGTATGCTGTTAGTTCTATTGAACCCATAGATAGGGCCCTATCAGGCGCTAACAATCCGGGTCAGAGTGGACCTGGGAGCGATGGCAATGAAGGGGTACTCCGCATTCCCCAAAGCTCCAGCACTGCTGGAACCTCACAATCAGATTGTTTAGTGTCATATCCAGGACACTAGTTGGGGGGTGCTTACCCCTCTGCAGAGAAGCAGTCGGTGTATTCTACAGCCCCAGCCGACTGGGCAATGTGTGAGTTGGGGTGAGTGTGCAGTTAGGCACCTGTCGTTCGTTCAACCGTGTTTGATTAAGTAGTAAAGACACATTTTGTATGTATAATTTACGATCCTTTCGAATTTCCTGATAACTGTCTTGGTTTCAGGTTGGAATTGGTGGATCTTAATTAAAATATACTGACAAAATATGTCTTTACTATTTAAACAAATATATATACATATATATACATACAAACAAACGGCTGCTGCTGTTGCTACATAAATACCTTAACAATTCCCTTAGCCAAACGTGGTACGCTTGTTGGTCGGGCGGTCTAACGTAAAGTTGGATGGGTTTCGACCCCGGCTTCGAGCGTCCGACTTGTCTAGCCACACTGAAGAGTTCTAATAGAACGAAATAGTCTGTCTGTGGATGAGAATATATATATATATATATATATATATATATATAGGGGCAGCATTTCTTTGTTAAGACATATTTGATTTGTTTAAATATTTTTTATTTTATCCTTTCAAGTCACCGGAAAAGGCTAATAAACCTTTCGTAATTAATTGTATACTGAGTACTTCCAGACACTTCTTGTGATTGTGTGTATAATACAAAAGCCATACAACCTTTGCAAGTACCTTACAACTTTGTAAGAATTAAGCATTTAATATATATATATATATATATATATATATATATATATATATATATATATATATATATATATTCTTTAAGAAAAACAACAAAACCGGTCACAGAGGATTATAAATTTATATCCGCGTTTTTGGAAATTTCAAAAAGGCGTAACAGGATAGAAATAAATTTATAATCCTATGTGACCGGTTTTGTTGTTTTTCTTAAAGAATTTATTGCTCTGTATTATTATTACATTGAGCTCTTTACCAGGAAAATTTAGTTATTCACTGATGAATAATTTTTTGTCCTGATGGAATTACTCCTAACTCCGGTTTAACTGGACCAAAGAATACTATATATGAATATATATATATAATGTATTTCGGTATATTTATAAACAGTGCTCAGCATCATCGTTATATTAGGATAGCGTAGAGACAGAGACAACGATGCTTGGCGACTCTGAGTTCCTTGCCAAATGAGAGCTGTCCTAACTTTTATACTTAGTAAAATAAAGCTGGCAAAGGCTCCCATTTCAATGGCTACTGCACTACTCATTTCCCTGGCTTACTCCACTTTACCCTCGATACCTACCATCTACTGCTAAGTGTTAAGCAAGGAGGTATCAAGTACCATTTTTAAAGTCTTTGGTATGACGCGATCTGGGATTGAACCCAGGTCTCGCAGTCTATTGGCAAAGACTTATATATATATATATATATATATATATATATATATATATATAGCCAGGTTTCGATCCCAGCTTCGGGAGTCTAGCCTGTCTAGCCACACTGAATAGTTCTGATAGAACGAAACAGTCTGTCTGTGGATGACACAATATATATATATATATATATATATATATATATATATATATTCACACACACACACAAACACATGCACAAACACACAATGTCACCTCCTTTTGAAAACTGTTAGTTTCTCCTCTATGCTTTCTCCAAACACACACACACAAATACACTGATATACACACACACACACACACACACACACACACACACACACACATATATATATATATATATATATACATTTATATATATATATATATTTATATATATGTATATCAGTGTTTGTGTGTGTGTGTGTGTGTGTGTGTGTGTGTGTGTGTGTGTGTGTGTGTGTGTGTGTTGGGATTGTCAGTATAAAACAATATTTTGTCATACTGTGGTAGGGTCTAAAGCCGGTAGTGACATCGAGGGAGCAAGGCAATCGTTATTTTAAGTAATAATTAATAAAAACGTTCAATTAATTAATTGAATCCAATTTCAAAGAAAAAGAAGAATAGAACTGATGACTTTTCAAATAAAAAGAATAAACGAACATCGGGGTATTGGTGGGGAAAATACAATTTGAATAATTCGCTTCGAACGAAATCGAAAACGAGGCTTTGTCGTCCATTTTTTTTTTTTTTATAAGCAAACGCTTTTCCTGCATTGAAAGATTTAATCAACATATTGACAGAAGAGAAAAATGGCTGAGAATTCATGTTGAATGGCAACTGCTATTACTGGACCTAACACTATTACTCAAATTAATTATTTCTTCTAATAAATTAGAAATTAATTAAAGAAATAATATAGAGCGAGGTTATATTATTTCTAAGATACCAGATTAATTTCCATTATTGTATGTGGTGATTGTTCAAGCCCTGTTTGAATCTATATTTTTCCATATCTATTATTGTCGAGCAAGTTGAAGATTTATTGATTTTAACATCCCTGGGAATACAGGGATCCGTCTATTTTCTCCCTATGCAGTTATGTGAAAATATTTGAAGAGACTGGGTCCTTTATCTTTGGTTAGGCAACCAATTTTGGAAAAAGAAAATTCTTCATTTAAACCAGCTATAAAAATTGACCTTGAGTCGTAATTTGACCTGTGGAGGAGGGGTTGTAAATATTTTATTGTGCCAGATACTTTTTTAAATGCTTTTATTAATTTTTTTCTTTTGCTTTTATTTAGAATTTTTATATATTTTAGTTATTTGATTTTTTTTTCCTTTTTTCATCATACAACGTGGGAAAGCAAGTGTGATACCCTGACCTCATCAGCCGCCAACCAGGAGTGATAACACAGTTTCAGTAGTTCAAGACGGTACTGCCACTCCTGGCGCTACAGAGCAGCTTTTGCCACCGGACAGGGTATTTAAAAGAATTATATATATATATATATATATATATATATACGCCAGATCTACAAAAAGCAGAGATTAGATTATGCGTTCATCTTCATTTTTAGTGCAGTTTGTGATTTTTAAAAACGCATTTACTTTCAGCCGTTAATGCCATTACAACTCACAGTAACCGTTTCTTGATCTTACGTAATCACACAGGAATGGTGGTTCTGCGTGCATTTTATTCATTAAGAAGACTTTTCGCTCTCAACCAAATCCAACTTTATGCATATTGCACCGTGTTCAAACAGCGCTTCAGCATTCTCTGTTCCGACCTTAACTTTCCCTTCTGTATCTGTTGTCTATTTGATCGGTTTCCTTCGGTTTTATCTTTTTTATGTGTTACTGCACCTAACCACTCCAGACAAATGTCATATATAATTCTGCAGAAAGATGTCATTTGTTGATCAAGGAGACCCTTAACATGGGTAATGACTAAAAAGGAAAGCTCCTGGTCTAAGTTTGTCCATTTGTTATATTCTCATTTGCTGATTCATGCAGAAATATATGCTTGATACATACTGACGCAATAAATAAGGACGCAGTGACAAGACGCAGGAATAAACGACGCAAGAAGGAGGACGCAGGAAGACTTCTTTAACAATAATATGTACCTCTCACTTTATTTGTAAGGGTTTGAAAGCGTTGTTCAAGGGTTGCATGTGAGAGGGAGCTGGAGACCGAACATAAACTGTAATTTCTTGACCCCACTGTCATGACCGTCATGTTGTGTCTTTCTTGTTCTCCTGATGCTGGGGTCCACTCCATCGGGGTTTCCGAGGGCCCCCTCGGTCGGGTGTGGCTTTCCCTGCCACATCTGGTCTCTAGCTGTCTTGAATTCTACTGGCAACTGCTAACTGCTTCTTGGACTCGAACTGAACTGAATTAAATAATAATTCAACGCCCACACGATCGCCCACTGGATCTTTGAAATCGAATGTTTAATCGTCATCAAGCGGAAATAACTGTCATGCAGTTCGGAGGTCACTCTCTTCCGGTGCATCAGTCTGTATTGGCATAGTGGGACCTTCACCTTGTCCCATATTATAAGCCTTAATCCGCCCACGCCATCTCTTTCGATTACTGGCCATTGGAATGTGTCACTTCCTTCTGGTGCATCACCTTGGAATAGCATTTTTGGGGCCGGGTCGAAGGTCAAAACATAACACATGTAGCTATCTGATTACATTTGGGCCACTGAATTCTTGGCATGCTAGGAAAGTCTGCAAGACGCTGACGCTCAGCAATGGGCTCCTGAATACTATGGGGGTGTTCCTCATTCATAAGCCCTTCATTCAATTTACATTCTCCGGTAGGAGAATTACGTCGTTTGCACCAGCGTGCCTAGTGGATTTGTAACCCTCGCAAACTGTTAAATTCTCTGTCGCAATCACACGTTGTAACCGGGTATATATCCAAGTCATTTCCGTTTGAGCAAGTACGATGGGTGATATATTCTCCCTCCTCGCAGCAGACACCCAGAGGGAATTTTTCTTTTGTTTTACGGTTCATATTTTTTTTACTTTCCTGTCTTTCTAGGGTGTCTCTTTAGTTTTCTGGAGAGTCACTTTGTCTTTCCAAAAAGTCATCTTGCTTTCGGGAGACTCTCATTGTTCCTATTTTCATCATACATATATTCTTATGGTAAATTTTCTTTCATTTAACTTACGAAGTAATTTCCTTCTTCTTAAGGGAAAATTTCTTTCAATTAGCGTCGTTTTATTATGACATTGGTGTTGTTGCTAATTGACGTAATGTCGGACGTAATGAAATGGGCTAAGTTGTTATTTAGTCAAGAAAAATGGGCTATTGGTGAATTTTTGGAATGCTGAAATATTGCAACGTGAGATATATATATATATATATATATATATATATATATATATATATATATATATATCTTTTTGTCTTTCTTTTTCTTCCTTTTGATTCAAAATCTTTCTCGATGTACAAACGGAACATAAATTCAATATAATATTCCTAATAAGTCAAATGACGTAATTTAAAACAACAAACGCTGATTCATTAATTAAACGGCCAACTTTTTCTTGTTATACAAATTTTCCCCTAGGTTTTTGTATTTTGCATTTTTAAACATCCATCGTTGATTTATCATCACTAATATCATCCACATAGTCCTGATGATGGTTCAATAGAACCGAAACGCTATAGTATCGACTTTGCTTCTCAATAAATCTCTCCTTCTACTTTGATTACCTTGTTATCAATTTTTCTTTATATATATATATATATATATATATATATATATATAAATCCACTCCTGTTTCTTAATCGTTCTAACACATAATATTTTGACCCCCTCTGCCCACGCCTGGGAATGAAATAATTTGTGATTTGATTTCCATGTTTAATCTTATTTTTATGCTTTTTTTTATTTTTTTTATTTTTTTATTTTATCTTCTGAATACGAACTGTAACTCCACATTTGCTAATCTGCGACTAGAGAGAAGCATGTAAATAGTCATCTGACGAGACGGAGAGTATAGTAATATTCTCGGCTGAAATAAATTTATTATGACGACTTAACCGAGTTTGAGTCTCCATCAAATTGTACTATATATATATATATATATATATATTGTTACAAAATTTTCGTAATTGAAAAATCTGTAAAAATGGCTGCGAACACGTGGTTAAAAGAAAAAGATAGCATCTGATCAGAGAGAGAGAGAGATAGAGAGAGACAGAGACAAACAGAGACAGAGACAGTTAGTGCATACAAAAACATAGACATAGAAAAAAAACTCAAAATGTAAAGTTCAAACAGTTTATACAACAATAAACAATTTCTGAGCAACAGCAAAAGCAGAGAGAAGAAAACAAAAGTACAGAACGCTATGATTTCCTGAGGATTTCCTGAAAATTTTCGACTCATCTTAGTTTTCCTTATGTCTAGTGAGTTTCTCTTGGGTATTTATTTCATACTCACTCGTCTATTCGACTATCAACCTCAACTTATCCGTGATTCAATTCTTTTTTTTTTCTCCTTTTTCTGCTGTTACGGCTTTTTTTTTTTTTTCACAGGTTGAGGTTTTTGGTACACAGGAGGTTGAGCACCTGGATATTTCTTTATCGAGTGGGTCTTCTCTAACACTCGTTTTTAAGGGCAACTGTCTCAGCTTCTGGTCAATATCTTGACCTGTTGTCTTATTGGTTTATTTGAAAAGGCCTGTCTACCACATTACCCTCCGTCGCCTCTTTTCGAAAAGACCCTTTCGTTAATGTCCTAAGGGAACGAGAGCAGAGGAAACGTACAGGATCTGAAATAAAGAGTTTCGAGAATGGGGGTACCTGTTACACCGATTAATCCTCGAATAGTTCGACTAAAAATGCAAATATATAGGTGACGTCACTATATATATATATATATATATATATATATATTACACTAAAAAAGGCAAGAAGCAGACAATAACCCGCACAATCTATGACAGACGCTGACTACACAGATGATATAACGCTTCTGGCAAATACACCTACCTAAGTCGAATCCCTGCTGTGTCGTCTGGAGCAGGCAGCATGTTGCATCGGCCTCCATGTTAATGTAGAAAAAACGGTGTATATGTGTTTTAGTAAAAAAAAAAAAAAATGAGAACTTTCCACGATGGAAGCTCTCTGAAATTAGTGGTTAAATTCAGCTACCTCGGAAGCAGCGTCTCATCAACTGAAAATTACATCAATAAACAATTAGTGATAGCATAGACTGCTATTGATAGGTTGTTTATCATATGGAAATCATTCTATCCGATAAGATAAAACGAAATTTTTCCCTAGCAGCGGTCGTGTCCATTCTACTATATGGATGCACCACTTGGTCGCTGACTAAGCGTATAGAGAAAAAAATTGACAGGAATTGGTAAAAAATGCTCTGAGTCAAATTTTAAAAAATCTTAAAAGTAAAATAGAGAGAGAGAGAAAGAGAGAGAGAGAGAGATAGAGAGAGTCAGGAAAATCTGTGCTACCAATACAGCTTAATGATGATGATGATGATAAGTTAGACTCAGTGTCTACACAATCCTAATATATTTAATAAGTTTCAAGGAGTAGCGGTTAGTAAAGGTCATACTGACAGTCTTTTGGGACATGAAAGAACCCACCACTATGGATTTCCTTGAAGATTGTGCCACTCTAAAAAGTACACTCTATAGCGGGTAACTCCACAAGAAATGTTTCACCTTATTGAAAGACCATCGGATATTAACGATACAGCTAGCAATATTCATAAATAGAAAATATTCACTATAGTTGCTTCAGATATATATATATATATATATATATATATATATATATATTCTGAAGCAACTATAGTGAATATTTATATATATATATATATATATATATATATATATATATATATTCTGAAGCAACTATAGTGAATATTTTCTATTTATGAATATTGCTAGCTGTATCGTTAAT
The DNA here is from genome assembly GCA_963585895.1 of Sepioteuthis lessoniana. Classification (NCBI taxonomy): domain Eukaryota; kingdom Metazoa; phylum Mollusca; class Cephalopoda; order Myopsida; family Loliginidae; genus Sepioteuthis; species Sepioteuthis lessoniana. The sequence continues at coordinate 20,688,669 of OY757936.1, read as the reverse complement.
ATCCGATGGTCTTTCAATAAGGTGAAACATTTCTTGTGGAGTTACCCGCTATAGAGTGTACTTTTTAGAGTGGCACAATCTTCAAGGAAATCCATAGTGGTGGGTTCTTTCATGTCCCAAAAGACTGTCAGTATGACCTTTACTAACCGCTACTCCTTGAAACTTTTCTTTACCGGAGTGTCTGTATGTTTCCGCTCATAGGGACAAACAGACGTTTAGCGAATTTGCATTAATTGTTTTGGCTAAAACATGCTTCACCATAGACATCACACATTTTTTTGTAAATTTCACATGGTTTGCAATTCTCTACCACCAAAAAACTGATTAGAGACCTCTATTGAAACTTGGAGAACTCTGTTTGATTTGCCGTTGTTTTAAATAGCATTAAAAGAATTTTTTTCCGAGATGAAAATAATTTTGGCAATCAGCCAATGCATAGAAATTCAGAATTTATATATATGTAAAAAATTTTAAAACAAATTAGTTCTGCTTTCTCAAAAAATCCCTCTAACTTATGGAATAACTTTTGTATACATCTATCTATTTATTAAATGACCCTTGTATGCATATATTTTGTAGGGATGCATTTATTTATTTAATGACTCTTGTATGCATATTCTGAAATATTAAATGAACCTTGTAGACATATACAGGGTGTAACGATAAAATTGTCGTCCTAAAGAAACAACACTACTGCTTTATTTTAAAACTTTTATTGAAAAAATCAATTCAGGTAACTTGATCATGTAGTAGAGCTGATATCTATTCAATGTAGCCGCCTTCAGCCTCAATCACCACCTCAATACGGATCCAGAACTGGGAACATGCCTTTTCTACAAGCGCCGGCGGGAGCTCAGCGAATACTCACCGGATGGCGGCGATCAGGCTGGCTTTGGTGTTGTGGGAGGTCATGTTGGTGATGTTCTCAACGTATGACCAAACAAAGTAGTCCAGCAGGTTCAAGTCGGGGGAGGAGGGGGGCCTGACGGACTTGATTAGCCTGAGGTTCTTTGTCATCTCAGTCAAGATCTGGCTTGTCTGGCGCCTGTCAAACCTATACTTCAAGTCTGCCTTCACACATGCATTGACAGTTGTGTGTGAGACGCCTAAATCTCTGGCAATCTGCCGAATAGGCCGCTGGGGAATTTCATCAATGATTGCCGTGACCTTTTCGATGAACTCCTAGGTCCGGGTCTTCCTGCGGTGTCTTTCCGCTCCACCACCTCCAATGGGTCGTCCGATGCTCTGAGCTGTGCCCTCAAGCGTTGAACCGTCTGGATATGCATTCTGAGGGTGCTGGCCATGGTCCTGTTGTCCCAACTTGGATCGGTAGAGAAGATGAGTTGTATAGCGGTCTATCTCCGATCTCGCCCGTTGAACATTGTGTCACTTTCCAACATGATAGAAGGCTCCTATCGCTCTTGGGATTTGTATACAACTGGCCAACTAGTAGATGGTCTGCAACAAAGAAAGAAAATCGGTTTTCATTAAACGGAAATGGAATCATGTCGTCTTTTGTAGGATGACAATTTTATCGTTCCACCCCGTATTTACTTATTGAATGACTGGTGAGTACATTTATTTATCTATTGAACGACACTTGTATACATACTAGATTTGAAGTTCTTAAATGCTTCACCCTTTTCTCTTCCGCAAATGAATCTCTGAAGACCAAACTATTTATTAACAGTTTTAAAATATCGAACTTCTTTCTTGCCCAGTTTGGTTTAGTGGAGGTTTGTGAGTCGGTGACTAAGAAGTAAACATAAAGGCTTGTGACTCGGTGACTAAGAAGTAGACATAAAGGTTTGTGAGTCGGTGACTAAGAAGTAAACATAAAGGTTTATGACTCGGTGACAAAGAAGTAGACATAAAAGATTTTTTATGTTTTCTAGGATTGAGTAGTTGATTATTGACATTAGGTTTAAGGACTATTGATAATGAATATCTTTTACAAATATAGATATTTGTTATCTATATATATATATATATATATATATAAATGAAGTGAGTGAAGTTGGCGACCATTGTGGTGGGTGACCCGAAGGCTCCCTTTTTGATAGCTACTATACCAAGGTGTAGGGGAGGGCGAAACTCTTTTCCTTGGATTGCGCCACTTTACCTTTGATTCTTACCTTATAAGGCTCAGTGTTAAGCAAGGAAGCATCAAGTACCATTTTTGAGTATTTAGTATGACTCGACCTGGGATTGAATACATATATATATATATATATATATATATATATATAATCTGAGACATTTTTAGTTTTAATAAAAGAAAATTAGAATAAATAATGGAAAAAGTAGTTCTATTTTCCGAATGTACATATGATGACATTTGTTTTATTATCAGCACACCGACAAAGACATTCGCAAAAGTTGTCCATAACTCCACGAATTATTTCAGGTGGAATGGCACCAATTTCGTCTCAATGCTGATCCAGTAGGTCTGAAGTTAGTAACCGATAATAAATTCGTGTTTCGAGTCGGTAGAGATCCGAAAAACTCAACTCTTCGACTCAATGGCCGAATTCCCGACTACTCGACTCCATGGTCCAACCTCAACTTCCAACTGACTCTTTTTCAAAATTCTCAAATTCCCAGGACCATCTCTTCCGAGCATGACGTCATGTACACTCCAGCCCCATTTCCTGTCTTGGGTTTATTATGACAATAGTGATTATCATATTCTTTGCGTACGAGCGTAAACTGTAAACAATGACTATGCACCTGAACTCTTAACCCTAATAGTTCAAAGCCCAACCAAACTGAATGATAGAATATAATTAACGAAAAATGAGATGGCAGAGGAAGTGAATATATCAGAAGTCACCATTCTGCATGAACATTTGTCAATGCGAAAGCTGTGTTAAAAGTGGGTGCCGCGTTTGCTCACAATAGATGAAAAACAACAACGCGTCGACGATTCAGAGTGTTGTTTGCAACTGTTTCAACACAACAAAAAGGTGTTTTTGCGTAAATATATGACAATGGATGAAATATGGATCTACCGCTTCACTCTAGAGTCAAATCGGCAGTCAGCTGAGTGGACAGCAGCAGGTGAAAGCCATCGAAAGCGACCAAAGACACAAAAATCAGCTGATAAGCTTTGAGCCTCTGTATTTTGGCTGCGTAAGGTTTTTTTTTTTCATTGATCACCTTAAGAAAAGAATAACTATCAATAAAGAATATTGTTCAGCCTTATTAGTGCGAAAAAAGAAATCGCCAAACAACGGCCACAAATGAAGAAAAAAGTGCTCGTTCACCAGAACGACGCACCGTGTCACAAGTCAATCGCAATGATGGCAAAACTACATGAATTGCTCTTTGAATTGGTTCAGCACCCACCCTATTCTAAAGACCTGGCCTCCAGCCTCTACTGGCTGTTTGTAGACATCAAAAGAATGCTCCAGGGAAAGAGATTTGGTTCCAATGAAGAAGTGATATCGGAAACTGAGGCATATTTTGAGGTCAAAGACAAATCGTTCTACAAAAAAGGCGTCGAATTGTTAGAGAAGCGTTGCAATCAGTGTATCTCCAAAGAAGGAGACTATGTTGATGAAAAAGTCGAAATTTACATAAAATTGTTGTTTTATTCGTTAGGGCCAGGACGTATTGAGTAATGTATTTAAATCTTTTTTCGGAACTCTAACCCATCATCTGTCAATCACACTTACGTGAGTGCTGACTACATCTGGTAAGCAGTTGGTAGAGTCCACTATATAAATATTATTTTTATTTATATTTTCAAGGTACACTTCTCTCTCATTTATAAAGTGTAGACTTCGTTTTTCCAAAGAATTTCATTTCTGATGAAGTGAGCCTTGTAGCAAAATATGTCAATTTGATTTTCTGAATGGTTTTGAGATATTAATATGTATTCATACGGATATCTAAAAAAGAAATAAATCACTTTATAAATAAGAATGAAAATAAACAAAAATATCTGATTTGTCAAAACAAATGGAGCTATTTATAAAATTCTTACTGTAGCGTAATGGCCAAGGGATTTCGGTTCATGCCTTTGAGTTTAGTTAGGCTGAGAACCTTTCGGCTCAGCACATGGGTTAGTTAGGTTCAAACCTGGATGTAGGTGGTAACGCGTGTGCGTGGCGGACGTGCCACTCAGAGATGTCACAACAGCCCGAGATGACGGAACGGGGTGACAGGGTGCGGGTGACGTCACGCACCAGAAGCACGCGGACGATTTGGGGGAAATCTGAAGAAAGTTAGAGAGTTGAAATTTAGACACTAAACGAGGAGGTTTGACTTTGGGGGCTCGCAGACGCGAGGGGATGGGGGGAAAATGTATAAGATAGCATAGAAGATTGTCTCTCCTCATTATGTCGAAACCTTTAACTCAAAGTTAATAAAAAGGTTTCGTACCTGAACAAGAAGTCGTTGCGTGTTTTCGAATTTCGAGATTCCTATGTTCTATCATTATGAACATTATGTATATATGTTACGAACATGCCATGTCTATTTCGCACATGGCCATATTCGCGTATCTAGCGTTAATTATGAAAATGGTACATTACCATTTTTTACAAATAATGAAAATAATCTTTATAGTTTTATTTTATCTCTTACTTGATTTTTTTCAATTTTTTTTTATTTAAATCCGAAAATCTTTTTATCCTCATGAAAATAGAAAAAGATAAGCTTTTTTTCATATCTATTAGACGATCAAAATCTAGGAATTAATTTTTTATTCTTTTTTTTTTTTTTTCATTTATTGCGGACTTTTTGTCCTCATCTTGGTAGTTTTTGTGTTGTTTCTTCTTTCACTACGTTTCGGCCAAATTTCACCTCTGGCCTTCTTCAGGTGATTTACCGCGACCTCGGATAGGAATGCTGAGTCTTGTAACCGTATCCCCAGTAATTACTGCCTTCCATAGTTGTTGTCTATCGCACCACGTTTTTTGACCAAGTAAACCTCTGGCCGGCTTGGTTAGGATTTGAAACCGATATCTTCTGACAATGCTCGCCTGGAACCGTAGAGACTCAACCCCTCTATCCGCAATGCCACGGGCCCCGAAGGGTGATCAAGCATGGATTTTTTGGTCTTATAAATCCAATTATTTGTTCTCCTGGTCTTCCATAGTTGGGTCCGTACCGAATTTGTAATTGTCTTTAATTGGAATCATTTTGAGATGAGGCTTCTTAATCTGAGTATTTTTCTTTTTTTTTTTTTTTCATTTATTGCGGAAAAAAAGTTAATTCTCAGATTAAGAAGCCTCATCTCAAAATGATTCCAATTAAAGATCAAAATCTAGTTTTTTCATAGCCTACTTATTTTTTTCATATCTATTTTAGTTTCCTTATCTATTACTTGAATTGGTTTCTGGTGGTCGATAATGCAGCTATGTGGCCAAGGTGAAGAGATGTGGCCAGGTAGCCTTCAGACGTCCTGAAGGTTTGACGTTGGGTTACTAAAGCAATATAGTTGACGTACCGGTGGTTGATCGATAGCTGATTCAGGGTTTGGTCGGCGACAGCGAACTGTTTAAATCGTCCTGAGCAGCGTCTGCCTCGGCTGACTTGTAGTCAGCTTCAGAAAGCGGCCAGGACTGCGTCGACTGACCCGGAGGCAGCTGGAAGATCATCATCAACACGGGCTGTATTTTGAGGTCCAGTGGATTGTCTGCAACAATACCGCAAACCTAAGCATTTGGCTTGGTCAGTGATAAGAGGGTAAAGAAAAGTGTCCGAAAAAGGGCAGTTTTGGTAGAAGGTTGGAGCGGCTGGAATTTTGGCAGTGATTATTGGTCAATTCTATATAGGAGTTTGTTGTTTTGGTTGCAATTTTATATTTATGTACAGATTTTTTTTTTATTTAAAAAAAAACGGTTTTTTTTGTTTAAATTTTTTTCGTCTTTTCTCATTCGTAAACCGTTCGATAAGGGAGTTTTAACGTATAGTAATGCGCGACGTCTGATTTAATTCGTAATTGTATATTTATGTACTATGTTTAATGAAAACAAGTTTTAAAACAAAACTAAACGTATGTCAATTTTATATCAGAGTTTGTTGTTTTAATCGCAATTCTATATTTATGTACAGATTTTTTAAATTAAAAAAATTTTTTTCTTATTTATTTATTTATTTATTTTTTTTCTGTAAGTATTAAAAAAAAGAAAAAAGGGGGTGGAGGAAGAAATACATACCGGAGTGAAGAAATAGCCGAATAACGACGTCATTGAGGCTGAAGAGCAAGAGTATAGTGGCCTCCTGATTTTTAAAGGAAAGATTTAGAAGTCATCAGTAGAGCTTAGCTCTGATTGGCTGTTGCAAAATTATATATAGAGCCTTTTCTGTAGTCATTTTTTTCTCCTTGTGTGGATGCACAGGCTAGCTGCCGGGATGGGAGTTGGAGTAAGATCAATGCCAACTGGGTCATTTGGGTGAGGGGGTCTGATGTTGCAAGACCCGAAACCCCCCATGAACCCAAAGGAAACATCACTGATCCTATTTACCAACCCCTCCGCTCGGGCAGGATATGACACAAGGTCAATTTTTTAGCGGAGTTTAACAGGTTTCAATTCAGAGTTTCCCTTCTCCTAGACTAGTTGCCTCACCAAGGCTGAAGAACCTAGTCTGCCCTACTATTTACCCATAGCTGGAGGGGGAATAATTGGATTCATACCTTTCCCAAGGGTATTAGTGCTATGTGAAATGCAATCAGTCTCGTCCAGGATTTGAACTCGTGTTGCCGTGTCCATTACCTACGACAATAACCATTACACGACGGGCACCTCCATTACATCACAAGCATATCACTGATGACCCATCCCGATGCATCAACAAAGATGTATGATATAAATAGGTAGGAGACCGGAGCCCTGTAGCGGTGTAGAGAAGCTGGTACAGAATATTACATTTTAATCCCATTCAAAAAAAAATAAAGATAAATAAAAATAAACGATTGATTTAGATCGATGATAAAGATACAGATTTTATGTAAACTTTTAAAATCATTTCGGTTTCAACAAATATGTATTTACAAACCACTCCGCCTGGGAAGGAAGTATCAAAAGGTCAATTTTTAAGCGGATTTTAAAAGGTCTGAATTCAGAGCTTTACTTCTCCTTGACTGGTTGCCTAACCAATGTTAAAGAGTACAGTCATCCTTACAATATACCTAGAGGGAAAATAATTGGATACATATACTGGGAACGGTATGAATCCAATTAGTACAATGTGAAATGCTATCAACCTCATCCAGGATTTAGACTCTTTTTCACCGTGTCCATTTCGTGCGATGATAACCATTACATCACGGAAACTGATCTGGTTTAGACAAGTATCAAAAGATATGGCGGAATATAATATGCCCTGATATATACTAATCCTACTCTATGATCTATGTTATGTGTTTATGTTAGATAATAATGAGCCGTACTTTATGATTGGTCAGCTCCCATCTCCTCATATCACTTCAGTTCTTTCTTCACTTGACTTCATCTTTTCTCCTGTCGATCGGCTTGTCACCTAGATCGCTCTGATATCTCTTTCGTGTCGCCATCTTTGTTCTTATTCGTTGACGAGGAATGGCAAAGCGACCAGATATTCATATGCATATTTTACCTTTTAATCTCTATCCATTGAAGCCTAAACGGAGATTAAACTATAAGACTGGAAATATAGCGTTCGACCGCTCAGGTTAAGTATTTCTCACTGACTAACAGACCTATTTCTAATCCTAGAACCGTTTTGTTCACCTGACTAAAACACTCCAATAAATGCTTTGGTCTCCGATTGACTTCGAGTTCAACAGCAACCAATCAAACTGACTGACTCTTGTATTTTTCCACAATTTTAATGACTAAGGAACTAACTTAAATGCTACTCTACATTCTAAAATTGATGTCATTGATCTATTCTGCAAGATTCTTTTTATTTCAGATGACTCTTTACTAAAATCACAAATTAAATTAAATGAATAATAATAATGATAACAAACTGAATCTCTTCTAGAACAAAACAACGCCATAAGGACAAACTATGTCAAAGCAAAAAGAGACAAGATAAACAAAATAGTAAATCTGGGTTATGTTGTAATAGAGACAAAACGAACAATCACATAACAAGAGAACGCAGCAAATTGCTGAATAAACTATACCTGACAAGACTCAACTGTGTGGAGAAGGTGATCCACTGGGAACTGTTCAAGAAGTTTAAATTTGACCATACAAACAAATGGTACATGTACAACCTAGAATCTATCCTGGCGAATGAAACACACAAACTTCTCTATGATTTTGAGATACAAACGGATAACTTAATCTCGACCAGTCGAACATAGTCGAATAGTGAAAAAAAAATCGAACAAGAGAACCAGCCGAATTGTGGACGTTGCCTCACGGCAGACCACAGAGTAAAATTGAAAGAAAACGAAAAGAGAGATAAGTTCCTGGATCTTGCTAGAGAGATGAAAAAGTTATGACATGAAGGTAACGAGTATATCAGTCGTAATTGGTACGCTCGGTACAGTCACCAAAGGATTATGTTGGGTATCACCTACCTTTTCAGCATAATGAGCTATTCCACTGCCATAGATGGCAGTAGCGGAGATCAGTCTGGGAATATGCCTACGAGTCAGACCAGAAGAGCCGTTCCTATTGTTGAAGTATATCATTACTCTATCACTAATCCTATGTTCTTATTACTGACAGTCTCTCTCTTTTAAATACTCTTTCCTGTAAATATAACTATTTTCCTCACATATCGTGGTTTGTCTTATTATTACTACTACTTGTGTTCACTAACCAGAACACAACAGATTGGTTAAAAGGAATGGAGGACTTGGAAATAAGAGGACGAGAGGAGACCATCCAAATGACAGGATTATTAAGATCAGCCAGAATTGTGAGAAGAACCCTGGAGATTTGAGAATACTTTCTGTCCCTCACACTCCTGTGCAAGACCATCAGCTAACGGTGAAAAAAATGTGTTGACAATTTTTAAGTCAACCAACCCCTTTTTTATTATTCAAAGTTATAATGTCACTGAGTTAGATGTCAAGAAAATACCCATTTCATTGATAGCCATAAAAATCATATTGAAATAGTAGAACACTGAGATCGGTAGATGAGTGAATGCCAAAAAAATGAAAAGTTTATGCATTCAACTACTGGGTAGAGCGTTCACCAACTGCCCGAAAAATCCAGGGTTCAATTCCTGGTCGAGTCATACAAAAGACTCAAAAAATGGTACTTAATACCTCCTTACTTAACACAGCATTATAAGGTACGTACCAAGGGTAAAGTAGAGCAATCCAGAGAAAGGAGTAGCAGCCTGCCCTACGCCTCGATGTAGTAGCTATTGAAAAGGGAGCTTTCGAGTCGCCATCGACTACAGTCGCCAGCTTTACTTACTTACAATGCATTCTGATGTGGCGAGGTATAAAGACAAGAGAATTAGATAGATAGATAGATAGATAGATAGATAGATATTGGGTTCAAAATCAATCATTTTGAATGGCAGATAAAAAACGCCTCCTCATTCCAGATTGTTGATAGATAGATAGATAGATTTTAAAAGTAAGTGAAAAGAAAGTAAGGAAGGAAGAACACTGATCGATCGATCGATCGATATGAATCGACGTGAGTAACAAAATACATAGATTGACTTGCCAATCGTTTTATCCATTCCAGTCTCTTTACAGGAAAAGCACAGATAGATAGATAGATAGATGGATAGATAGATAGATATGAACAAGAAGATATATATATATATATATATATATATATATATATATATATAGATAGATAGATAGATAGATATGAACAAGAAGAGATAGATAGATAGATAGATAGATAGATAGATATCAACTAGAGGAGATAGATATATAGATATATAGATAGATAGATATGAACAAGAAGAGATAGATAGATAGATATGAACAAGAGATAGATAGATAGATAGATAGATAGATAGATAGATATCAACTAGATGAGATAGATAGATAGATAGATAGATATGAACAAGAGATAGATAGATAGATAGATAGATAGATAGATAGATAGATAGATTTAAAAAAAAGAGATAAAGCAGTGAGTATAGATATAAACAGACAGGAACAGCCAGATTGACAAATTCGTCATCGGATCGAGTCAAAAAATATAATTAGATTTACGTATTTCTGTGCTTGAAAAAAAAAAAACTCAACCCGAACTTGTTTTGATTAAAAAAAAAAAAAAGATAAATAAATAAATAAAAATAAATCTCGGGTTGAAACTTGGTTGCACTTCGGTTTGGTTTTGTAAGTAAAAAAGAGAATAAATAGATTAAAAAAATATTGATTCCATTAAAATATTTTGCAACAATTATCAAAATAAAATACTGCTTCTAAAATTTGTTCGTTGAAAAAAACTGAAATATTAAACTCTGCAAAACACGAGCATTTCAGAAATATTTGATTGGATGTTGGGTAGATAAAAAAAAAAAAAAAAGAAAAGAAAGAGAAATATCGAGATGCGGGTGGCGTGTTGGCTATGGTCTTAGAAAAAGCGATCGAAGTTCGAAATCTGAACGCAGCTTTTTTTGTGTTTTTCTGTATGCTAATACGTCTAGAAAACCTATGAATTCGTTTTTTGTCCACAGCTACGAGGGAGGAAGTATTGGGAATACGGGGTTCTTTAGCCTTGATAAGGCCAGCAGATCTAAGGTAAGGAAAACGGATTTAAATGGAAATATTTTTTAGATAAATTGATAGATATGAAAAGACTAAGCTTGATATGTACAGACTGACAAACACGGAGACATGCACACATATATATGTATGTGTATATACGGAGAGAGATCCTATTTACCCAACCCCTCCACTCGGGCAGGATATGACGCAAGATCAATTTAAGCGGAGTTTAACAGGTTTCAATTCAGAGTTTTCCTTCTCCTAGACTAGTTACCTCACCAATGCTGAAGAACCTAGTCTGCCCTACTATTTACCCATAACCGGAGGGAGAATAATTGGATTCATACCTTTCCCAAGGATATTAGTGCTATGTGAAATGCAATCAGTCTCGTCCAGGATTTGAACTCATGTCGCCGTGTCCATTTCTACGACGATAACCATTACACCACGGGCACTTCCGGAGAGAGATAGAGAGGGCTTGAGAGGTATGAACAGACTGAGATATATATATATATATATATATATATATATATATATATATATATACTGCCATCCACATTAGACTGTTTCGTTGTATCACAACTCATCAGTGTGGCTAGAGACGCGAGACGCTTCAAGCTGGGATCGTAAACCGGCTAATTTACGTCAGCCTGATAGCATAACCTCACAGCCAGCAACAGACCCAACACAAGCTAGGGAATTTAACGTATATGCATTAAGTTCTTCTTGCTTACATTTTACGCTGACGGAGACCGAAATGCTCAATTTGTTAGAAGAGCTTTGCATTACTCATGTGGCAACTGTTAATTCCTTCGTCAAAGTGCTCAGCCCCACGGGTGGCAGCTAATAAATTGTCATCCACACACACACACACACACACACACACACACATATATATATATATATATATGTTGATCGATTGACTGCTCGATAGACATGAACAGACTTAAATAGATTGATAGAGATTGATACATATGAACGGACTAATGTAGATAGATATATAGATATAAACGGACTGATATATATATTACATCATCATGTTGTGCCATCAGCACAGATATCCCTGACTCTTTCACGCCACCCTTCTCTATCGTCCATTGCTTCCGGCTGGTCTTCTGGGATACATCCCATATCTGCACAGAGCTATTGTATGTAGGTTCTAGCTGGTCGTCCTGCCTTTGCTCGTCCACGTGAAGGGGTCCACAGGCGTAATATATATAGATATAGATATATATATATAGAGAGAGATAGATAGATAGATAGATATAAATAAAAATAAGAAAGATTAAAAGATCAAATACCGAATCAGATGAATTTTTTTGAGAGAGAGAGAGTATTCTAGAGGTTTATAAGTAAAAGTAAAGTTGGCGACCGTAGTTGAGGGCGACCAGAAGGCTCCCTTATCAATAGCTACTACACCAAGGTGTAGGGGAAGGCATTACTCCTTTCCCTGGATTGTTCTACATTACCCTTGATACGTACTTTATATTGCTGAGTGTTAAGCAAGGAGGTATCAAGTATCATTTTTGAAGCCTTTGGTATGACGCGACCTGGAATTGAACCTCGGACTTCCGGACCACTGTCGAACACTCTACTAACTAGGCCAATGAGCCGATTATAATGAGTGGTAATAATTGTAGTGTCATGTTAATTGGATAATTTTAGCCATATATTTTCCCATAATATCATTCTTTTTTTAAGCAATTTAATTTCTGACAAAGGGACAAGACTTTTTTCATCGATTTCTATTTCAAATGTAGTTTTACTTTTTCGATTTTTTATTATTTTATTTCTTTTCTTTTGTCAAAATTGTCATATTTACTTAATATAAAGTACTGTAATATATTAACGTGACCTGCAGGTATTGAACACAGCGAATGTTGTTGACAGATACATTGATAAGATCAGGGTGATTACCGGAATGTCACCAAGTCCTGCAGGTGTTGTTGTATCGGCGGATGTTGTTGACAGCTTCATCCGACCGAAGATAATATCAACGGAATATCATCTTGACCAATGGACGTGGTTGAACTTGGTAAATGATGGCAGATACATCCGTCCATAGAAGTAGCCAATAGGGAACAAGCAACAAATAGACGTGAACTGTAGCCAATAGAAAACACAGGAGTGAGACGTGGGCGAAACCATAACCAATGAAAAAGAAGAATTGTTGCAGGTCACGTGGGAGTTGTAGACTATATAAGTACCCGAATGGTGGCTAAAGTCAGTCGTTCACCGGCTCTTCCGACTAGTGACGACCCCTTCGTGTGTGCGAACTCTCTGCGATTGCTCTTCTGCTCCACACAAGTTCATCGTCATAAATAAAAGTATAATTTTATAATTTTATATATACGTCTTCCTTGTTGTTCATCCAGACACAGCGGTAGTATACTACAGTATCAACTAATAAAAATTAGTTTGTTTCTTTGTTTAGTGGCATATAAACCGTCATGGATTATCTAATGCAGAAGCAATCTTTGTAGAAAAACAATTTATTTGGAGGCAAAATCATTCAAAACTGTGCTAGCAAAAATTTTCATTGGAAGTTCAACTTAACAATTATCCCCAGAAAAGCCAAATTTATCGTTGTGTACACAAATTTCTTGCCACAGGGTCAATAAACAACCTCAACAAGAAGGCAGAAAATCCCAGATCTGTCAGGAAGCTGATTGCAATAAGTCCTGACAATGTGGACGCGGTGAGAGATTCTGTCGGAAGGAGTCACTCCGAAGGCGTTCTAAATAACTTGATCTTTAACGTGCACTGTATAAATTCAATGGATAAATTCAATCAATTTCTGCTCTTGTCATCTGATCTGACCTTTCTGAAGTGATATGATTGCTTTTTAGTTCGGTTTCTTCGTAGGTTATTTAATGTCAAAGCCATCTGATGCTATTTAATCCATAACTAGGAAGGTAAGGGGTTCATATCTTTTCCAAGATTATTTGTCCAGAAAGTCGACGCAAAAGCGCGACTGGAGCTCGAACTCGCTTACTACGCTTCCGTAGTCTAACTCTTTAACCATTACACCACCTGGACTCCCCTGATTGCTTTTTATGCCTCAGATGAAAGATGACTTCTTACTATATGAATTATCATATTAATGGGTTGCATTTATTTTTAGACACCTTGTATTTAACCCAGAGCTGGGTGGATAAGGGTGTTCAGTACTTTCTCAAGGGTATTAATAGTCCGAAAAAAGAGTTCGAACATGTTACTTTATATATTATGCCACGGGAAATCTCCACCAGAATAAAAATAGCGTGAAACTCCGATGTTGTTTTTAAGTCTCACGGCTCATAATGAATGAATAAATGAACTAATAAATAAAGCAGACAATAGTCGCCTAATAAAAAGGCCGAGTCACTCGTTGTACTTCAGCTCAGAGTGTAAAAACAGTTGAGGTAATAAATTTTCTAGATTAAACTGGGTTGTTTCTTTGTTTAATGGCATTACAACCTTTGTAGCCATTCTCCTAGAAGAACAGTAGAGGTACTATTTAACCCATAGCTGGGAGGATAAGGGGGTCCACGAGGACACTCCCAAGATTAAACTGTGTTGATTTGAATTTGTGTGCGTTGCTGTTTTCGATGTGACCGCTAGTACAACACTTACGTTCGATATTGTCCCGTAGTGTTACAATTTTTTATATTCTTATTTGATTCTATTTCTTTTCTTGTTTTTTTTTTCGTCAATATTGTCGAATTTCGTTAATCTTAAGAACGAAAGAATAAAGATAAGCTCGGTGAAAAAACTCTCGGACCCAAAACTTGGGACAGACAAGACGATCAATGTTTAGGAAAGAAAAAGATGGCGAACAATTCGCAGTTGCAAGTTAATAATTTTTCTAGTTGATAAATCAAATTTTAAGATTTTGTGGTAGATCATATTTACCCAACCCCTCCGGTCGGGCAGGATATGACACAAGGTCAATTTTTTTAAGCGGAGTTTAACAGGTTTGACTTCAGGGTTGTCCTTCTCCTAGACTAGTTGCCTCACCAAGGCTAAAGAACCTAGTCTGTCCTACTATTTACCCATAGCTGGAGGGAGAATAATTGGATTCATACCTTTCCCAAGGGTATAAGTGCTATGTGAAATGCAATCAGTCCAGGATTTGAACTCGTGTCGCCGTGTCTAATTCCTGCGACGATAACTATTACACCACGGGCACCTCCTAACACTACGGGCAGCTCCTAAACCTCCTAAATTGCCAGTGGTGTAGTGGCTAACCTGCTGAATTGCGATTTTGTAGTAACCGGTTTATTAACCTAGTTGGTAGAGTGTTCGTCAATGGTCCGGGAGACCTGGATTCAATCCCAGGTCACGTCATACCAAAGACTTTAAAAATGGTACTTAATACCTCCTTGCTTAACACATAGCAATATAAGGTACTTATAAAGGTTAAAGTAGAACAATCTAGAGAAAGGAGTAGCGCCCTCCTCTACACGTCAGTGTAGTAGCTATTGGAAAAGGAGCCTTCTGCTTGCCCTCGACTACGGTCGCCAACTTAGTTTTTAGTAAGCGAGTTCGATCTCTTGTTGTGCTATTAGGTTCACCTTTGTACAAATAACATTGGAGGGGGTGTCCTCGTGGTGTAATGGTTAAAGCGATGGACTGCGGAATCGTATTAAGCGAGTTCGTACTCCAGTCGCGCTATTACGTTCACTTTCGGGCAAATACCCTTGGGAAAGGTATGAACCCCCTTATCCTCCCAGCTATGGGTTAAATAGTACCAGTTCTGTACTTCCAGGAGAATGGCTATGGAATTAAATAACCTACAAAGGTTGATATGCCTTTAAACAAAGAAACCAAACCAAATACCATTGGAAAAGATATGAACTTCCCTTATCACCCTACTAGGTAGGGTTAAAAAGAGCACAGTCGTTCTTTTACAAAGATAGCTTTGGCATTAAATAACACGGGAAGGTTGATATGCCGTTAAACGCAGAAACGAAACTCAAAGCCAAGTACTTCGGTAGAACATTAAAATTGTCTTTCTGCTTAGATTTATTACAATTTTGCACGGAATCGGTGAGTAGCTCTGCTGTTCTTGTATAAAAATAGCTCTGGCATTAAATAACCCAAGAAGGTTGATATGCCGTTAAACTCAGAAACGAAACTCAAAGCCAAGAACATCAGTAGAACATGAAAGTTGTATTTCTGCTTAGATTAATCATAATCTTGCATGGAATTGCTTACGTAGCTTTGTAATTAGAAACGCTGACTGAAAAATTATAATCCTATACAAACATTTCTGTTATAGGAAATACAACAGGGATCAAGGATTCATTGTGGCAACCACGCATGCGTCTCAATTCGTCCATCCCCTAACATTATATAAAAAAAGACTCAGTTTCAAATCTGACTAATTGGTTGTTTGTTGGTTGGTTGGGTTTTATGGCATATCAACCATTGTAGGTTATTTAACGCCAAATCCATTTTTATACAAATAGTTCTATTTCAAATAATTCAGTCTAGCACGAGTACACACTTTAATTGTAAAATCATTTCTATTTCAAGCTATTCAGTTTATTTAAACAGTTCCAATTCAGCTAATTTTGTTTACAGACGGTTAAATGTCAAAATAGTTTTATATATGACAATTCAGTTTTGTGTATGTGCAGGTTTAATGTCAAAAACTGTTCCATTTCAAACAATTCAGTTTAGCATGAGCATGCAGTTTAATCGTCAAAAACATTTCTATTCCAAGTTATAATCCATTGGTGGGAGGATAAGGGGGTGCATACCTTTCCCAATGGTATTTGCCCGAAAGTGAACGCAGTAGCGCGACTGGAGAACGAACTCGCTTACTACGATTCCACAGCCCAGCGTTTTAACCATTACACCACGAGGACACTCCCTACTAAATGGAAAGTTGGATAAATATTATTTTAATATTCGTGTAAGTAAATATATGAACATTTAGGTTTCGTTAGGTTATTTAAGGCCAAATCTTGTTTGTACATATATATCAAATATAGATTGGTTGGTTGTTTGGATTTTATGGCATATTAACCTTTGTAGGTCATTCAACGCCAAATTCTGTCTATATACACACACATATTCAACCAAAGATTTCAAAACGAATATTAAGGTAGTTAGAATTTTCTATTAGCAGGATTTCATTTGTTTGCTCAAGATTAACCAGTTTTAAGTTGTCATATTTTTGGTACAACTCTGTCTCTTTCAAGAAGGACAGAATGTCATCTATTTTGACGTTCTCGAACAGATCGGTTAAGTTATTTACTTTGAAAAATCGCTTTCTGATAACAGCGAAAGTTCTGCATTCTATAAGAATGTGATTAACCGTGCTAGTTGTCTGGCAGGTTAAACACTGTGGCTGTGGTTCCTGTTTCAAAACGAAAGAGTGAGTAAGCCTTGTATGACCAATTCGCAATCGGGATATAACAACTTGTTCTCTTCTTGATTTTCTCAATGCTGGTCTCCACTCTCCTAAGGTGGGCTGAATTTGGAAGAGTTTATCGACAAAATGTGTTCATGAATCATATATATTAAATATATATGATTTATAAACACATTTTGTTGATAACTTCTTTAAGGAGCCAGAGCTCATTTCTGCACACAGTTAAATGTTTTTTTTAAGTATTACTACATAACAAGCACAATTTAACACCAGACATTTATTTGAACGCAGTTTATTCCATTTGACCCATAGAGAGGACCCGATTAGGTGTTACCACTCCGAACCAAAGAAGACCTGAGAGTAATGGCAACGAAGTGATACTCCAAATTACCCAAATTACCTAAGTTTGTATAGTGTCATATTAGGACACTTAACGGGTATTTTTTTAATCCTTCTGCAAAGATACTGTTGTTGTATTCTACAGCAAATCAAACATTCTGGACATATCAAACATTCTGGGCAAATCAAACATTCATAAAATCATCTTGAGAAAATTAGCTTAACATTACTGAGATCAGTAAAGAAAATAATCAAAATCTGCACATTATATACTAAAAACTCCTTTTTTATATATGATAATATTTTTATAAACGAAAATTTAGTTTACGCACAGGTTTTCCTCTTTGTAGTATTTTATTAAGCCTTTCGCTTAGACGTGGTCTAAGGCCAAATGAATGGGGCTCCTAATGAGACTGAAACTCAGTAATAAAGGTTTCCTAGTGCAGCATGCTAACCATTATGCTACCTGAAGGGCCCTCAGGTTTGCCTTTTGAGTAGGGTCCTTGTTTGACAGTTGCTTGAATTTCTTCAAACGTGTTAGTTTAAATTTATAATACCCAAATATATTTTCGGTCGATCGATTATACAGTGACACGCATAAGTATTGGATGCATGATATTTTCTGTTTTAACCCTAGTTTATGTTCACCATTTTGCCTGATATTTGGTAAGTAATATCTCGTCAAGTTGTTTTTACTTGTATGTGGAAGGAAAATTAAAAACTTATGGTTGAATCCTTTTTTTTTATCAAAATTCAAAATTACCCAATGCAAAATTATTGGATACATCAATTTAATATTTTTTTTGCTTCCACATACAACTAAATCAATTTTACGAGATATTACTTACCAAATATCAGGGTTATAACAGAAAATAACTTGTATCCAATATTTTTGCGTGTCACTGTATGTCATTTATCTATCGTTGAAATAATGGCAATAAATATTATAGTTCAACTTTCGTTTCATCCGACCTGATTACCTTTTCCCAAAACTGCATACCTTTCTTTTCATAAGTTTCGACAAATTTTAATCGGTCTTTGACATGTCTGGTTTTCAGTAAAGTCACCTTTCTTGGTGATCTTGAATGAAAGCCTGTACGATATAGAGCTCTGCTAATAGTTACTTTACTTACGTTAATTCCAGCACCCACAAGATCAGTTTTAATTTCACAAAGAGCAATGAAGGGGTTTATTTGCACATTTCTGCTGATCCACCTTGAAGCACGTTCATTTATTTTTCTCGGTCTTCCATTTCTTGGAATGTTTGCTGTACCGTCGCCATACTTCTAATATTTCTGATGATATTTCCTACTGAGTGCTATATTTATTTCTTTGATTACTAGCACTATCTTGTAAAAAATTGTGTTCTTCTCTGATTGATCAGAGATAACATTCGGAAATTTGAATATTTAAAGTCTTTTGAAATACAAATTTTCGATTGGAAATTTGAAAAAAGGGTCATGTATCCAATACCTTTGCATCGGGTAATTTTGAACTATGATAAAAAAAAGGATTCAACCATGAGTTTTAAATTTTCCTTCCACATACAACAAAAACAATTTTACGAGATATTACATACAAATATCAGGCAAAATGGCGAACATAAACAAGGGTTATGACAGAAAATAACATGTATCCAATACTTATGCGTGTCACTGTATTCATTTATTTATCGTCGAAATAATGGCAATAAATATTACTGATAAATTAAACAAAGTAGAAACTACTATATATTCTAGCTACAAACTAGTTGTTAACATCTTAACTTTTTAGATGTATTCTTAAGAAATAAATACAAAAAATTAGATTTTAAAGCTTATCATGAATTTAAGAATAAAAATGACCATATTCATTTTTACTTACATATTAAATATATATATATATATATATATATATATATATATATATATATATATATAAATAATACATATTAAATATATATATATATATAAATAATACATATTAAATATATATATATATATATATAATACATATTAAATATATATATATATATATATAAATAATACATTAATACATATTAAATATATATATATATATATATAAATAATACATATTAAATATATATATATATATATATATATATATATATATATATATATATATATATATATATAAATAATCATAGATTCCATCCTAGACGTCTTAGAATTTAGACCAAAACCTTTAAAATTCAATTTCATAAGTTCAGTATTCCAATCCTTTTGGGTCTTAGAATAAACCAACTGCATCTCTGCAGAAGGGTTAAGACAATGACAGCTCAGTTGGCTGGGGCTGTAGAACACACCGATTACACCTCTGCAGAGGGTTAAGACTCCCCCCACCAATGAGTGTCCCAGATATGAAACTAAACAATCTGAGAGTGATGTTCCAGTGATGCTGGAGCTTTAAGGAATGAGGAGAACCCCTTTTTTGCTATTGCTCCCTGGTCCACTCTGGCCTGGAATGGTTGCACCTGACAGGGCCATATCTATGGGTTAAATAGAACTAATTGCAAACTTAACCTAATTGAATTGTTTGAAATAAAACTGTTTGACTAAACTGAATAGTTTCCAACAGAAATGTTTTGACAATTAACCTGTACTTTCATTTAAACTGCGTTCTTATGCTAAACCGAATTATTTGAAATGGAACTGTTTTTGACATTGACACTCAACTTACACTAAAATGAATTGTTTAATATAGAACTATTTTTGACATTTAACAATGTGTTAACAAAATCTGTACTTATACTAAACTGAATTAGCTGAATTAGAATTGTTTGAATAGAGGGAATAGCTTGAAAGAGAAATGTTTTTGACAAATTAACAGTGTACTCTTAATAAACAGAATTGTTTGAAGTAGAACTAACTATTTGCATTAAAATATATTTGGCGTTAAATAACCTACAAAGGTTGATTTGCCATAAAACCCAACCAACCCACAACATCAAGAAAAAGAAATCTAAACAACCTTGGTATCAAGATAGTAACTAACAAAAAAATAACTACGTAATTAAGAAGAAGAAAAAAAAGAATATTATCAAAACAAAAGTTGATCTATTTTACACCATGTCTACGAGTTGCGATAAAATCTATATTGGTAAGACTTTAAGATCGATGAAAAAATATTCATGAACACATTAAAAATTTCAAAATCGCTGAAAAAAGAAGAGTGTTTGTATGTGCAAATGGAGAGAGAGATTTTGTAATAAATAACATGAGTGTGTTGTATCCTTTAAGTGCAAACTCTCACTCCGAGTAAGTTTTTTTTTTTTGAATGCGGGGAAGTGCGGCGAGTGAAGGGAGATTGAGTATAAGAGTGTGAATAAAAATCCAGTCGATTGTAAGTTCCAGTTCAAGTAACGGGCATTTCTTTATTTGATGTGAACAAAGAAGACAACAATATAGAAGAGAATTGACCAGCCCGGATAACACCTGTAAGATAGATAGATAGATAGATAGATAGATAGATAGATATAGCTATGTATGTGTCTATGGGTACAAACTGAGATAAATAGATCGATACTAATAAACAGAGATAGAGAGATAGAGAGATATGGTTGTGTCTGTGGGTACAGACTAAGATAAATAGATCGATACCAATAAACTTAGATAGATAGATAGATAGTCTGTGTATATGTATGTGTCTGTGGCTGCAGACTGAGATAAATATATCGATACCAATAAACTGAAATAGATAGATAGATAGATAGATAGATATGGTTGTGTATATGTCTGTGTGTACAGACTGAGATAAATAGATCGATATTAATAAACGGAAATAGATAGATAGATAGATAGATAGATATGTATGTGTCTGTGGGTACGGATTGAGATAAATAGATCGATACCAATAAACCGAGATAGATAGATAGATAGATATGTGTCTATGGGTACAGTCTGAGATAAATA
Organism: Sepioteuthis lessoniana; assembly: GCA_963585895.1. NCBI lineage: Eukaryota > Metazoa > Mollusca > Cephalopoda > Myopsida > Loliginidae > Sepioteuthis > Sepioteuthis lessoniana. Next base: position 20,667,419 of record OY757936.1, on the reverse strand, counting down.
GATCGATACTAATAAACGGAAATAGATTGATAGAGAGATAGAAAGATATGGTTGTGTCTGTGGGTACAGACTAAGATAAATAGATCGATACCAATAAAAGGAGATAGATAGATCGATAGATAGATAGATATGGCTATGTATGTGTCTGTTGGTACAGACTGAGATAAATAGATCGATACCAATAAACTGAAATTGATATATATATATATATATATCATATATAGAGAGAGAGAGATGTCTGTGTATGTGTCTGTGGGTACAGGCTGAGATAAATAGATCGATACCAATAAAGTGAAATTGATAGATAAATAGATTAATAGATAGATATGGCGATGCATATGTCTGTTGTTACAGACTGAGATAAATAGATCGATACCAATAAACTGAGATAGATAGATAGATAAATAGATAGATAGATCAATGCTGATGATTTAGTAATTGTCACGTGGTGTCTCACTAAGAAGATAGAAATAAGATTACTACTATCCTCCCTTTTGAATTAACAGTAGCAAGCCATCAGAGAATGACCGTTAAGAACAGATGTTTGTACTCGGTGACCTCTCTCGGGTCGCCTGACACGGGAAGGAAGAAGGTAGAAGCCAAATGATTGGCTGGGACTCTAAAAACGGAAATGACACCTTCTTCCCGTCAGCGAAAAAAGGAAAAGAAAAAGTTAGTAGTGGGACAGGGTTCGTGGCGGACAGAACCAAAGCCAAGTACTCCGGGTAAAAGAAGACGAAAAGAATATCTCAGACACGAAGGAGCTATTTCTTCAAGCCAGTATTAAAAATAGCATAAAGTCTATTAGCCCGTAAAAGAGGAAATATTCTCCACAGGAACTCCATAAAAAAAAAAGATAAGTAAACTTTGAGACCGTTTCTCCTTATACCCAATTTTTTATACTCTCTCTCTCTCTCTCTCTCTCTCTCTCTCTCTCTCAATATAAGAAAGACTGAAAACGAAAGAAAAGAAAAGAAGAAAGACAGTTATGTTCATGGACTATTCATTTATGATATATTTGACACGTTGAAGGTGTATATCTATGTGTAGTAAAAGATTGATATATTTTAATGTTCCCACGTGCTTGAAGTTGTTATTTGCAGCGTCTCCTACGAATTTGTTATGTCATATTTCTTTTTCAGCTTCTATTCGCCTTATGATATGCTCGCTTAAAATTGTCCTATAAATTCCTTTAAAATATCACACGGGAAACTGGAATTGCCGACTACTACAATATAATATTATTACGTCTAAACCTAGAGGTCCATGTCTTCCATTGTTCTAGGGGATGAAGTCTAGTGGCCTTGGTGGGTGTGTGGATAGTGTGAAATTTGGAATCCCTTGCCAGCGGCGGTCAGTCTAGCCCTACATTGACCCCCCACATAATATGCCAGTTCTTATTTGCCTGAGAAAAAAAACTCTGAACGAGGACTTATTCTACAAGGGATCAAGTGCCAACCTGCCCCGTCTTCACACGTGCGAAAATAAAGTTCCGTTTTGGGATTTTAAAGAATTTGCCGTCACATAATGAAAATGAACTGAATAGAATGGAACATAATTGTAATCCCGTAAACAGATGAATATAATTTTAAGAACAGAAGCGTAAATACTGGTACAGACAGATATTCAAATACATTTGGACATATTAAGTTAAATAGATGTGAAAATATATATATATATATATATATATATATAGAGAGAGAGAGAGAGAGAGAGAGAGTGAGAGAGTATTAAAGAGATTGATATAGATAGATTGACAGACATCAACAGAGATAGATAGATAGATATGGCTATGTATGTGTCTGTTGGTACGGACTGAGATAAATAGATCGATACCAATAAACTGAAATTTATGTATATATATATATATATATATATATATATATAGAGAGAGAGAGAGAGAGAGAGTGAGAGAGATGTCTGTGTATGTGTCTGTGGGTATAGGCGGAGATAAATAGATTGATATCAATAAACTGAAATTGATAGATAAATAGATAAATAGATAGATATGGCGATGCATATGTCTGTTGTTACAGACTGAGATAAATAGATCGATACCAATAAACTGAGATAGATAGATAGATAGATAGATAGATCAATGCTGATGATTTAGTAATGAAAATGAACTGAATAGAATGGAACATAATTGTAATCCCGTAAACAGATGAATATAATTTTAAGAACAGAAGCGTAAATACTGGTACAGACAGATATTCAAATACATTTGGACATATTAAGTTAAATAGATGTGAAGATATATATATATATATAGAGAGAGAGAGAGAGTGAGAGAATATTAAAGAGATTGATATAGATAGATTGACAGACATCAACAGAGATAGATCCTATTTACCAACCCCTCCGCTCGGGCAGGATATGACACAAGGTCAATTTTTAAACGAAGTTCAACAGGTTTGAATTCAGAGTTTTCCTTCTCCTAGACTAGTTGCCTCACCAAGGCTAAAGAACCTAGTCTGTCCTACTATTTACCCATAGCTGGAGGAAGAATAATTGGATTCATACCTTTCCCAAGGGTATTAGTGCTATGTGAAATATAATCAGTCTCGTCCAGGTTTTGAACTCGTGTCGCCGTGTACAATTCCTACGACGATAACCATTACTGCACGTGCACCTCCATCAACAGAGATAGATAGATTGATAGATAGTATGAATATAAGGGAAATAGATAGACAGCTCGGAATCGACTGAAATATATACGAACAGAGTGCGATAGACAGATGTATCGGTTTCTTTTTGCTTAATGGCATTTCAAGCTTCGTGGGTTATTTAAGATCAATTTCATCCTTATAGAAGAACAGTAGTAACACTCTGTAACCCATAACGGGAAAGGGGAATAAGGACTTCATATATTCCCTTTGATAAAAGTCTGAAAATAAGCATAATAACGTGACTGGATTTCGAACTCGCCTCCTTCGAAGCCGCAGTCCAACACTTTCGCCAGTGCGCCACAGGATCTTCCCTTGGTAGATAGGTTTGGGTACGTTTCTATGTTTTAATGGTATATCAACTTTCGAGGGTTAATGCCAAGCAATCCTTATCGAAGGTTACCCAGTCGACTGGGGGTGTTTCTCTGTGTTATATATTGACCCTCGACCGAGCTGTCAATCAAGATATGCGCCTGTGTAAATAAGCAAAAGAACAGCGGAAGCAGGTGGACGTTAGAAAATAATATAACCAGGTGCCTTGGCGGTTCGAGTCAGTAGGACACAGGATGCCGAAGTGAGAATCACCTCCAGACAAAGGGCTTAGTGACCCCCGGTTGAGCAACCCAAGCCAAGATTCGAAAGAAGAGCTGCTATGGTCGAGGAAGAACTTGGGTCAATATAGCAGTCCGCCCTTGTCTCCACTCATTTCTCACACACAACAAACATCACCCTTTCGAAAATAAAGTGTGAGAGATTTATATTTATATAAAGAGTTGTATTCGTTCGTTATTGAAGTCGTCATTATCAGTTGATTATGTTCCCGTGTATATTTGTATACGTGCAGTTGTATCTGGGATATACAGCATTTGCAGAAAGGTAAGACCTTGCAACGAGTGTCCTTGATATGACTCTAAACACTCTGAAGGTGAGGTTATAGTAATGCTGGAGCTTTGGGGAATACGGAATACCCCTTCATTGCCATAACTCCCAGGTTCACTTTGGCTCAGAGTTGTAGCATCTGCTAAGGTCCTATCTATGGGTTAAATAGAACTAAACTGAACTTATGCTAAACTGAATTGTTTGATATAGAACTGTTTTTGACATTGAAACTGTGTACTTACGCTAAACTGAATTGTTTGAAATGGAACTTTTTGACATTTAACTGTTTGTAAAAAAAAAACTGTTCTCATACTAAACTGAATTGTCTGAAATTTAATTCGGCGTTAAATGACCCGAAAGGGTTGATACGACGTAAAACAAAACAACCAACCAACCAGCTTATAGAAGAACTGAAGTGATACTACTTAACTCATAGCAGGTACTGGATATATAGATAGACAGATAGATATGAAAAGAGCGAAATATATATATATATATATATATATATATATATATATATATGAAGGTAGCAGGAAAAAATATAATCCAAATAGGTGAATATATCATGATGTGAAGTCGACGTTAACGTTTCGGTTATAATAACCATCGTCAGGACTTGGATATAAAATAGTTCACAATATAGATGGGTGATTGTTGAGATGACAGGAGCAAAATATATATATACATTTTGCTCCTGTCATCTCAACAATCACCCATCTATATTGTGAACTATTTTATATCCAAGTCCTGACGATGGTTATTATAACCGAAACGTTAACGTCGACTTCACATCATGATATATTCACCTATTTGGATTATATTTTTTCCTGCTACCTTCATACTGTCGGATTTTATCCATATTTACTTTCATATATATATATATATAGAGAGAGAGAGAGAGAGATAAAGAGAGATAGAGAGATAAATAGTGGGAGATCGATAAATAGATAGACTAATCTCCTGATTTTCTAAACATCCTGACATTCATACATTACAACCCAACCCATCTGGCTGAATCACTCTTTCTCTCCGTAAGTGCAAATTCTTTCCTAGTTA